>OY744553.1:8712389-8734889 GCA_963556195.1 Sepiola atlantica
GCTTTGTTTAGGCATGAATAGAACTTAAGTCCTTTTATTTACGTGGTAATTTCTCGTGGTCGTGTGGTTAGTACGCTTCCTTATAGAGTCTAGAGTTATTCTGTAACTGAGTTCGAATTTTGCGACAGTCGTAAATTATCATCTCCTACACTGATGATAGCAAAAACTTAAACGCTGGCATATGTAGGTAAATATATATATATATATATATATATATATATATATATATATATATATATATATACATATATATATATATATGTATATATATAGTTATAATAAAAATGATTTATTATATATATAATAAAAATAATTTATTATATACATATATATTATAAACATAATTTATCATATATATATATATATATATATATATATATATATAAATCCTCATACATTAGTGGGGTAGTCTATCGATACTTTCGGTTTCACAGAAACACTGAAAAATCAGCCCGCAGAACTAAATATACCAAATCAATCTGTTCTTCTATAAATAATAACGAAAACAATGTCGAAATCTGTGTTTGTTTGTTACTATTTTCACATGATTCAAAAACTAAAATGAATAAATGATAAAAAAAATAAATGATATTCTTGGTGTTGGGTCATAGGTAGAATCGCTTGCCTACTATACAAGCCCTGTAAATAGAAAACTGAACTTAGAAAAAATGTATTAGAATTGCTATGTCGTCGTGGACCTCAATTAATCTATAAGATTCTGTCACTTTTTAACTGAACACGACAGAAGCAAAACATTTCTGGGGCAATACATGGGAAAAGGGACAAGACCACAACAAAAAACGCTGACTGGCTAAAACGAACATGATAGAAGACGTTCAGGGATTTGAAGAAGGAAGGAACATTTTAATGAATGAAGAAACGCCAAATACGACCGGGAGAAAAATGTCAAACTAGAAAATCACAGAAGATCAGGGAATACATTTATTGTTGTTTAAAAAAGCTCACGACCCTGCAAAAAAGACTAATGCTTACTTTCATAAGATGCATACAAGAATGGGTGTTTAAAAGTAGAACCACACTAATACAAAAGAACTACAGACCGATAATCTGCCTATCAGTCGGAATATCTTAAAGGTACATCATGTCACTCCCTTAATAACCGTGGACTACTACACAAAAAAAGAAACGATTTTGGTAAGCGACAAGAGTAACACATTACGTATTATACATGTATCCAAAGATCTCAAAGAAGAAAAAACTAGACATAACAATGCAATGGCAAGAAAGTCTATGACAGATTGCTTAAAGCTTGGATAGTGAATTAAATTCGCATTAATCAGAAATGGTAAAACTTTATTGACCGGTTTGATTCTGTTGAGAGACTACGTAGTGGTTGCCAAGTGAAAATGGTATGATGGAATCGACTGGATTCGAACTTAGCACTTCACTTTTTCATTTCATCTCAGACCGTCGGATTTATTTCGTCCTTTATTTGTCATTTATATATATATATATATATATATATATATATATATATATATATATATATATATATATATATATATATATATATATATTGTCATGTATATATATATATTGTCATGTATATATATATATATATATATATTGTCATGTATATATATATATATATATATATATATATTGTCATGTATATATATATATATATATATATATATATATTTTAAAAATAATTCTATTTATAATTGTAATATGACAAAGGGTATGAGGAAAGGCAGTTTCGCATATGCTCAAGCAAAGTCCTAATACGATATAACAAATGGAGTATAATAATAATAATAATAATAATAATAAGAAGAAGAAGAAGAAGAAGAAGAAGAAGAAGAATTTAAAAAAAACATAAAACAAAGAAAACATTACTCAAGTTTGAACACAGATTTGTTTAATTCAGAAGCCCAGAGGAGAGAGTTTAGAGTCTTTATTCCATTAATTTTATTCCATTAATTTTATTCCATTACTTTTGATCAGTTTTAGCACTCCCATAGTGTTCCTCATCTTTCAGCTGACAATTCGTATGAATCAGAATGGTATAACTTTGTTGACCGGGTTGATTCTGTTGTCGGCATTCTTACAAGAAGGACACGTAATGGTTGCCAACATGCTTAAGTGAAAGTGGTATGATGGAATCGACTGGATTCGAACTTTGAACACCCAGGTCGGTAGTCCGTGTCGTTACTCACTGAACAACTGTCACCTTTCGTAAAGCTTGGATAATTGAATTGTTTGGATATCTTTAAGCATTCAAAGATTAGATAATTGAATGCTTACAATAATAATGCAAACAATTCTGTGAAAATAATTTCAGACATGAAGAACGGCATTTGAAACTACTGAGAATACTCCAAGTCAAAGTCATTGTGTTTAGCCAGATGCATCGTATAGAATCACACATAATTGCTATTTCAATTTTGTTTACAACACGTCACAGAAACCGTCTAAACTGGCGACCCCGACGTAATTCTTTGTCCGGATCGGCTATTCCATCTTAGCTTCTCTGTCCACTTTCCAGCAAACGTGGATAAGCAAGCATGGAGACGAAAAGTCCGGTGTATACGTTGTGCATCGTTAATGCTTCCAAGCAGACACTCGTTCCTCTTTAACCTTAAGAAATCCTGGATCATTAATAAATACGCTGGTCGAAGAACATTTTTGTTTTTAAAAAAAAATCGTGCCGCTGACATGTGAAGACATTGAAGACAAAACAAATAATAGTTGTTACGTAATTGTTTCATGGATTTTTATTAGTATTAAAGAACGCTAATACTCGCGCAACGGAACACAATTTCCCGTGTTTACGTGATATCTAGCGGCGATAGTTTAAATCTCATTAACGGCCAAAAAGAAACGTGAATGTGAAACTGCAAAGATTAACAGTTTTTTCTCCAAGTAAGCGACTGAAATGTTCGTCACACTATACCTGCCCACGTGGGTTGATCCGGCTTTTAACAATAATCGCCATTGGAAGTATGGTTCAGAAAACACGCTGGTTGGTGAAGAAAATGGCTTTAATTAATTGTATGAATAATTTTTCTTAATATCACCTTATCGGAAAATATTGTAAATACATATGTAAACTTGATAATAGCAGTTATAAGTGTATATTTGTAAATATGTATTTAATTGAAGGTTAAAAGTAATGTATTATGTAAATGACTCAACCCGTCTAGTATCTAAACGACGTTTATTAACGGTATATAAGGCTGTTGAAATATATGAATTTAAGTAAGATTCTTGACACGTTTTCACTTCTAATCGCAGCCTCGTTTTGAAATTTCGTTCTTTTCTAATCTAATAATAATGTCATTTAATGTTATCTAATGTAAATTTAATTGATTAATAATAGTTTCCACATTCTACAGGTATACAAATATTATGAACGCTGACTTGAAAAGCTTAATTAATTAAATGTTAATTACTCGAGCCCCCCTATCCTTCTGTTTACAAAAATTCCCCACGACGGACAGACAGACAGACAGACAGACAGAGAAAGTGCTCGTTATATTATAAGTTTCTAGGGAGTATCAACTTTACAAATGGTTCCCAGTTTCAATGTATATTCTTTTAATGTTTACAGTTTTCTTTTACAGAGAGGTGTCGTCGTTCTGCCATATACGGTGCTTGGTATTCCTACATTGTTACCCATTTTTTTATGGAAGTTGCTCCAGACAAGGCATGAAGCCACTTGATGTAAGGAGCAAAAAAATACTACTTCAAGGTCAAAATCTAGTCAATGTTAGATAGATAGATTCCGACCCAGAAAACAGCAATTCTTCTCTCTTTGTCAGAAACATCACTCATGGAATGTGAGAACTAAAGGGCAAAATAGAGAAGCGAGAGTTATGAGAGAGCCGAAAGTAAACCCAAGTTAGTCACTTTCTACTCAACTATTTAGTAATGAACTGGCTCAATGTCGCTTAACTTGAATTAAAACAAATACCTTTAAGACATGTCCAAGGCTGCAGCCAATAAGGTGAGCTCCCTCTACCGTGCTAGTAAACTACTCCCATGTGACATTATTCTGTATCTCAGCAAAGCCACCATCCGCCCATGCATGGAGTATTGTCGTCACATCTGGGCTGGTGCATCATCCACTAGCCTCTCCCTCTTAGACAATATCCAAAAAAGGAGTCGCTAACTTAATAAGTCCCTGACTATCCACCAATATCCAGCCCCTTGTCCCATCGCCGCAATGTTGCATCCTTGTGCTTGTTTTACAAATACTTCAATGGATTATGCTGCGATGAACTGGTTGCTCTGGTCGACCCTCGACGTAAATTCACTAGACCAACTCGCAATCAGCCAGGTCCCATCCATTCACTGTGGAGGTCCCCAGATGCCGGAGAGCCTTCTACTTTAATAGCTTCTTTCCTCGTGCTGCCGGCCTCTGGAACTCCCTCCCTGCTACCTGTTTCCCGACTGTACTGACATACAGAAGTGTAAAACTAATGTAAACAGACATCTCGCTACACAGCTCCCAACTTAGGATGACACCCAAAACTTACACCCTAATTCTCAGTGGCCCCTTACGTCTACAGTGGCGGCCTGCCTTGTTTGGGGTGAAATATGTTTAAAACAAAAACTTCGGTGATCTCACGAGACCCGATGTGTCATAGTGTTTATGTCGTACTCACATAGCATAAAACAAAGTTGTTAAACTTAACTGCTTTCACACCGAAGCCTTCAACAGGCGGGAAGAAATAATATTAAGGTAATGTCTTTATTTTTTGAATGAAATTATTAGAAGTAGTCAATTAAAACGCCCTCGCACAGGACGCAAATACTTAATAGTTTTACGAATGTGAAGAAAATGTTTAAAGTTATTTTAATTGGTGCCTGATGAAAATAAGTTTATATTCAAACCTGTCGCCTATGTGTAGAACGAATAAAACATTGTAATTAGAAACCAACAACATTGTACACTTTCTATTAATAGTTTTCTTTTTTTGGTTCTTCTACAGATTAGCGCCCGAGCTAGTATGTACTTCCTTCGCATTGCAGGAAGATATGACACAAAGTCGGAAGGAGGGTTTGAAAAGCAAGCGTCCAATAAGCGGACAACTCTAGCTCTCAAAAAATGCCTGGACAGCCCCGTCGGTATTTCCCGGTAGGGGCGTCTAAGTTGATTAACAATAAACTAATCCCTTCTCAAAGAGAGAGGGTAAAGCTTGGGAGGGTGGACCCCTTAGAGCTGAACGGAACCTTATCTCAATCCGACAGAAAAAAAGACCACCGAGCTCAAATAGATCGGACTCTGTCGGGCTGATTATCGAGGACGTATCTCCGACTTGGTATGAAAAATAAAACAACCTTAAGACCAAAGACCAAACGGCTAAACTAACTTTGACCGCGTCGTTATGTTTAGGGTAAGAGTCATAGTAAGGGTCAGGGTTAGGTTTAGGGTTAGAGTTAGAGTAAGGGTTAGGGTTAGAGTTAGCGTTAGAGTTAGGGTCAGGGTCAGGGTTAGGGTTAAGGTTAGGGTCAAGGTCAGGGGTAAGGTTAGAGTTAGGGTCAGGGTTAGAGTAAGGATCAGAGTTAGGGTTCGGGTCAAGGTCAACGTTAGGGTTAGGGTTAGGGTTAGGGTCCGAGTCCGGGTCCGGGTCAGGGTAAGGGTTAGGTTTAGGGTCAAGGTCAGGGTTAAGGTTAGGGGTAGGGTGAGGGTTAGGGTTAAGGTTAGGGTTAAGGGTTGGGGTTAAGGTTAAGGTTAGGGTTAAGGATTGGGGGTAAGGTTAAGGTTAGGGTCAAGGTCAAGGTAAGGGTTAGGGTTAAGGTTAGAGTTAGGGTTAAAGTTAGGGTTAGGGTTAGGGTAAGAGTTAGGGTCAGGATCAAGCTCAGGGTCAGGGTCAGGGTTAGGGTCAAGGTCAGAGTTAGGGTTAGGGTTAGGGTTAGGGTTAGTTATAGGGTTAGGAGTAGGGTTTGTGTTAGAGTGAGGGTCAGGGTCAGGGTCAGGGTCAGGGTAAGAGTTAGAGTTTCGGTTAGGGTTAAGGTCAAGATTAGGGTTCGAGTCAAAGTTAACTCGTGTCCTAATCTTAAGAAGTACTCTATTTTAAAACTATTATGGGAATAAGGCATCTGATTAAACATGGTACTCGCCATTCCTTTCCATGGATTGTTATTTTCAATGGAGGATGTAAGACTGATCTTTGATTGCCGGTTTATTCTTTGTAGGACATTCACAACAAGAACTCGTCCACTCAGCGCAACTGCAAATAACTTTTTTTTAAGAATAAAATAAAATATATTGGATACAAAAGTAAAAGGGAAAAAGGTTTATCGTTTTTTTCTCTTGTTTTTACTTTTTTTTTATAGAAATTGTCCCAGACAAGGCATGACGCCACTTGATGTAAGGAGCTAAGAAAAAATATTATTCAAAGTACAAAAACTAACCAACGATAAGTGTTACATGGATAGATTCCGACATAGAAAACAGCAATTCTTACCCCTTTGTCAGAAACATCGCTCATGGAATGTGAGGACCAAAAGAACAAATAACTTCATTGAAATGTCCGACCATGCACACTATGGAAGTCGTCTGCGTTCGTAGATAAACGAAACCTGGGGCTAAAAAAGAGTCTCGAAACTAATACATCCCGCACTGTCTACCAAACACCAAGCCCTGTAACGTCGCCGCAATTTTTCATTTTCTGTGTTTGGGATATAACTTGGTTAGAATTTATAACATCAAAAATTACCAGAGTGTAAGGTCTTTAAAAAGGGATGGTTTATCCTAACGTATATCTTGTACAATAAATAGCATTGCCGGTAATCCAATAGGATTAGCCGAATACATTCGACTACCGTCGAATACAGTCCACCATACATACCACTGTTCGTAGTGTATATATATATATATATATATATATATATATATATATATATATATATATATATATATATAGTACGTCAATGAAAATTAATAAGACCTGCAAATGGAAGCAAATCGGTATTTTCAGTTGTTCAAAACAAGGAGCAGTTTAGTTAATAAAAACATTTATTTTTCATCTCTTTCTTTCCTTAAACCAGGCTTTTCAAAGATTAAAATCTTATCATCAGAGGAAAAATTATGATTGATAAGTTGACAGGATAGGACTGTCAAAGTTCCAAATTTGAAAAAGTTTTCTTTTAAAATTAAAAAATTTAAAAAATTAAAAAATTTTTTTTTTAAAGTTCAAACGGGCAGGGGAACCACCAATAACGAAATCCAAAAAATGTGGGGCTCAGAAATATTGGTAAATCCAGAGGAGTCTGTAAAAAAATCCAACGACGGCGATTCCATTCAGGTCTGTTGTCCACGGAGAGGAATCAAATAAAAGTGGCCATTTCAAGGAAAACAATATTCTTCCTGTTTTCAGTTAAGCGTATTCCAAGGCAAAAGCTTCAATGGGATCAAAAACGAATTGTCGCAATGAGCTTTCCTTTTCACAATAGGTCCAACTCTCTAAAAGTTTACCTTTTAGTTATAATTTATATATATATATATATATATATATACTACAGACTAGTACACTTATCAGCCTTGAGGGGAGTCAGATATCCCATCACAAAAGCTTGTTTTACAAGTACTTCCACGGGATTTGCTCTGATGAACTGACTGCATTTGTACCTCCTAATATAAATACCTCTGACCTACACAACAAGCAGCAAAATCACACCCCTTCTCTGTAGAGATTTCTAGATGTGGAAGAATATCTACTCTAATAGCTTCTTTTCTAGGACCGCTTAACTTTGAAATTCCGTCCCTGCTCCCTGTTTCACCGACCGTACTAAAATGCATAGATTTAAATGTAATGTAAATAAACATCTTGCTACAATATGACTTGTTTGAGGTGAACAAACGTAAAAAATAAAAGCACCGAGATTTTACAGGTGCATCAATATTGAAAGATCGACACGAAAAGATGGCCGATTAAAAAACTAAAAGAGGCGTTTCTCTCTGACGGTTTCATTGTAAATAAGACCCGAAAGTGTGTGTGTGTGTGTGTGTGTCTGTGTGTGTGTTCGTGTGTGTGTTCGTTTATCTATCTCCGCTAAACAAAATACCCGCCCTTTCTCAATGTGTTTGTCCCCAAGAGAAAAATCAGTGCAAACTTGAAATCCTGTCTGTTGCAGAGACGACATGATCAACATTTTTAATATCTCCCGCCTCTCGAGACAAGAGATCTCTATTTTTTGTATTCATTTCTTTTTTTCTGTCTTCCATTTTTTTCTTTTTTGTCTGTCTCTTCCATGTTTTTTTGTTCTATTTTCTGTCTTTTCGATTTTTTCTTTGTTTTTCACTTTTTTTTTTCTTTCATGTTTTCTTTGTTTTTCCTTTTTTTCTTTTTTTCACTTGCATATTTTTGTTCTTTCTTTTCCACGTCTTTTGTTGTCTTTTTACATTCTTATTTTTCTTCCTCTCTTCTCTTTATTCCCATGTTTTTTTCGTTTTTACCTTTCTTCTCTCTTCCATGTTTTTGATTCTTTCTTTTAAAAAAATTATTTGTTCTTTCTTTTTCTTCTCTTTTCCTTGTTTTTTCTCTTTTTTACACCTGTTTCTCTTCCATGTTTTTTTCGTTATTTCCTTTTTTCTCTTCCACGTTTTTGATTCTTTCTTTTTAAAAAAATATTTATTCTTTCTTTCTCTTCTTTTTTCCTTGTTTTTTCTCTTTTTTACACCTGTTTCTCTTCCATGTTTTTTTCGTTATTCCCTTTTTTCTCTTCCACGTTTTTTATTCTTTCTTTTAAAAAAAATATTTGTTCTTTCTTTTTCTTCTCTTTTTCGTTGTTTTTTCTCTTTTTTACACTTTTTTCTCTTCCATGTTTTTTTTCGTTATTCCCTTTTTTCTCTTCCACGTTTTTTATTCTTTCTTTTTAAAAAATTCTTTGTTCTTTCTTTTTCTTCTCTTTTCCTTGTTTTTTCTCTTTTCTACACCTGTTTCTCTTCCATGATTTTTCGTTATTCCCTTTTTTCTCTTCCACGTTTTTGATTCTTTCTTTTTAAAAAATTCTTTGTTCTTTCTTTTTCTTCTCTTTTCCTTGTTTTTTCTCTTTTTTACACCTGTTTCTCTTCCATGTTTTTGATTCTTACTTTTTAAAAACTTATTTGTCTTTCTTTGTTATTCTCTTTTTATGTTTTTTCTCTTTTTTATACATTTTCCTCTTCCATGTTTTTTGATATACTCTTTTTCCTTTCTTCCATGTTTTTGATTCTTTTTTTAACTTCTTTGTCTTTCTTTGTTCTTCTCTTTTTGTTCATTCTCTTTTTTATACTTTTTTCTCTTCCATGTTTTTCGATATTCCCTTTTTCCTCTCTTCCATGTTTTTGATTCTTTTTTTCTTTCTTTGTTCTCTTTTTGTTTATTCTCTTTTTTATACTTTTTTCTCTTCCATGTTTTTCGATATTCCCTTTTTCCTCTCTTCCATGTTTTTGATTCTTTTTTTCTTTCTTTGTTCTCTTTTTGTTTATTCTCTTTTTTATACTTTTTTCTCTTCCATGTTTTTTGATATACTCTTTTTCCTTTCTTCCATGTTTTTGATTCTTTTTTTAACTTCTTTGTCTTTCTTTGTTCTTCTCTTTTTGTTCATTCTCTTTTTTATACTTTTTTCTCTTCCATGTTTTTCGATATTCCCTTTTTCCTCTCTTCCATGTTTTTGATTCTTTTTTTCTTTCTTTGTTCTCTTTTTGTTTATTCTCTTTTTTATACTTTTTTCTCTTCCATGTTTTTCGATATTCCCTTTTTCCTCTCTTCCATGTTTTTGATTCTTTTTTTCTTTCTTTGTTCTCTTTTTGTTTATTCTCTTTTTTATACTTTTTTCTCTTCCATGTTTTTCGATATTCCCTTTTTCCTCTCTTCCATGTTTTTGATTCTTTTTTTCTTTCTTTGTTCTCTTTTTGTTTATTCTCTTTTTTATACTTTTTTCTCTTCCATGTTTTTCGATATTCCCTATTTCCTCTCTTTCATGTTTTTGATTCTTTTTTCTTTCTTTGTTCTTCTCTTTTTGTTTATTCTCTTTTTTATACTTTTTTCTCTTCCATGTTTTTCGATATTCCCTTTTTCCTCTCTTCCATGTTTTTGATTCTTTTTTTCTTTCTTTGTTCTCTTTTTGTTTATTCTCTTTTTTATACTTTTTCTCTTCCATGTTTTTCGATATTCCCTTTTTCCTCTCTTCCATGTTTTTGATTCTTTTTTTCTTTCTTTGTTCTCTTTTTGTTTATTCTCTTTTTTATACTTTTTTCTCTTCCATGTTTTTCGATATTCCCTTTTTCCTCTCTTCCATGTTTTTGATTCTTTTTTCTTTCTTTGTTCTTCTCTTTTTGTTCATTCTCTTTTTTATACTTTTTCCTCTTCCATGTTTTTCGATATTCCCCTTTTCCTCTCTTTCATGTTTTTGATCCTTTTTTTTCTTTCTTTGTTCTTCTCTTTTTGTTTATTCTCTTTTTTATACTTTTTTCTCTTCCATGTTTTTCGATATTCCCTTTTTACACTCTTCTCTGTTTTGTATTCTTTCTTTTAAAAATCTTCTTTGTTCTTCCTTTTTATTCTTTTTTCCATATTTTTTTTCTTTTTTATACTTTTTTTATTATTTACTTTTTCTCTCTTCTATGTATTTTATTCTCTCTTTTTCAAAACTTATTTCTTTTTCTTTTTTCTTCTTTTTTCAATGTTTTTTCTTTTTTTTTAATACTTTTTTGCTCCCATGTTTTTTTTTGTAATTTCTCTTTTTTATAATTTTCTTCTTTGCTTTTTCCTTTTCTCTTCCATAATTTTTTATTTGTTTTTAATTTCATCATGTTTTGTGTTCTCCCCTCTGCTAATAGGTGTCTGCACCCAACAGTGCAACACTACCACCCATCTCCGAACCCCCCTACTCAACAAGTGTCCAGCCAGTTTTATTCCACTGCCCAATTCCCGAATCTATCGCCACCCCAAATACAACCACTTTACTCGTTTCCCAGGTTGATCCACCCCAACTCCCATCCCATCTACTCAAAACTTCTCGTTTTTTTTGTGTTTTTTTTATTGTTTTCTATTTAATGTTTCTTTTTTTTTCTTTTTTTTTGATTTTCTACTCGTAAATTTCCCACACTTTTGACCACGATCTCCTTTTTGCACACACTACATGATAAGATGCGAAAACCGGAAGTTGGTTATAATTGCCTCCTCCTACTCCTTCCACCTTGCCGCTCCTCAATAAAAAAAAATGGCGGCTTGTTTGGCGATAAAAAAAGTGTTGTATTATGAGTAACTTTTTTGTAGTTGTACAAGAAAGGGTTTAAAAACATAAATTTGCAACAAGTGAAGTTGACCTGCGACGAGAATAGATATTTTTCTACTTACCTATGTAATTTGTTTTTATTTTTACGTATTATAAATGGGTTTTCATTAGATGTAAAAAAAAAATTTCTTGTTTTTTTTCCCACTCGTTTTCACAAATTCAATATGGCCGATTCAGGTGCATTCGTTAGTAATCTCCCCCCCCCCAAAATCGGCCATTTTTTCCCCCAAGTTCCGGTGACAAAACCATTGATTTCTAATAAATAGCAGTTGTAACAGTCTAAAAATACAAACAAATGCCACAGGCAAGTTAGAAAATAACTTTTACAGCCTACAGTTACTTTTATATATTGTATATTTGTTTTTTTTTTGCGTTTTTACTCTGCTGAGCGTCGTAAAAAATTCCCGGAATATCTAACCGCGTTGATATTTTAGCGGTTCTCCGCTAGATCTGGAGATTCGTTTTAAAATCTAAATTCTATCAAGTAGCGAGCAGTAGTTCCTGTAAGAGTTCCCTCTATATTTTTTTTTAATTTGCTACTACATAGAGATGTAAATGGAAGACGTTTCTAGATTGCTACTCACCTTATGAGACTAACTGTTTAGTAAAAATCATGAAATATTATTGTTTTTGGTATGCCTTAACCGAGGATTGAACCCCGACCCATTAGCAAACATTAACCATTAAGCGAAATGGGCCAGTTTTTACTACTAAAGTTTCTACAATTATAGTTTTAAGTGTCACGGCCTCAGATAAAGTTTTTTTGTTTCGTTTTAATCGGCCAGAATGAGACGGAAATTCTTTTTAAATTGACATAAACTATTTTTTTATTTGACACTTAATGCAACTCATATTGTGGCCACCATTCAAGATTTTTCATTGAAGCTAAATTTAAATCGTTGACTTGACATCCATCCGCCTTCCACAATGCCTATACAAGAATAATCTTTCATCTTTTGTCCAAATTTTGAAATCTGTTATTTTTTTGGTAATTAGTTTATAATCTGATTTGTTTTCTTTATTTCGAGTTAATTTAAGTTTATTTATTATCAAGTTTTGAAAAAGAAACATTTTCTGACACCTTCTTTACTTGTTGGTCCCCCGATTTATAAAATCGGGGGACTTATGTTTTGAGCCATGTCCGTCCGTCCGGATTTTCTCCGCAACCATCAATTGAATTTCTCTAAAATTTTGCATGAAGTTGTAACTTTGGTCAGGTTAGAAAGTGACATTCTCCGATTTTTGAAAAACAAATCTGGTAAGCCCCCAAAAGGGTCAAAAGGCCCCGAAATGGCAATAAAATGACATATTTTGCCCCATAACTTTTTATCCATCCATTCAATTTCTCTGAAACTTGGCCAAAATATGGAGGTAATTGTTCCTAATAGAAAATAAGTATCGCTGACCTTGTAAAAAATCTGGTTCGCGCTCCCAGGGGGTCAAAAGCCCCAGGGGGTCAAAAGCCTCCAAAATGGAAAAAATTACCCTTTTCCCCCATAACGTTTGATCCATACATTCAATTCAAGAAAAATTCTGGTTCGCGCCCCCAGGGGGCTAAGGGCGCTCAAAAATGCCCTAAATTGTCCAAATTTATTGCATTTTACACTCACCACATCGAATAACATACAAAGGGGGACAACGCACGCGCGGCTTGTTTTCATTTATTTTTATTCATTTTTCTCATTTATTTTGAACTGTCATTTGTCATTTCTCATTGAATATATTATATATATATATATATATATATATATATATATATATATATATATATATATATATATATATATAAGCAAGGTTATATATTTATATATAATCAAAGTCATATCAAACTTATATCATTTGTCATTCGTCATTTGTCAATTGTCAGTGTCATTATTTTGAACGTATTTTACTAAGTTTGTTTTTTTATAAATGCACAGAAGAGGTGACATTTTTACTAATCCTAACCTTTCATATTTGAATATTTCGATAAAATTCGGAACGTTGAACTTGATTCGACGTTCCTCGTTCGTAGTCGGAATTATCTACGTCAGACTACGTCACGCCTGCAAATCTATGGATACATATTCCTATAAAAACACGTCTTAACTTAGTCGCGTTTAAAAGCTGGACTAGTACCATTATTTTAAAGGAAATACCTTTGGGAAATTGACTCTCATCCCATATTCGTTTCATCAACACCGAACCGATAGCACCAAAAAACGAGATAAAAAAAAGGAAAAATAAAAAAAAGAAGTTATATTATATATCTTTATTTTGAAATTCAGAAATTCTGATGATTAAGTATATCTTCGAAAATTAAATTGGAAAAAAAAGTTAATTAAACTAAAATGCATTGTATGGCGTTCTAATTGCTCATTATTATTTTTAATAATTAATATTACCATATAAACAATGCTTTCTAAAACAAGGACACCATTTCTTATATAATATATTTTTTGCTTTAACGAATCATGAGTCCCATATTTAAATTAAACATAAATATTTAATAAAAGGTATAATTTAGTTAGCATAAATACTGACTCTTAGCAAGGTAGCCATCTTTATTTAGTCACTTGTTTACGTAAAACAAGATGGCTAATTTGCTCAGAATATGTATTTACTTTAACTTAATAGACTCAACTTTTATTAAATGTTTTTAACGCAAATACCTCACTGATAAATCGGAAAATAAAAATAATTTATTTTTGACTAAGTTTAAAACTGTATTTCTGTAAAAAATAATTAATGTCCGTAATAAGGAGTGGTTCTATTAAAATACCCCCATTTGTCATTGAATTAATTATATATCATATATTGTATATATTCATATATAATCAAAATTATATATTCATATGTAATCAAGGTTATATCAGAGTTATATTATTTGTCATTTGTCAATTGTCAGTGTCATTTGTTTTGTTTTGTTTTAGTTAATTTAAGTTTATTTATTATAAAGTTTAGAAAAATAACCCTTACCCTAACCCTAATTATAACCCGAACTCTAACCGAAACTCTAACCCTAGTGTTAGGGTTAGGGTTTAGGGTTAGGGTTAGCATTGGGGTTAGGGTCAGGGCTAAGGTCAGGGTCAGAGTTAGGGTTAGGGTTAGGGTTTAGGGTTTAGGGTTAGGGTTAGGGTTAGGCTTAAGGTTAGGGTTATAGTTATGGTTAGGCTTAGGGTCAAGGTTAGCTTTGGTCCCAATCTGCACTAGTACCAAAACAAACACATTTTATATTTTCTGAAAAAAAAATTAAACAACCTATTTATTTACCTATTTTTCTAAAATAAATTATTAAAAAAAAAAAAAACAACTTTTCCTTCCAGCAAGTTTTAATTATAAAGTTTTACACGAAAAAGATTTTGATTTTTTAAAAAAATATGACCGTTTGCTGCAGGAGACACCGTTTATTGATTGCGGCATGCTGACTAAGGGTCTTCCATTCTTCTGATAAGCTAAGATATCTATAGTGCAAATGATGGTGAGCATAACGTTTTCCGTGATTTTTAACGGAAAGTGAACACTCGTTTATATAATAAAAGTGAATGTATGCCTGTCTGTCTCGCTTCATAAACAACGTATGCAAATTTTCTTTTCTTAACAAAGAATAACTGATAATAATATTATCTTCTTTCTAATACATAAAGTAGAGACGTTTTTTCCCCTGTACCTTCTCGGAGAATAGGAAAATAACCACATGCATTACGGGCTACTGAACTCACAATTACATTGCACTTATTCACTCGAGCGTGTTTTAGTATATCTCTTATTCTTCTTTCCAAACTAACACTGAATATTACATTCGGCCCGGCAGCCACGACTCTCCGAAATACCAACTCCATATAGGTGGTAGTAAAAACTTTTCTCCCTAACAATTCTGTACTGTGACTACACTCATCGACACCGGGAACTAATAAACACAGTATAACTTTCATAAAGCACCCATTGTTATTTCGTATTTGTCTGGCATTATTTTACTACATAATATTAAGCAATACGCAAAAAATTAACAACCGCTCCCTTACACTCCGATGATTATTCGCGAATATCAGATTACGTTCTATCTAATTCTACCTTCTACATTTAAATTCATTCCGGAATTAAGCGAATGAAATTAACGAACACAGTTCCTGCAACATTTAATGATTCAACATGGCGGATAACATTTCTTGATCGAATCGACTTCCTATTTAATTCATTACGCACTAAGATACTGGTAGACGCGGATACATTTACATTTTCAAAAACATACACATTAAACACGCATATTATAGAAAGATTGCCCAAATGAATTTACAAAAAATGACCTACACCGCGTCATTGTTGAAGTTTCCATTTGGTCGGCAGAATGTAAATATTAACATAACACGCATGTCAATAAACAACCATAGCGTTATTATCCTATTTACACATTTATTTTTAAATCGTAAGCGTGGCCCCGTGGGTAAGAAGAGAGTTTTAATGATCGACAGTTTTGGCGTTCGATCCCATTTGACTCTGCCACTTTTTTTTTTTTTTAATTTACAACATTCGCCAACACGGTATAGGGGTAGGGGTGGAGAAAGAACTATAGGCCGTTTTTTTTTTAACTCGACGTCATGCAATAGGTACTAATTTCTCCCGTGCAACGCCGGGCGACGGGTTCCGCTAGTTAATAATAATAATAATGATAATAATAAGAATAACAATTATAATAACAATAATAATAATCATAACAATAATAATAAACATTTATGAAGTTTTTGCAAAAGAAAAGAGATGCAGATCGATTGTATCTACTTAGAAGGAAGGTGGTCGAGTTCTACTTAGTGTTGAACATCTTGTGTATATAGACGAAGGCTGTTTATATAAATATATTTTTGGAAGTAATGAGATTCTTCTTCGTGAAGTCAAAAGAGAAGAAATACTAAAAACTGGAGTGAAATAGAATTAACAGTTACACGAGAGAGAGAGTTAAAATTATGTGTAAAGAAACTACACAATGTATTCTTTAAGAATACTGCATTTAGAGATAATGACAGCCGGAATTAGTTGGTCAGAGGTGATCGCAAAAGATCTACTGAGAACACCTTAATGGTAGCCTAGTAACAAGCCACACGCACTAGGTCCATCAAACATTACATTGACAAAACTGCAGAATCACCGATATGCCGATTGTGTAATGAAAGGGAAGAAACCTTAGCGCATATTGTATCTGAATGCCCAATACTAGCACAACACCAGTTTAATAAATGGAGACACGACAAAGTCGTTCAAGTACTACACTGGAATATATACAAACTTTATTGGGCCACAATAAAAAGGTGTATAAGCATTAGCCAGAAGTTGTACAGGAGAACGACAATGTCAAACTTCTTTTAGACATGCACATACACACTGATAAGGTTCTTCAACATTAAAAACCCGATTTAATATTTCTAAACAAAAACAAGAGAACTTAACACTTTCACCGTTCCTAACAGGCAAGCCTTTTGCAGAATTGGAAAAGAAATTGTCTCGTCAATCGGTATAAGCCATTTATGGTTGGTTTTCGACATGATTCTAAGCGTTCCAATTACAACGGGAATCACCTTGACTTCTTTACATTTCCATAGTCTAACTAATTCCCATTTACGATCTTGATATTTTTTTCGTGTTCTTTCTCCTGCACTCTGGTATCGAAGGGGCAGGCTATATCAATGATTAAGCAAGGTCTATTGTTTTTGTTTTGAAAGATTAAATCGGGTTTTGAATGTTCAAATTATTATTATTATTATTTACTCACTAGGAGTTATCACACTGGTCATCGTCAGTGGTCACCCACTGCCGACAACCTGTGGTATTCCCTGGAGTCTGAGTGACAACAAGTCTCCTCAGGCCTCCAGTATGCTCCACCTCTTTTCGTTCATCACCGCTGATGACCTTGCGGTATCGCAACAGCCACCTACCAACGATTTCCCGCTGATAAGGGCCATTGGTCCCCTCTGGGGCCCGAGTGGCAACAAGCCTTCCCAAGGTCCCAGAGCTGTCCGCGCTCTTCCAGTGGAGGTCTGGTTTTGCGCTTTCCCTCCTCGACCCTCTGTCCATAATTTTCGTGGCGTCAGCCTATGCTTGCGCCTCTCTCGTGCGGTTGTATTTTCCCCGGTTCTGTTGTTTTGTGCTTCCATGTGTTTGTTCTCCATTCGTTGCTTATGTGGGTTGGTTTCCGCATTCGAGGACATTTCTCAGGATTGTAGCTGTTTTGATCATTACTGTCCTTTGTATGGTCTCAGTTATCCCTTTGATTCCTATTTCTCCTAGTCTTTTCTCCATGTTTTTGGGGACTGTTCCTAGTGCTCCTATGATTATTGGTGTTATACTGACTTTCTTCATGTTCCATATTCCTTTCAATTCTCTGGCAAGTTCAGTATATTTGCTTCTCTTTTCCGTCTCTTTGATCTTCACTCTGTGGTCTGCTGGAACGGCAAAGTCCACGATTTTGCAGGATTATTATTATTATTATTATTATTATTATTATTATTATTATTATTATTATTATTATTATTATTATCATCATCATCGTCATTATTATTATTATTTATTCACTAGGAGTTCTCACACAGGTCATCAGTGATTGCTCACCGACAACCGGTGGTATTCCCTGGAGTCTGAGTGACAACAACTCTCTCCAGATTGCCAGTATTCTCCACCTCTTTTCGACAGCCAACGCAAATAAACTTGCAGTATCACAACAGCCGTTTACCATTGATTTCTCGCTGGCAATGACCATTGGTCCTCTCCGGGATCTGGGTGGCAATAAGCCTCCCCAACGTCCCAGCAGTCTCTGCACTTCCAGTGGAGGTCTGGTTTGTGCTGTCCCTCCTCGGTCTTCTTATCCTCCTTGACCCTATGCAAATATTTTGTGTGGTGTCAGTCTAGGCTGGTACCATTTTTTTAAAAAAATTTAATTTTTTTATTTATTAATTTTTTTTTTTTTTGGGGGGGGGGGTATTATTAATATTATTATTTGTATATTTTATCATTATTTTTATAATAAAATTGCGAAGCGATAGTGAGCGGTTGAAGTCAGGTAGTTAATAATAATTAGTATCAGGAAACTATTATTAGTAGGTGAAAAGGCAACGCGTTATCTAAAAGGAACACAAAAAGAGGAAAAGTTCAGATAAGGTGACCAAAGGTAGGACAGGCGAAGTCTGATGAAAGGAACTCTGTTTAACAGTTAATAATGTATGACAAGGTCTTGTCAAAGGGATTTAGCCTACAATAAGATATAGTGCGTTTGGTTATCCTTAGAAAAGCAACTCATTGAATTTGCTTCTTGTGTTTGACACGCACGTATAAGCGGACGAGGCCTCAAATTCCGACATGCTATGGATGTGTAAACTCGCTTAGAAGCGTATATTCATACTAATCTTGATCTCTCTCTCTCTCTCTATCTCTCTCTCTCGGTCTCTCTCTCTCTCTCTCGGTCTCTCTCTCTCTCTCTCTCTCTATATATATATATATATATATATATATATATATATATATATATATATATATATATATATATATATATATTTATACATATATATATATAATATTTCTTTTGGTCTTTCTCCCCTTTTTCCATTGACCCACCTTACCCCACTCACTCTTTTAGACTGAGTTTGAACAATCAAGTCATCTACTCGACAACTCGAAGCCGGCCAGCAAAATCAACCACCCCGATCAAGCACATCCCCGATCCCCACCCGGGCACCAACTGTCGTCCCACACCCCGCTCATGGCCCTCCACTATTTCGCCCCTACACCCCCCTACCCTTGTCCACCGACTTCCCACTCTTCCTCCCCACCAGTGATTTCCCCCTCCCTATTCATTTTCTTATGCTTCGACTCCTCTCACCTCCCATCTCCCCGAACAACCGACTACCCCACTCTCACCTTCCCATACCTTACCGTCACCACCTCCCCACTGTTCTCTGTCACATACCACACCACCCCTATCGGGGCCACCGGACCCAACGAGCCACTTCCCACACAACTTTTTTTTATTTTAACATATTATAAGGGTGCATCCACCCGGTTGGCAAGCGCCGGAAACTATGTAATATGGTGTCAAATTTGTAGATACGAAATTCCTTTATCCACCCGTTTCTACTCGCTTTATCCACCCCGTTTAGCCACCCGCCATCTCCCATCCCCGAACATTTACCCATAATGTCGTGTTTAATCTTTCCGGGGAAGCACAGAAATAGAATCGTGTCGAAAATATAAATGGGCTTCCTTAATCGAATAGACACACACATACGCACACATACACACATAAGATACACTCACAGATACGCTATAGATACACACACATATACTCACATATGTATACACACACCTATACGTACCCGCATATATATATATATATATATATATATATATATATATATGATTATTTTTATTTACACAGACATGTACAAAATCTCCGACACTGGCATGTCGATGTTATCAATCAACAGTTATTATAAACTGAGATCTCATCAGGAAGAGTTAGAATTCATCTCTGCCTGATGAGATCTCAGTTTATAATAACTGTTGATCGATAACATCGACATGCCAGTGTCGCAGATTTTGTACATGTCTGTGTAAATAAAAATAATCATATATAAAAGCTCTATTTGATATTGAGCACTTTTTATAAAAAGTGCTCAATATCAAATAGAGCTTTTATATATGATTATTTTTATTTCTATTTACCTATGTCTGTATCTTTTTCTTCCCTCTCTTTCTTTCTCCCCCTCTCTATCTACCTATGTCTGTATCTGTCTCTTTGCTTCTCTTTCTTTCTCCCCCTCTCTATCTACCTATGTCTGTATCTGTCTCTCCCCTTCTCTGTCTTTCTCTCCCCCTCTCTGTCTACCTATGTCTGTATCTGTCTCTCCCCCTCTCTTTCTTTCTCTCCCCCTCTCTATCTACCTATGTCTGTATCTGTCTCTCCCCCTCTCTTTTTTCTCTCCCCCTCTCTATCTACCTATGTCTATATCTGTCTCTTTGCTTCTCTTTCTCTCACATTATTGTTTTATAAATAATTTGACTTGTTTTGGTTTGTCTTCACAATGGCAGCCATGATTGTTTATTTATTGTTGGTTTGAAATTGTATTTCTTGTCCTGGAATAAAATTTTACCGATTAAAAAAAGGGTGTGTTTTATTTGATCTCATCAGCAAATATATCTATCCCGTACGCAATTGTATCAGAGGGGTCGTTTATGAAAATCAGAAATAATAAAGATCTAAGTATCGACCCCTGAGGAACACCCGCATTAATGTGATGTTTATGGGATGTACGACCAATCTGAAGGTACTGATATCGATCCTGACCCAGTTTTCGTGAGGTTCGACTCGCAAGCGTTCGGCTGTCCTACGCAAACGCCCGAGAGTTGACGAGCCGATTTGTACCAGACGACAATTTTGATACGGTGCTGCGTCCTATGATAAATTGTGTTGCTTATTTTTGTTGTTGTTGTTGTTAGGGTTAAGGTTTACGGTTAGGGTTAGGGTTAGGGTTAGGGTTAGGGTTAGGGTTAGGGTAAGGGTTAGGGTTTAGGTTAGGGTTAGGGTTAGGGTTAGGGTTTAGGTTAGGGTTTAGGGTTAGGGGAAGGGTAGGGTTAGGGTTTAGGGTTAGGGTAGGGGTAGGGGTCTGTTTAGGGTTAGGGTAGGGGTAGGGTAAGAGATAGGGTAAAGGGTTAGGGTTTAGGGTTAGGATTAGGGTTAGGGTAGGGTTAGGGGTAGGGGTAGGGTAGGGTAGGGTAGGGGTAGGGTTAGGGTTACGGTTTAGGGTTACGGTTTAGGGTTATAGGGAAAGGGTAGGGATAGGGTTAGGGGAAGGGTAGGGTTAGGGTTTAAGGTTAGGGTTTAGGGGAAGGGGTAGGGTTAGGGTTAGGGTGGGGGTTAAGGTTAGGGTTAAAGTTAGGGTTTAGGGTTAGGGTTATGGTTAGGGTAGGGTAGGGGTAGGGTAAGGGTTAGGGTTAGGGTTAGGGGAAGCGGTAGGGTAGGGTATGGTAGGGGTAGGGTTAGGGTTTAGGGTTACGGTTTAGGGTTATAGGGAAACGGTAGGGTTAGGGTTAAGGGAAGGGTAGGGTTAGGGTTAGGGTTTAAGGTTAGGGGAAGGGGTAGGGTTAGGGTTAGGGTGGGGGTTAAGGTTAGGGTTAGAGTTAGGGTTTAGGGTTTAGGGTTAGGGTTAGGGTTATGGTTAGGGTAGGGTAGGGGTAGGGTTAGGGTTTAGGTTAGGGTTTAGGGTTAGGGTTTAGGGATAGGGTTAGGGTTAGGGTTAGGGTTAGGGTTTCGGTTAGGGTTAGGGTAGGGGTAGGGTTTAGGGTTAGGGTTAGGGTTAAGGTTTAGAGTTAGGGTTTAGGGGAAGGGGTAGGGGTAGCAGTAGGGTTAGGGTTAGGGTTAAGGTTAGGGTAAGGGTTAGGGTTAGGGTTAGGGTTAGGGTTTAGGATAAGAGTTAGGGTTAGGGGTTAGGGTTAGGGTTAGGGGTAGGGTTAAGGTTAGGGTTAGGGTTAGGGTTAGGGTTAGGGTTTAGGATTAGGGTTAGGGTTAAGGGTATGTTTAGGATTAGGGTTAGGGGTAGCGTAGGGGTAGGGTTAGGGTTAAGGTTTAGGGTTAGGGTTTAGGGGAAGGGGTAGGGATAGGGTTTGGTTTAGGGTTAGGGTTAGGGTTAGGATTAGGGTTTAGGGTTAGGGTAAGGGTTAAAAATATTTATTTTATAGCAGTAATTTCGCTCTGTTTATAACTAATAGTAACGTATCAAAATAACTAAACTATTTATTTGATAACAGTAACTTAGCTATGTCTTGCTTGTTTTGTATTTGTTGTTTTTTGAAAATATAACTTACAATTACAGGACGCAGCACCGCATCTAAATTGTCATCTGGTACCATTCGGCTCGTCTACACTCGGTCGTTTGCGTAGGACATCCGAACGCTTCCGAGTCGAACCTCACGAAAACTGGGTCAGGATCGATATCAGTACCAATCTGACTGACATGGATTTTTTTTGGTGGCGAACAAGGATCTGATTATATTAAATAGTCGTCCATATTTAATATCGTATTAAGTAATTATCTTGATACGACCTTCATGTCCGATTTTGCCAAAGGCTTTGGATATCTCAAGCGCTAGCGATCTAGCTTCATTAGTCGTACATTAATTTAGTTGAATTAAAAAAAATTATTAAGATAGTTAATAATTTTCCTATATCTAGAGATACGTTAATATAATGAATTGTTAGACAAGTAAGTGGGCTAGCAATGAATGGAC
>OY744553.1:8747389-8749889 GCA_963556195.1 Sepiola atlantica
CTTTAAATTTGAATAACTTGAATTTGAATAACTTCCACAAAATAAAAGTTAAACTCACCAAACTTCATGTGTGTGTAGACTGACCCTTCCGAGATTTTTTGAAATAAACAAAACAAATTTTAGCCGAAAAACACTTCTTAAAACTTACAAAAACTAAAGTATTGTTTTTTACACTGTTTTGAGTTTTTTAAGCAAAAATAATGTTTTCTAAATGAGGGTACGTTCCTTAGGGCTAATACGGCTCATGCTTGCTTCGGAAGGGGTCCTTTACTTATTCTAAAAAAAAAAATTAAAAAAATCAATAAATAAAAAAGTTATGAATTTTTTAAAATAGGACCCTTATTTTTGCCCACCCTGTATATATATATACAGGGTGTCCCAAAATAATGTATACACCCTTTGAATTGTTATAAGTCGTTCAATTTACTGATTTTTATTTGCAACATTGATAAACAAGATTGAGTAAGAATATTCATTCAAAAATACTGACAGTAAAATTAACAAAAACATAGAAAATTAACTTTTAACAAAGATAAAGGCTACTTAGGGTAATTTCAGAATGTTCATAAAATGAACCCTCATCCTAACCCCAACCCGTTCTGCTCAATACACTTTCCATATAGTGAAGACGTGAAGAATTGTACCTACAAACGTCCTGCGACATTTACTCCGGTATTTGAGCACATTCTACTACAATTACTACTCCCATTTGTTTGCAATTACTTCAGGTTTCTTGCTTTAAACATTGTAGCCTTTACGTTTATTAAAAGTTAATTTTCTATGTTTTTGTTAATTTTACTTTCAGTATTTTTAAATGTGTATCTTACTGTTCTACTCTTTTATCAATTTTGTTTGCAAATCAAACTCAGTAAATTGAACGAGTTATAACGATTCAAAGGGTGTATACATTATTTTGGGACACCCTGTATATATATATATATATATATATATATATATATATATATATATATATATATATATATATATATATATATATATATATATATAGTGTTCCAAGAAAGCTCAAACCAAAGACTTTAGCTGTAACGCGCATCGGACACAATCCAGTATAAGCTTTCATGGTTACTTTAACTAACAGTTACCCTTAAAGCTGATTGTCTACAATAATTATAGTTTCATGCACCTTCTCCAACAATGTTTTATAGGGTAACATTACAAGAACATCACCTCTTGCAAATCTTTTCCTAGTTCAAGTAGACACATTTACTCGATGGTGGACAGTTTTTTTTTATCGGCTAGCGTATTAGTGGAACAAGGCAAGAGAGAAGACATAACAGACACAAATAAAAGAAATATATAATTTATACATCTTGTATTTTTTTTATCTTTCTATCTATATTAAGATGCGTCATCGTATCTACATGAGGGGTTTTGTCTGCTGGTCGATAAGTACGTTTGGTTGTCTGTCATGTTTCAGTTTGAATATATCATTTTCCATGGTCTGTCACGCTTAAGTTTAAAATTGCATTTAGTTGTTTTGCTAGGCGTAACTTTAAAATAGTATATTTCTCCGTCTGTCACGCTTAAGTTTTAAATAATAGTCTTGTCAACTTAGCATATAGTCGTCGGCCTGTCAGGCGTAAGTTCGAAATAGCTTATTGCGATGGTGTTTGATACTTACGCAGAAAATCAATATCGTTTAAGTATTTGTTGTTTTCAGTCATCCGTTCATTTAGTTTGTACATGTATACATATATATATATATATATATATATATATATATGGGAAAATGAAAAAGGAAAACCAAAAAATGGATGTTTTTTATGTGTACATAAACGTTTCGTCTTTATTTATAAGACTTCATCAGGATGATAATATAGAGAAAAAATGTCATGCAAGTACAGATACATGTAGGGTAGACATATTGGGAGGAAAAATAAAATAAAATAATGGCCACTACTGGGTGGACGTCTGTACTTGTTGGAGAATAAAAATGAATGTTGAAGAAAATGAGTGGGGAAAAAATGGAAAGATGGGGTGAGCCAGGATTACTGTGGCTGGTGGTAAGAGAAAGAGGTGGGGGATGAGCAGGGGTAAAGTGGATGGCAGAGAGGGAGTGGAGGAGAGGGAGGAGGGAGGTGTTTGACCAGATGGCTGCGGTCAAGATTGAAGGGGAAAAGTATAGCTTACTATATATATATATATATATATATATATATATATATATATATATATATATATATATATATATATATATAGTAAGCTATGAAAAAATATTTATGGCAATTAAGCTACACAGAGGCTCCAGCGTTTCATACAACGGTGAGAATCTTCAGGCTAAAGTTCATTTTAGCCTATAGATCACCCCGGGTATGAAACGCGGGAACCTCTGTGTAGCTTAATTGTCATAAATATATTTTCATAGCTTACTGCTTAGCTTTACTTACGTATCGAGCACTGTTGAAGTAAATACAGAAAATTGATACATAAAAAATTATATCTCTTTATAAAATTTCATGTGGATACATGAAATACTAAT
>OY744553.1:8754889-8759889 GCA_963556195.1 Sepiola atlantica
GCACCACCAACCCTGCGCCGTGAAGCCACTATCGATGAGGACCACCTCCTCCAAAAGCTCGTCACAGTAACACCTCCACGAGCTCGCCTGAAGTCACAACGCCTATTCACGGAGCATGCCAACCAGCTTTTGCTCTCAACACCCGTTGACGTAAAAAAATGAATCTGCCTCAAACGTCGCTGGACGGAGGAATGGCAGGCAGCAGATGGATTAAGGTTTTACAGATTTGTGGAAGAGCCGGACGAACTACCGGGCATGGACCCTTCTCGCCGGCAGTGGACAATGTTTAACCGCCCCAGGACCGGTATCGGCCGGTAGTCGGGACAGTGAAAGGATGGGGATTCAGGAACTGTGGTCACTCTGAACAGACAGTCGCTCACATCTCTGAGTCATGCCTAAAATACCGACCAGTAAACGACGAATCCGGCATAGCTGCTCTACATAACAAAACGCTAGCATAGCTTTCATCGACTTAGCTAGTGATCTGATAACGGGATTCTGAAGATCAGCGAGATATTAAAGGCAGATATAAGCTTTTTGATCCAGATGCGCAAAATAAAAGTAATAGGCCAAATGGTTGTTACACCCGACTGGACTCTTTGAATTGTTAATTACGCTTATGTAAAGTAAATTATTAAGTGAAGAGTAATTATAAATTCAAACTTTATTCTAATTTAAAAAAAACGGTACTCTTATAGATGACGCACCATGTTTTCGTGACTTCGCGTCGTCAGCGTTCGGGAAGGTCTCGGAAGCGTCCGAGTGTTGACGAAACTATTAATCAATCAGGTTGAAGAAGGCATTAGACAATCAGGCTACAGCAAGCAGCCGATAACTTTTTGAAGCATTTAATCGCGTTCAATAACAAAAAAAGAATTTCTATAATCTGTCAGATCGTTGAATCTCCCGAAGGACTAATTGAGTTTTTAGAGAAAAAAAATGTAAAAAAAAAAATTTAAAAAAAAAGAAAAAAAAAAGAAAAAAAAAATTTTTTTAAATGTAAAAAAAAAAGAAAAAAAAAAGAAAAAAAACATTTAATGTTTTTTTGTTTTTTTTCCTTTTTTTTTACATTTAAAAAAAAAATTTTTTTCTTTTTTTTAATGTTTTTTTAAAAAAAATTTTTTAATGTAAAAGAAAATATTAAAAAAAAGAAAAAAAAACATTAAAAAAAATGTAAAAAAATAACATTAAAAAAAAAAGAAAAAAAAAAACATTTGCTTAATAAATCAAACAAAATCATCTTTTGAAACTTTCCGCTGCACAAACAAAAAACATTTTATTTAAAAACATTTGATTAACAATGGTTTCTTTGACAAAAAAATAAAATAAAATAAACATCTAATTAATAACAGTGGTTTAGCTATGGTTTGTTCCTTCTTTTATTTTTATATATTTATTTAAGTTTGATTTTCTTCGTCGTTATTTATCGGCTGCAAGTCAGTTTTCACTTCGTTTTCGCCTCGTCAACTCTCGGGCGCCTCCGTAACCTGCCCGAACGTTGACGACGCGAAGTCACAAAAACATGGTGCTTCATCTATATGAGTACCAAAAAACATATTTAAACCCCATATTCAGAACTCTATAACATAAATATATTTTTCTTCTTCTTTTCCTTCTTCTTCTTTTTCTATTTCTTCTTCTTCTTCTTTTCTTCTTCTCCTTCTTTTTCCCATTCTTCTTCTTCTTTTCCTGGGTAATCCATCAATTAATGGTGAACCATTCACAAAATTCATTCGCCATGATGCTCGCTTACTCATTGCGGCCAGGAGCTCTAATCTTGAAAGGCTAGTGTCTTTCTCCAGAAGAGACCAGATTGTAATATGTGGTTACAGAGGCCGTGGCCTTAGCTTTGGATACCATGGAAGCACTTTTCCAACTGGTCCATCGTGTCGAGCTACATGTCAAGCAAGCACCAAAAGTCGGCGTGGAACAACTGCAGATATGCGTGAAAGACACCCATACAGGAATTTATTTGTCTCGTCACGATATATTGTAGACGACGCATAGCATTTTAGTGTATGATTCCTAAGGACAAATAAAAACATGACTATACAAAGAAAAAAAGTGAGCTTTTCATATGCCATGTGAGTCATATACTCTAAAGCCATCCCCCTTTCTCTAGTACTTCATGTCTAACTCGCTCCTCAGTGTCACCTATTACATCAAATCCAGTCGTGAGCGAACGAATAGACGACAAGACACTCACATCTCACTCTCTTTGTTCTACACATAGCACTTCAATGTTTGGGCTTCTTGGCCTTTTGGCTAAAATCAAAGTGTAGTATCTGTTCCGATGGATACTGCACGCCTGTCCTGTGCAGTTCTAGGAGGTCAACCCTCCCAGGCTTTGCCTCCCCTCTTTGGGAAGGAGTAAGTTTATTGCTTACTGTCTTAGGCACCCCTACCGGGGAATGCCGACGGGGCTGCCCAGGCAATTTTTAAATGGCCAGACTGCTCACCTCTCGAGCGCTGGCTTTTCAAACCCCACTTTCTCGACCCGATCTTGGGTCACATCTTACTTGTGGGAGTAAGATAAAACTGGCCTTGTGCCTAACTCCTGGGGAGGAGTAAATAAAACTTCAATGTTCTTGGCCTTTTGGCTAAGATCAAAGTGTAGTATCTGTTCCGATGTATACTGCACCCCATAGACTGGCATTGTCTTGGCCTTCGGGGCTTGATTTACGCCGGTCTATGGGTCTGTCCTGTGCAGTTCTAGGAGGTCTACCCGCCCAGGCTTCGCCTCCCCTCTTTGAGGAGGAATAAGTTAATTGCTTACTGCCTGAGGCGCCCCTACCGGGGAATGCCGACGTGGCTGCCCAGGCAATTTTTAAACCCCACTTTCCCGACCCGACCTTGGGTCACATCTTACTTGTGGGAGTAAGATAAAAATTGGCCTTGTGCCTAACTCCTGGAGAGGAGTAAATCAATACACATAGCACTATTGGTCTTTCATACGCATATCTATACTAAGTCTGTAAGCTAACTGAATTAAATAAAGTATATTTTCCAAGAATTTTCCCGTAATTATTTATAAATATTTGCCACCATTTTCTGCACACACACACGCACCCCCTCTCTCTCTCTCTCTCTCTCTCTCACACACACACACACACACACACACACACACACACCACACATCTCGTCATATTGGTTATCGATTACAAAAATCCAGAGTAAATATTCTACAAATTAATTTATTTGATATATACTTATAAGAAATAAAGACGAACAATATAGTAACCCCCTTTTTCTCGTCGCGGAATATCCAATACTTTCAGGACTAACTAGAGAGACAAACACACAACCTTTTCAAACAATTCCGAATGTGACACCTTCACTTTTTAACTCGTTTAATCTGTCCTTGCCATGTACCCATCTTTTGTGTCTGAAGGTAACGGCGGTGTTAAAAATGTCGCACCTACTCGCTGGCTGAGGAGAGCGTATATTCCGAGAAGTCTCAACTTAGCGTCGTAAATATGTCACGCAAAAACACATGGACAAAGAAAGAAAAAATCAGGTAACCCAAACAGGCAGTTATTTGATAATGTCAGACTTTTATAGTTATGGAGAGACCAAGCGACCTAGAATTTGAATCCAGCTTTAGTGAATCGTACAATCTACCTTACTAATAATTAAAACCATTTTCAACAAACACAAACATACTGACAACACTAAATATTACAAGCAGACATATACACTATTTCATGTAGTGACCGTAACAATGTATACCTTGGCGAGACCAAATGTTTTTTTTTACCCTTCCCCATGAATAGTAATATTTTCAGTTAAAAAAAAAAAAAAAAATTTTACCCCCGCCCCTAATTTTTTTACCCTTCCCCATGAATACTAATAATTTCAGTTAAAAAAAGGAAAAAAAAATTTTTTTTACCCCCCCAAATTTTTTTTACCCTTCCCCATGAATAGTAATATTTTCAGTTAAAAAAAAAAAAATTTTTACCCCCGCCCCTAATTTTTTTTACCCTTCCCCATGAATACTAATAATTTCAGTTCAAAAAAGGAAAAACAAAATTTTTTTTACCCCAAATTTTTTTTTACCCTTCCCCATGAATAGTAATATTTTCAGTTAAAAAAAAAAAAAAAATTTACCCCCGCCCCTAATTTTTTTACCCTTCCCCATGAATACTAATAATTTCAGTTAAAAATTGGAAAAAAAAATTTTTTTACCCCAAATTTTTTTTTACCCTTCCCCATGAATAGTAATATTTTCAGTTAAAAAAAAAAAAAAAATTTTACCCCCGCCCCTAATTTTTTTTTACCCTTCCCCATGAATACTAATAATTTCAGTTAAAAAAGGAAAAAAAAAAAATTTACCCCACCCCAAATTTTTTTTACACTTCCCCATGAATAGTAATAATTTCAGTAAAAAAAAACAACATTTTTTAGCCCCCCCCCCAAAAAAGAAGCTATTATATGAACATAACAGATCCGTAAAACAAGGTGATACTAAAACGCTTGTATAAGCACATGTTTATTTTTAACCACAAATTTAACTTCTATAAATTTTTAATTTATATTAATTTATATATATACAAAGTAATCACGCTGACACACCCGTCCCAATTGGATCACCGAAGTTAAGCAACGTTGAGCCTGACCAGTACTAAATGGGTGACTATTTGTGAACACCAAGCGCTGGATGTGACCTGGTGAGGATATGGGCACTAACAGGTTATTTAGATTTAAAAGAGCGTTGTTTCATTTGAGGGATATAAAAAGAGAGCGAGCAAAACTAATAATATAGTTTCGGCTTCAGACAGACAGATAGACAGACAGATACATAATCTCCATCATAATTAGATATTTATATCCAAATAAATACGCATAGAGGGGATAATGTTTCTACTATCCATAAAAAAAATTCGTTATTCGTTTGTGGTTGTGATTGCTGATAAATTTCGTCCAATCAGTTCGGTTGAACTAGGGTGTTGGTTTTAGGAGAACCCAGAACGAGGCTGCAGCCGTTGTTGAACTCATTGTAA
>OY744553.1:8764889-8902389 GCA_963556195.1 Sepiola atlantica
TCACCAAAAGAAACGCAATCGAACAAGGGCCAACAACCACAGATGTCTCCACTTCTGCTGGAGTAAAAATGAATCTGTCTACAAGTGAAGAATATTCATTTATTTGTTTTATTTCTGCAACTCGGGCGACAAAGTCCGGTTCAATTGAGGTCGTAACCAAATTGCTAATCTAAAAACAGCCATTTCCCCCCGTTTTAAAAATGGTTGCCACGGTCAGTTGTAAAGGCGAGGTGATTTTCAACGTTAGACCTAAATAGCATTGCATCTGTCGAATTATATTTTTTGTTCAACGCTTTGTCTTTGGACTAAAAATACGCTTCAGTTTCCAATGTCACTTCTTCATTGGAGCCAACGTGTTTTGCTCGGAGCATACTTTTGAGGTCTGGAAACTATTTATAGTAATATCATTTTATCAACTATCACACACTCGATATTCAACGGGTTTTTTTTTTGCTAATATTAACGTGATTCTCACGAATTGTGCAATTGTATTATTATTATTATTAGTAGTAGTAGTAGTATTAGTATTATTATTATTATTAGTAGTAGTAGTAGTAGTAATATGAACATTTTAAGATTTTACGTCAACAATAAAATGACAGGCATCGGAAGGATTCTTAATGTAAAATTTTGCGAAGATTTGTCGAGTTCTTTTGAAGCCTAGACGGGACAAACGGATACACAAAGGTGCTATGGTCTGTGATATTTGATTCTGAATAATATTTTTTACTGTTGCTTGTGACACCGTCGGGGTAGTGTTAATAGTAATCTGAAATAAGTTATCTCGAATGACATCTTTGTTTGCTGCCATAAACAAACAAAAATGGCTATTAAGAATCAAATATCGATTGCAACGCAATTTAGGTCATTTTTTATTTATAATATCAGCAAAGTTAGAAACAAGGGCAGTTTATCGTATCAATCTAGCTCCCCAACAAGGGGAGCATAAAATTGTTGTTACGATTGTTATTAAGAATGATGTGTTTGTGAAAACGGACATGAAGCACCAGGATTATAATTTGATACCTTTTCATTTTATTTTATTAATGAGTCATTACCTATCAAGGCCAAAATCCACTCAAGGATGAAAGTTAATGAGATGGATTGATTGTCAGTTGTAAGATGATGAACATTCTGAGAGGATTAATAATGATTAATAGAATAAATTAAGCTTTATAACTTGTAAGGGCGGTGTATTTATCTTCTTCTTTCATGTAAATCAGATGATTCTGGTGTTGGCATTAGTTTCCCCGATGTTTTTCTAGTTAAGAATCTTTCTGGAAAGACATCGGGTACTTATGGGAAGGACCACGAGAAGGTTGCCAACATCCCTAAGTGAAAGTGATACTGTGGAACCGACTGGATACGAACTTGGAACCCTCAGGTCTTCAGTCCGTGTCGTTATCCACTTAACCACCGTCACAGGACGGTTTATGACAGAAATCTATTGACATTTGCAGACGACAACGTTGTTATCTGCAGATGGAGATCTCTTCCGAAAAAGTTCCCTTCGTTGAAATTTCACCTGACGCAAAGCAGAAAAGAAGGAAGAAGAAAAAAAGTTTTTTTTTTTCCGTGTTGGTACAGAAAACGTGTTCTTGCTGTGAATGTCTCACAAAGAGTCGTATAAGTTTGGTGTCAGTCTGTGTGGTTATTGCTATGTGAGTGTTCATTGCTATGTTTGTGCGAGGTTCAACGTGTGTGGGTATGCATTATCTTTGTAGTTGTGGCGCTGCCATGTTGGCGTAGGTGCGTCCGTAACGGCTGCAACCGAAACCATTCCGGTGTGTTATTATATTGGTCATTTCACATCTGATCCGTGTGCTGTGTTCTTGCGAACCCTGGAAATAAATTCCTGTCAAAGAGCTTGTTGCCTTCATGTAAACAAACGACTCCCAAATTTTGTCTGTAAAAACGCACAAAAAAATAAATATTACTTAGTAAACTTTACCTCTACCTCCGGCAAATACGTAACTGCCACCACCCCTTTTATTATTTTTAATCTTTTAAATGTGAATAGACTAATATTTTTGTTTATTTTTCGAAATGTTTTAAATGAGAATTGCTGATCCTCATTTTGGTGGTGCCGTGTGCGTTTACGTATGTGTAAATGACATAGGCATGAAGATATGTGTATATATTAAATGACATAGGCATGAAGATATGTGTATATATTAATGTGCATGTTTTTTTAGTAAGAACGTATATGTACAAACTTCTTCACAAGAGAGTTCGGTTAGCAGTGTGTATATGCTGGCGCTATGTTTAGTAGTTCGTATTTGTCTCTTGTTGAGTTTGATGAATGCCTTCGGCCAGAGGCTGGGGTTAACTTTTGAGGACGTACCCACATGCGTTGTTTGTGGAAGAAAAATACAGGAAACGAAGAAGAAACCTGTGTGTTTGGGTTTTTATAGTAGGCCCTAATTTTCTGCAGTAAATATCATCGCTTCTCTCGTTGCTCGAAGGAAACTGCTGATGAAGGATTTTGCCCAATCGAGAGCCTATACGTAAAAACAACATTTGCTGCTGCTGTTTTGAAAAGCACTCATTGCTTAACTAATCTGCATGTGGTAGATTATTCTTGTCCCGTCAGTCACAACAGCAGCAGAAGGATACACTACTATACTAATTTGAGGTAGTATTTCTCACACGGTTTCGGCCGATAGACTCTCCGACCTTATTCAGGTATATTTTCTCGAACTCGAGAATCGTTATATCAGAATTCAGGAACCTAGTCAGAATTTCGAGCTGAAACCTTCATTTAATCCACGAAGGTAGATTATTCTTGTCCCGTCAGTCACAACAGCAGGAGGAGGATGGACTACTATGCTAATTTTAGGTGGTTATTCTCACACCGATAGATTCTCCGACCTTATTGAATTGTACTTTTTCGAACTTTAAAATCGTTATATCAGAACTTAGGAACCTAAACAGAATTTCGAGCTGACACCTTCATTTAATCCACGAGGGTAGATTATTCTCGTCCCGTCAGACATAACGCCAGCAGAAGGATGTCTAAACATTGCTTGACCATTAGAAATCCTTTTGTCAATCTATACATCGGAGTGGATTTAGTAGTAAAAAAAAATGTTGTACCATTTTTTACTCGACACATATCTTTTCCTTTGCTTCAAATGGGGTACGCAATTACACCCGGAAGTTACTCCTTCGTCAAAGGGTCATTCAGTTACATATTTGCTATTTCAAGTTTTTATCTGGCCTCATATGACTAAGTCCGATGCTCTAACCACTGAGATGAAACAAAGAATCCACTGGACGTTTTGTCTTTATTGTTCAATGCGAAGCTTAAACATGCGAGAAATATTTCCTTCTTTTTTCTTTCTCTTTCGTTGCATAATTAGCGGAAACATATTTGGAATACCCGACCGGGTACCCCACTCCCACTCCTCCTACCCTAACCAGTTAATCCTCTCGCATATTCTTGAACAAGGAATCGAGACAGAGACACTGTAAGATCGGGGTAGAAAGTGAGAAAGAAAGGTTGAAAGAGGCTCAAGCAAATGATGTTATTATTATCATTAATAATAATAATAATAATAAAAATAAAAAAATAAAAAAAAATTAAAAAAATAATAATAATGATCGTAATGATAATATATATATATATAAGAAATATAAGTATATGTATTTTTATTTTTATTTTTATAAGAATATATATGTATATATATATAAACATATATATATTTAAATATGTGTCTATACATTTTTAATAGTATGACGAACATATATAATAGACAGGTAATATCTCATTCAGAAATATATGCAGGCAAAAATAAATAGAGCCTAACTACACCAAATAGATGTATACATATAATGTGAGAAACTATATATATATATATATATATATATATATATATATATATATATATATATATATATATACATGTATTTTTACAATTTCAAAACTTTGCAATCATGTACCAAATTAATAGTATACACACATAACTTGCAGTAGTTTACAATAATAATAATAATGATGATAATAATAATACTAATAATAATATTAATAATAAAAACAATAATATGAATAATAATAATGATCATAATAATAATGATCATAATAATAACAATAATATATATATATATAAGATATGAAAGTATATATATATATATATATATATATACATATATATGTATATATATATTGATAAGAATATATTTATATATACATATAGAAACACACACATATATATATATATAAATATTTATATATATATATATATATATATATAGGTTCTTTCCAAATATGATCTAATATTAAGATCGGATTCTAACTCTTCCTGATGAGATCTCAGTTTATAATAACTGTTGATCGATAACATCGACATGCCAGTGTTGTAGATTTTGTACATGTCTGTGTAAATAAAAATAATCACATATAAAAGTTCTATTTGATATTGAGCACTTTTTATAAACCCGGTTTAAATTCTTTGGATTACTACCCTGTGGATGTTTTACCTGGATTATATATATATATATATATATATATATATATATATATATATACATATATATATATTTAAGTATATGTCTATACATTTTTAATAGTAATACGAAAACATATAATTGACAGGTAATATCTCATTCAGAAATATATGCAGGAAAAAATAAATAGAGCCTAACTACACCAAATAGATGTATACATATAATGTGAGAAACTATATATATATATATATATATATATATATATATATATATATATATATATATATATATATATATATATATATATATAAATATATATATATACATGTATTTTTACAATTTCAAAACTTTGCAATCATGTACCAAATTAATAGTATACATACATATCTTGCAGTAGCTTATAATAATTATAATAATGATGATAATAATAATACTAATAATAATATTAATAATAAAAACAATCAAATGAATAATAATAATGATCATAATAATAATGATCATAATAATAACAATAATATATATATATATATAAGATATAAAAGTATATACATACGTATATATATATTGATAAGAATATATATATGTATATATATAAACACACACACATATATATATATAGGTTCTTTCAAAATATGATCTAATATTAAGATCGGATTCTAACTCTGCCTGATGAGATCTCAGTTTATGATAACTGTTGATCGATAACATCGACATGCCAGGGGCGTGGATTTATTACATGTCTGTGTAAATAAAAATAATCACATATAAAGTTCTATTTTATATTAAGCACTTTTTATAAACCCGGTTTAAATTATTTGGATTACTACCCTGTGGATGTTTTACCTAGATCATATATACATATATATATATATATATATATATATATATACATATATACATACATATATATATATACATATATATATATTTAAGTATATGTCTATACATTTTTAATAGTAATATGAACACATATAATTGACAGTTAATATCTCATTCAGAAATATATGCAGGAAAAAATAAATAGAGCCTAACTACACTAATTAGATATACACATATAATGTGAAAAACTATATATATATATATATATATATATATATACATGTATTTTTTACAATTTCAAAACTTTGCAATCATATACCAAATTAATAGTATACACACATATCTACCCAGGGAGGAAGCTTATATATATAGTTTTTCACATTATATGTGTATATCTAATTGGTGTAGTAAGGCTATATTTATCTTTTCGTGCATATATTACTGAATTAGCTATTACCTGTCTATTATATGTGTTCGTCATACTTTTTAAAATGTATGTACATATACTTATATATATATATATATATATATATATATATATATATATATATATATATAAATATATATATATATATGTTTATATATATATTATTATTTTAATTTAATTTACACAGATATGTACAAAATCTGCGACACTGGCATGTCGATGTTATCGATCAACAGTTACTATAAACTGAGATCTCATCAGGCAGAGTTAGAATCCGATCTTAACCTCAGATCATAGTTGGAGAGAATATATATTTATATATATATATATATATATATATATATATATATATATATATATATATATATATATATATATATATAAAGGAAGGGGCGTAAATTAGAATATTTCTGAATCGTGGCTAAAGGGTAGATGTTTATTAAGGGACAATTCTAAGGACATTTTGTCCCCTGAATACTCTTGCTTTGTCGTCTCGCACGAGGAGCGGAAGGAGGAGGAGGAGGAGGCAATCTATTTCGCAAATAAATGTCACAATTTTGACATGTATTGAAACTTGAGAAGAACTTTATTGGCTTTAGTTAGTATATAATGTGTACACACATACACACATACATATACACCCCCCACACACACACATATATATATATATATATATATATATATATATATATATATATATATATATATATATATAGTAGATTATGAAAATATATTCATGGCAATTAATCTACACAGAGGCTCTCGAGTTTCATCCCTGAGGGGATCTTCAGGCTAAAATGCATGGAGTTTGTTTTCCGTGTGTTTTCATATACACAGCTAGCTAGTTAACCAATCAGATTCTTTGTTGTTCTCTTAGCCAATCGCTGGGCTTCTCACAAACAAATGTCCAGATATTTTTTCTTCCTATTTACTATTCTATTGTTCTGTTTTCTATAGAGTGGCCTATATCCTGTTTCTTTGTTGTGTCAATACAATGGGTGAACTCATTTTAACACGTGGTTCCTTGTATTTCTATTTTAGGTTTTAGTTTTTATGTTTTTAGTTTTTAGTTTAGTTTAGTTTGTTTTTACTTATTTGTTTGTTTATTTATTTATTTATGTATTGTTAGCCTAAGGTAAATTTTATTCTTTGCAGGCAGCTGTTTGCTATCTCACATCTACAGTTTAATAGATCTTAGGGCTCTTTAAAGTTTAGGATTTCAAATTTCTCATTCAGACATAATCTACACGCGTCGTCCAAATTTATACGTGTACTGGCCTGTCGTAGTATTTTCCATTCAATTATTGGTTAGCGTCCATTTTCTTTGAGCTCCCAATAATGGTTTGCTAGTGCTGTTTTAATTCGAAGTTCTCTGTTTTTAAATGTTCTTTTGCTGTCATAATATCTGGTTTTAAACTCTTGGGAAGTCATACCTACGTAGTACTTCTTGTTATTCAGTCTTTCCTTGGCAAATATTGTTGTTTGGTATACAATTCTTTTGGTTAGGCGTTTATTTTGTAGTGGACAAAGTGTACGATTTATGCAGTTACATCTTTTCTCTTCATTGCTACCTTTTTCATTTCTATTTTGGCGATTACAATTAGGGTTTTGTTTATTTCTATTTGTAGTGTTAATATTTTTGTTCTTCTTAGTGTTATTTTTGTTATATTTGTCACTTTTTTATGTATTTTTTTTCTTCTCTCACTGCTGTTCTCTTTTGGTATTTTGTTGTTGTCTGCCTTAATTATAATTTCTAGGTTTTCGCAGCAGCTGTAGGACAGTTTTAGGTTATTTTTATTGAATATTTTATGCAGGGGAAAGTGTTTTTCAATCAGATTTAGGAATTTCTTGCTCAGTTTTGTTTTTAGCATCTGGTTATAGGGCGGTGTATACCAGATTATATTTCTATTTCTTTTTTTCTTTTTAATTTTATTATAATTATTGGTGTCCTGTTTATTATATTTAATTTGTTATTATGGTAACCACTATTTTTAGAGCTGTATTGTAAATGTTGCTTGATTTTTAAAAACATTTTCGTTGCTAGAATTATTGATAAGCCTACGTTCGATAGAATTCGGAATCTGGTTTATGATTGATGGGAGTGATTAGACTTTGGATTTACGTATATTGGATTGGCGCTATTTTTCATGTATGGTTCTTAAGTATTTGTATTTAAGTTTAATGTGACACATAGAAAGTTAGTTGTTTTTATGTTAGCCAGTACTTCTACTTTTAGGCCTAGTTTTTTCATTTCCATATGTATAATTTTCTTGAAGTTTTCTCTCTTGACTTTGTTGGAATCTCTTATTATCGCTAATCCATCATCTCTATATAGGCCGATATCTGTATTATCAAATATATTTGTGAGTGTATATAAAATAAATAACCCCACAAAATCTGATGCCTCCGCAGAGTCAAGGGCACCCATGACCTAATCAAAGAAGTTTGTTATATTCGTTTTAATCCATTGGTCATGATTATTGATTAAAGCTGATCTCCTACATTTTTAATGAGGTGGATTTCATCATTGGATACATTAGTATACATCTCGGCAAATTCTAGGGGGATGTTAAGAGTTCTTCTGATATAGACGGATAGAAATCCACTATGTCAAATTGTAGGAAGGTACATTTGTTCTTATTTTCGATATTATTAAACCAAGTGATTGCTTCGGCAGTATTCACCCATTGGTTTAATTCTAGGACTTCTTTTTATTTGTTTGTTGATTCTATATAGAATTCCATGATAAATGCCAGTATACTGAAATCATATGCCCTTAATAGGGTTAAGATGAAAATTCATATACACTAAATGTACAAAAGCAAGGAAATTCCCAAATTTTTACACTTTTATTGTCATTAATTAAGGGTATGACTACATATCAACCAAACCATTTCATTATCACATCACTACAGTATACATCTCTATGCATGAAGTGTGTGAGGGGCGCTGAAGAAAAATTCCTACCAGTAAAATAAATAGCCCTGCTGTGCTCGCATACCCTTAATGACAATAAAAGTGTAAACATTTGGGAATTTCCTTGCTTTTGTACATTTAGTGCATATGAATTTTCATCTTAACCCTATTAAGGGCATATGATTTCAGTATACTGGCATTTATCATGGAATGTCACTACTTTTGTAAAGGCTATGCCTCAATACAATGGTCATTTTAAAGGTTTTTTTGAATTTTCTGGAAAACCAAGGTATATGGTAAACTTAAATTAAAATGCCATCAACTAGACCATAGAACCCTTATCTCTGCCAAAAATCAGCTGAATTCATCAAATAGTTGATGAGATACAGGGTGGCACATACGTACGTACGTACACACGGATAACACAAAATCATGCCTGACCTTTCTGGATCTCTGGGTTGCCTTGACTAATGATGCTGAAATTCTACACACTTATAGAACCTATCAAATAAAAAAATTGTGTAAAGTTTTAACTAATTTGGTTTATTGGTTTTTGAGTTATGATTGATCAAAGAAATTAGATTTCTAGCAGAGGCTGTTTTTGAAGTCTCGTGCCTCCCTTGATTGTAACAAATAATAAATGAAAGAATAACATGAAGAAAGAACGATGTTTGTTTTACTCCATATCAACTGTTTCGGGCTTTGTTAATGCCAATATACAATCCCTAGTGTAAAAGATGCGTTGTATATGAGTAACGAAACCAAAGTTTTACTTCATGGATTCATTGTCTGGGGATTCTGGAGAGGTACCAGTGGGATGGGGAATAGAAACAGAACTAAAAGGGATGGGAAGAAACGAAAGAGAGAATGACACCATTGTGGTTGTTTGTTTTGCGGCATATCAACCATTTTATGCTATTTATTACCGATACACAACATCTAATGCATTTATTGATTTTGTTTCTTTGTTTAACGGTAAATGGGATGACAGAGACAAATACTTACTGAATTCAAAACACACACAATGTTTTGCTTGTCGAGCGGCTATTTGCAAAATAAAAAAAGCGCATGCTCAGAGTTATAGGGTTTTTAAGATGTTAGTAATTTTATTTGCATTTAAGAGGACAAGATACGACAACACTGAGGTAGACAGAAAACCTTTTAATTTCAAGCAAGATGAGGATACGTCATTGACACTCAGTTTAACAGAGTATTAGCCGCTGTGACAGAGGTGGCCCAGCTCTGTCCGAGTCAGGTGTTGTCCTGTTCAATCCGAGTATGTGCACCCTCCAAGGCTTTACCATCTCTCTTTGAGAATGGGTTTGTTTATAGCCAATCGCTTGCGGCGCCCCTACCGAAGAATGCCGGCGGGACTACTCTTGTTGCCGGTCTATGGGTTTGTCCTGTGCAGTTCCAAGGGGTCCACCCTCCCAGGTTTTGCCTTACCTCTTTGGGGAGGAGTAAGTTTATTACTTACTGGTTGAGGCGCCCCTACCGGGAATGCCGACACGGTTGCCCAGCCAATTTTTTATAGCCAGAGTGCTCACCTTCTCGGGCGCTGGCTTTTCAAGTCCCACTTTCATGACCTTGTGTCACATCTTACCTTGTGGGAGTAAGATTAAACTGGCATTGTGCCTAACCTCCTGGAGAGTTGGTAAATTAATACTGTTGTTATTTTTGTGGAGCCAGAGTAAACCCCCTCGGGTGCGCTGGCCTTCCGGCCTTGTGCCACAACCATCGTGCAGTGGCAAAGAAATAAACACTGACAAAACATCGTGATGAGCAGACTAGAAAAAGAGCTATTCAATTAGGAGAGCGTTTTTTATTAGTGTTACACCGGCCGTTCTAACAGAAGAGAAACTACACCGGTTCTCACTATAAATAGTGCGAGTAGACAATCACCAGTAGAAAAAAGGACAGTATTGTAACTGTCTAGCCGAGTGCCAGTCAGTTTCCTTACCTTTGTACCTTTTATGTTAATACACTTGTTATCTTAACCCAACCTCGACTTGACTTCTTTTTACTGTTGGACTACTTCACAACAATTAGTTTTCTGAATGCCGTTTCGGTGTTGCCTGAAAAGGATCTCCTCCCAGATGTTTTACCTTCGTTGAGATATAATCTTCGGATTGTTCAGTTTATTACGATGCATCAACACTTTTTAAAGGTTATTTAATGCGGTACCTGTCGTGATCGATACATTGCTTTAGTCGATGTCTGTTTTACGGTATATCAACCCTATTATGAGTTCATAGCTACGTCTGTATCTATTGGACAAAATATGCGCTTCATACAGAAGCTTACATGAACAAGGAAGGCGAATATTCAATTACGACTCGATATTCGATCTGGTAAAATCGTGATTGAAATGGTGACACACCTCGATAATTGCAACCAGATCGCCTAAGGCGTGACCTTTCCATCGATTAGGAAGTAATAATAGAACAACACGTTTGATCGCGTAGGAGATGAGAGGATCGCTGGAATTTATTGAAAAATATTTATATATATACGTATATATATTTATATATAAATATATATAGTGCGTCAGGTTGTATATAAAAATAAATCAACTAAAGTGCTCGATCATATAAGAGAGCTAATATAATTTATTTAGATACTGTATATTACATATTTAAGCAATGTACCGCGGTTTCATCCAAAAGGGCAGATTTAGACTCTGGGCACAGAGATTTACTAAATATGTCTAAATCTGCCCTTTTGGATGAAACCGCGGTACATTGCTGAAATATGTAATATACAGTATCTAAATAAATTATATATATATATATATATATGATTATTTTTATTTACACAGACATGTACAAAATCTGCGACACTGGCATGTCGATATTATCGATGAACAGCCATTATAAACTGAGATCTCATCAGGCAGAGTTAAAATCCGATCTTAACTTCAGATCATATTTGGAAAGAATGAAATGGAGAAACACAAGGAAAGAAATTTAAAATTAAAATTTGGAAAGTCACGTGGTTGGGACCGTTAAGAATCAAAATCAAAAAATAATAATGTCAATATATATATATATATATATATATATATATATATATATATATTTATATATATAGTCTCGGAAGTATCTCAACCATTACAACTATATAAGGAAAAAAATTATATATATATATATATATATATATATATATATATATATATAGAGAGAGAGAGAGGGGGGGAGAGAGGTGGAGGAGAAAATTATTTATTTAAAAACTATATGTTACAAAGTTCAGAGACGTACCGCGGTTTCATCAAGATGTTCTGACCTTTTATCCTGTAAAAGGTTGTGAGAGTCCATTCAAATCATCAGCAACTCATGAAATGAAAATAAATCGCAGAATAGAGTTCAAGGATCACCGTTATATCTTCCGGTGTATTCGCTTAAGCGTCCCATTTGGAGAAAGTGCCGAGTCAATAGGGGGCGGCATGTAAGTTCATATGGGCCTTAATCGTAACTAAGTTTAATTTAGAATAACTTAATTATAATTTAGAATAATTTTGTAACTAAGTTTTGTATTATTTGACATATATATATATATATATATATATATATATATATATATATATATATATATATTTATTCATAGATACTTCGGCTTATCAGCGTGGCTGACTAGGTCATAGTAAGACATAGTTATGACCAACACAAACGGTGGAACACGTGTCCGTTGATATCTATTTCATCTATAAATAAACAATAATCATTAATATGTATAGAATTTTGAGAAAGTCAAGAACGATATATGCTGTTTTTCTTTAAAAGAAAAAATAGATTGCTTGAAAATTGATTTTAAAACCGAAGTTTTAAGCTAAGTAAATTTTTATTTTAAAGAAAAGAAGCATATATCGTTCTTGGCTTTCTCAAAATTTAATATTCAAATACGAAACAATACTTGTAAAAAAGTGCCAATATTTCTCACAACATTTTCACGCGAACCACGTGGAGCACAATAGACTTTCAAATCGTCTAGTCAACACCTCAACGGACATTCACGAGAGATTTTTGTATCTCCAAGGAAAAAAGAAACAAAAATTTATTAAAAAAATATATTGCTTAAAAAAGTTTATTAAAAGCGAAAGCTTGCAGCATGGATACTTTTAGGTAAAACATTCACAGCTAAAACTTATTTTATTACCAAAATGTAAAACAACTTTTCTTTCAACATCCATGTGCCTTGCATGGGGATGGGTTTCTTCTTTACATCCTCTTTCTCACAGAAGAGACGTTGCTAGTCTCTCTCTACTCAATCTTTATCGCCATGGAAGGTTCCCGACTGAGCTCCAATCTCTGGTTCCTCCTGGTAAAACATTCACAGCAAAAACCCATCTGATTACCAAAATGTAAAACAACTTTTCTTTCAACATCCATGTGCCTTGCATGAGGATAGGTCTCTTCTCTACATCCTCTTTCTCACGTTGCTAGTCTCTCTCTACTCAATCTTTATTGCCATGGAAGGTGCCCGACTGAACTCCAATCTCTGGATGGGTCTCTTCTCTACATTTTTTTTTCACAGGATGTTTCATATTTTACTCTATGTATCAAAAAAAAAACGGAACGTCTATGAACAAATTCTCTTTTTCTAAACTACTGACTGCTTCCCAGCTGAATGCAACATGGTCGTCAAATGTTAACAAATTCTTGTTTAGCCGAAAATTTAAATACTACAAACTCTGACCATAAAATCCTGCCTACATAATTTTATGTATTAGTTAAAGTAAATACGAACATCGTCCAAATCGAAATCTAGAGCGCCTTTCTCACAGATGATACATTGCTAGTCTTTCTCTACTCTATCGTTATTTTCATGATAAGTTCTCGACTGAGCTTGAATCACTAATTCACCCTGTAAACCATTTACAGCAATAATTCGTCTACCGCTTTGTACCTAAAACTAAACTGAACTTCCATTAAGAGTGTCTTTCCAAAAATTTGACATCTGGGAAACACAATTCCGCGAGGCTGCTTCCCAGTTGACTACAACATGATTATTTTCACGTCCAATGTCAACAAATACATGTCGAGCCGTCCTCTTAAGTAATTCAATTCTACCAATCCCACCGATCGTTCCGAATCCTTCCATAGTAGTGTTTGTTACGTCTGCTGTTAGCGATTTAATTACAACTCAAAAATGAAGGAAGGACGAAGTAAAACCTTTAATAAATTTATTTAACAAAAAACACCGATTAAATGAAATGTAGAAAACCGCTGAACGCGAGATGCTTGTTTGGTCGTGAGAACCGTTCTGTTTACTTTTCAACTGTCATGGCAGACGACTTCTTTTATCCAAGGGCGATAACTCATTCTTTTGATTCAAGGGGAAATAACTCGATTCTGTTTTGTTAGGTTGCCCTAACAGTGTTCACTATCATACTGACAATATCATTAATGTTTATCCTCGAATGTCCTTTGGGCCTTGATAAGCGCTGACACAATAGTAAAACATAATAGAATCGAAAAATAAAATAACACGGCGCATCTGTTAAAAAAAACTGTTAAAGAAAACTGTTAAAAACTAACAATTAAAAAAAAATTAAACTCTAATTATTTTTAGCAGCATAGGTTTTCATGAAAATCATAAATTATCAATCTACTACTGGGTGGGAGGGTCAACCCAATAACCCAATGGCGAGCTAAACTTGTTAGAATCGCCATTCTCCCCCAACAAGCTTGCGCGCTATCTCGGTCGGGGAGATTAGAATTTGGAGCTAGTAAATATCGTCGGTTTTGCCAAGTGAATCATATAAGCTGTAGTTTAATGAATCTCATGGTACTACTGAAAATTGTGTTGTCATCTCACTCCTCAGATCGCATACAATAATAGCATTTGCTACAATAAAAACTAGTGATCGGGTAACGCCCCGTCGATAGAAATACCTAATACGGGGATCTAAAAGATAATTATCTTCGGTAACATTAGATTCTTTAAAAGATAAAAAGAGTTAAGACTCTGTCTGTCATACGTTTCTATTTGCGTGATATTATACTTTTAGATCTGTAAGAAGATTTGTCAGTTGGTTTGTCACACGTTTCTATTTGCGTGATATTAGACTTTTAGATGTGTAAGAAGATTTGTCAGTTGGTCTGTCACACGTTTCTATTTGCGTGATATTAGACTTTTAGATGTGTAAGAAGATTTGTCAGTTGGTCTGTCACACGTTTCTATTTGCGTGATATTAGACTTTTAGATGTGTAAGAAGATTTGTCAGTTCGTCTGTCACACGTTTCTATTTGCGTGATATTAGACTTTTAGATGTGTAAGAAGATTTGTCAGTTCGTCTGTCACACGTTTCTATTTGCGTGATATTAGACTTTTAGATGTGTAAGAAGATTTGTCAGTTCGTCTGTCACACGTTTCTATTTGCGTGATATTAGACTTTTAGATGTGTAAGAAGATTTGTCAGTTCGTCTGTCCCACGTTTCTATTTGCGTGATATTAGACTTTTAGATGTGTAAGAAGATTTGTCAGTTCGTCTGTCACACGTTTCTATTTGCGTGATATTAGACTTTTAGATGTGTAAGAAGATTTGTCAGTTGGTCTGTCACACGTTTCTATTTGCGTGATATTAGACTTTTAGATGTGTAAGAAGATTTGTCAGTTGGTCTGTCACACGTTTCTATTTGCGTGATATTAGACTTTTAGATGTGTAAGAAGATTTGTCAGTTGGTCTGTCACACGTTTCTATTTGCGTGATATTAACATTTTAGATGTGTAAGAAGAGTTGTCAGTTGGTCTGTCACACGTTTCTATTTGCGTGATATTAACATTTAAGATGTGTAAGAAGAGTTGTCAGTTGGTCTGTCACACGTTTCTATTTGCGTGATATTAACATTTTAGATGTGTAAGAAGAGTTGTCAGTTTGTCTGTCACACGTTGCTATTGGCGTGATATTAACATTTTAGATGTGTAAGAAGAGTTGTCAGTTGGTCTGTCACACGTTTCTATTTACGTTATATTAACATTTTAGATGTGTAAGAAGAGTTGTCAATTGGTCTTTCACACGTTGCTATTGGCGTGATGTAAACATTTTAGATGTGTAAGAAGAGTTGTCAGTTGGTCTGTCACACGTTGCTCTTGGCGTGATATTAACATTTTAGATGTGTAATACACATTGTAAGTTGGTCTGTCACACGTTGCTATTAGCGTGACATTAAAATTTTAGATATGTATGAAGATGTGTCCGTTGGTCTGTCACACGTTGCTATTTGCGTGAAATTACACTTTAAGATGTCTAAGAAGACGTCTCAGTTTGTCTGTCACACGTTTTTATGTGCGAGACATTAGATATTTAGTTGTATAGGAAGATTTGTAAGTTGGTCTGTCACACTTTTCTATTGAAATAACACGTAACACTTTTAGATGTTTAAGAATATTTGTTACACTTTTCTATTTGCGTGACACTAGACATTTAGATGTGTAAGAAGGTGTGTCATTTGGTCCGTCACACGTTACTATTTCGACGTCTTAAAGGATATATTAGAAAAAAATGAATGTAATCATTTTGTCAAGATTTTAAATATATTGAAGTGACAAAAAGACGTGAATTCGTTTGAATCAACATTTTACGTCTTTTTGATTGGCTCGATCATGCTGCTGGAATTACTTTATCGAATTCTTTCTAGAAGCAGATACCTTACAGGTGCGACCACGTGAAGGTTGCCAACATCCATATTGAAAAACTTACAATTCTTATTCAAATCTGAGGAAAATCGAAATCCATAAAGACAATCTAAATAATATGAGGAAATTCGTGGTACGTCTGTAGATTATGACCCAAGCTAAAATCGACCCGGCGTCGGTACTTTGCGGATGTTTACGTAAACCGCCGGAAATGCCTAATGAAAATTCGGTGTACTTATCTGCGCCCAAAAAAATCAAAAACGAGGCTGGATTCACAAGTGGGAAAAATACAAACATAAACCAATATTTAAATAAAAATTTAATTAAACAAGTAGTAGAAAGTTTTTTTTTTCGCACGAAACATTTTTTGTACTTCTCCAGATTAAAACCAAAGCTAATCCTATATCTAACGCCTACCCTTACCCTGACCCAAACCTTAACCTTAACCTTATCCCTAACTCTAACCCTAACCCTCATCCTAACGCAAACCCTAACCCTAACCAACGACAAGTCGATTTTAGCTTTAGTCCTAATCTGGATTATAAGCATCTTTTTAAAGAAGGTTAAAATTCGCAGACGTTTAAGAAGATAAAATCGACTTGGCGTCTGTAATTTCCGGCGGTTTACGTGAATATCCGGAGATTACCGACGCCAAGTCGATTTTAGCTTGAGTCTTAATCTGGAGAAGTACTAATTTCTTAACAAATAAACGGAACCAACTTTCGCAATTATTCAATTATTCTTTCTCTCTCGCTCCCCCTCTCTCTGTCTATCTCTCTCTAACTCCTTCTCTAACTCTCTCTCTCTCTATATATATATATATATATTATATATATATATATATATATATATATATATATATATATATATTTACATGTATATATATATATATATATATGGTGTTTCTTTGTGTTTTTTTGTTCACTTCATTTATTTCAATAATTGCGTATTTCTCTTAGCTCTGCTTTAAATAACAGTATGACTGCCTTCTCTAAGTAGTGATTTCAGAGACTCTCTAGATAAAAGTGTATTAGATGTGAGTTGTATCTTTTTCAGACTTTTGCTTTGTCAAATCGCAATGTGTATTTTTCTAATAAAGAACTTGTTCGCTTTCTGATTAGTTCAAAGAGGAAAGATCCGATATTGACAAACAAATGTCGGTGTGTCTTCTGGTAGACGAAACTGAACCGTAATTGTACGAAAAGTGATTGTTTAGAAAAATTGATTCGTAGGATAAATAAAGTCCTGCCCTTTGTAGTGTAACTAAATCCTGTTCATTTATATATGCTCTGTTGTTACATGTTGACAATCATCAAGCTTTCAATTGGAAAAAGTTGGCACACAAAAAACCTATATTTACGCACTCCTATATATATATATATATATATATATATATATATATATATATATATATATATATATATATATATATATATATACAGGGTGGGCAAAAATAAGGGTCCTATTTTTAAATTTGAATAACTTGAATTTAAATAACTTCCACAAAATAAAAGTTAAACTCACCAAACTTTATGTGTGTGTAGACTGACCCTTCCGAGATTTTTTGAAATAAACAAAACAAATTTTAGCCGAAAAACACTTCTTAAAACTTACAAAAACTAAAGTATTGTTTTTTACACTGTTTTGAGTTTTTTAAGCAAAAATAATGTTTTCTAAATGAGGGTACGTTCCTTAGGGCTAATACGGCTCATGCTTGCTTCGGAAGGGGTCCTTTACTTATTCTAAAAAAAAAAATTTAAAAAATCAATAAATAAAAAAGTTATGAATTTTAAAAAATAGGACCCTTATTTTTGCCCACCCTGTATATGATAGATGCAATAGGATATTATGAAAGGGTTGAAATTGATGAATAGACTGAACTCAGTTTGTTTACTTATGGAGACGGTTTATCTAAAGGGTTTGTTGACATTGGATTTGAAAAAGGACCATCTTGTAGACTGTAGGGAAGCAGTCCAGTGGCAATGTGTTCCACAGATGTTACGTTTTATGACAGAAGTCATGTTTATGGAAATTCAGTTTGATATTCTCCACACGAAGAAGAAAGTAAAGTTATTTTTTCGAGTGTGGTAAGAAGACGTGTTTTGGCTGTGAATGTTTTACAAAGATTAACAAGAGAATAGAGCTCAGTAGAGAACTTTCCATGGAAATAACGATAGAATAGGGAAAGGTTAGCAACGTCACTCCTGTGAGAAAGAGGATTTAGAGAAGAGACCCATCCCCATGCAAGGCACATGGAGGTAGAAAGAAAAGTTGTTTTACATTTTGGTAATAAGATGGGTTTGCTGTGAATGTTTTACAAGGAGGAACCAGAGGTTGGAGCTCAGTCGGGCACCTTCCAGGGCAATAAAGATTGAGTATAGAGAGACTAGTAACGTCTCTTCTGTAAGGACAGAATAGATCATTCCCCATTAAATTGTTATCGTTAGTTTAATAGACCGAGTTCTAGTAATTGATTCCTCTTTGCAAGACATTTACAGCAAGGATTGCCTCTCTTTTACAACGGAAAATAAATTCACTTTCTCCCCCAAGTGCCTAGTGTCCGGCGGAATTTCCATAGACTAAGCTTCTTTGCAAGGGATTCCCGCCTGTGGAACACATTACCGCCTGACTGCTTCCTTGTTGATTACAACTTGATCGTCTTCAAATCCAATGTGTACATATTCTTGTTATACACCCAATTCTTATCATCGATCAATATTATCGATCTCGCTTGAAGTCACGACGCCCATTCTCGGAGCATGCTCACCAGCTCCTGCTTTCAACACCCGGTGATGTCACAAAACGAATCTGGCTGAAACGTTGCTGGACGGAGGAATGGCCGGCAGCAGATAAATCAAGGTTGTACAGATTTGTGGAGGACCCGGATAACCTACCAGGCATGGACCTCCCTCGCCAGCAGTGGACAATGCTCAACCGCCTCAGGACAGGTGTCGGCCGTTTCGCCGCGACTATGAAAGGATGGGGACTCAGGGACTCGACTGTCTGCGACTGTGGTCACTCTGAACAGACAGTAGACCACATCATCGAGTCATGCCTTAAATATCAACCACCCAACGGTGAAGCCGGCATAGCTTCGTTAGGCAGCAAAACATTAACATAGCTTTTCTCAACCGAGCTGATGATCTAACAGTGAGATGCTGTGAAGCAAACGAAAGAAGGATATTAGTTCTCCTATAGTATTCCCAATCTATCGGCTGGTAGTCATTCCGTCTCATTGACCTGTATGCTTGAGTAACCCTTGGCCTTGATAAGTGCTGACGAAATAGTAAAAAAAGAAAGATTTTCTAATCATGACACACCGACAGAGCTACGTAAAGCGAGTCGTGGACGCAAGTCTACTTGTTCAGCGATTAAAATGCAACTTCAAACTAAGACGAACAAACTGACCAACATGGCGTCTTCTAGAGTTGCTTGTGCTCACACAAATAAAAAAATAAAAACTCTGACTCAAATCTGCATTAATTTCACGTGTAAATCTTAGTCAATTTGTACGGAACTGAGATTTTCCCCTGTGATTTGTTTTGTTGTCTTTTTTTAATTTTAATTATTACTCATGTATTTGATCCTGCTCCAAAAACAAATGCCGATAGTTGTGTTCCTTTCCTACTTCTTCCTTAGCTCAATTCCTTGACGTCCATTTTTAATTATTTCGACTCCGCCATCTTAACTGACGAAACGCCAGCTTTGTTGACCCGCTAGATGGCGCAACAATCATGAAAACGGATGTTCGTCAGCAACCTCAGAATTCGTTTGCCTCACAGATTTAATTTTTAAGACGAATTCAAGCATGTAATATTTTAATTTAATTTAATTTTTGTTTTACTTTAGTTGAGCCAAAACAAGGCATATTGTCACTGATACGTAAGGGGCTACCGTGGATTAGGGGCCAGATTTAAAAGAGGATTTTTTGGGGGGAGTGTAGCTTTGGCTAGGAGTTCTGCAGCTAAATGTTTGTTCACATTACATTTACATTTCTGCATGTTTGTACATTCGGGGAAACAAGGAGCAGGGAAGGGATTTTAAAGGTAAGCGTTCCGTGAAAAGAAAGCTATTGGAGTAAAATGTTTTCCAGAATCTGGGGAATTCTGAAGTGAAGGGGTCTGATTTTGCTGCTAATCGGGGTGGTCAGGGATATTTCTTTTAAAGGAGATATCCATGACCAACCCGATTAGCAGCAAAATCAGACAATTTCACTATAGACACCCCCAGATTCTGAAAAACTTTCTATTCGAATAGCGTACCAGTGCAGTAAATTTGTCGAAGTGTTACATACCCTTACATTTCTCGTACCGTTTCTTCTTCGTCGCGGAGGGGTCTCGTCTCGATGTCGTCTAGTAGCTGAGTTCTTTTTTCGTTTTTGTACTGTAGTGAACATCGCCGTTTGCTGCAAAAAAATCTCTTCCTAACACGATTCAGGAGGCAAACAATCTTTTAAATTTTGATTAGTTTTATTCAGGCGTCCGTTTACCGTCGCCCTTGGAGATGTTTTACTGAACGTTGAGGGAGAGACCACATTACTACTTTATCGTAGTTAATTCCTAGCTTAAGTCCTTAGCCATTCGAGGAGGGGGCGGAAGGAATTTCATGCCTGTATTCACTTAGCAAAATAAATTCCCATTTTCATTTCGGACTACATAGAGAAACACGTCTGTCTAGCTTGCTTCCAAAAACCAGACTGGCAAAACTCCGTTTCCCACACAAAAGCCCGTGACCTCAAAGAACCTCTATGCGCAGGTGCACCTTGACCCTTGACCTGAGGTCTCGTCAACGTGGTGGCCCTGTCAACGCGTGTGGGCTCCGAATGTGAGAACAGCCCTATTTTGCACTCGGTTGTACGGGTTCACCTGCAAACCATACGATCTCCCACACATACGTCCACTTCAACATGCGTCCGGCCTCACAGGGCCATTATCCAACAGGAGTATATTCTGTGGAAGTACTGGTAACACAAGCACAGGGATGCAACCTTGCGACGATAGCACAAAGGTTGAGGCTTGGTAAACAGTGCGTGACCTATTATGTTGTATACTCTTTTTGCACACTTTAAAAAAGTGAGGGACTAGGTACTGGTGCACCAGCCCACATCTGGGAGCAATACTCCATGCATAGGCGGATGGTTGCTTTATAGAGGGATATAGTAGGAATACTGGTAGGTGTGATCAGTTTTCAAGCCAATTAGAGTGAGTCTACCTTCTAGGCAGAGTATTCTATCTATTTATTGGAATTCATGTTACCTGTGAATGTCAGGCCGAGGAGTTGGACTATCAAGAAGGTGCTATAAGCCATGGCAATAAGTGGTTGTAATTTTTGTTTTTATAAATGTTAAAAAAAAGTTACATAATGAAAGCCGTTAGTTGAATGGAGGAATGATTGACAGATGGGAAATCAGAATGTATCCTTTGGTTACCGGAAGTTGACGAACTCACGTGACGTCCAGAAGGAGGGATATCTGTCTGTTTTCGGCTGACAACTGAAGCAAGCGAAAGAACGTGGCCACTTCCGGAAGAGCCCCAGTGCGGGTAGGAGCGCTCGCGCAAAAGCCGTTTGTTGAACGGAGGAATGATTGACAGATGGGAAATCAGAATTTAACCTTTGATTAACAGAAGTTGACAAGACCACGTGACGTCCGTAAGAAGGGAGATTTGTCTATTTTCGGCTGACAACTGAAGCAAGCGGAAGCAAGGTGACCACTTCCAGAAAGGCTCTAGTGCGAGTAGGAGGACTCGCACAAAATGTAGTTTGGTGTTATTAGATAAGCGAATCATCTTTCTGTCTATTACTGTCTCTTTCTCCGAAGGGCAGTCCCCACTTTTTAAAGTCCAGATATCCCTAACCCTAACCCTAACCCTAACCCTAACCCTAACCCGAACCCTAATCTTGATAATGAATCCTCCAAGTCGGTGCTTCTTTAGTTTCGCTCCGACATGTTAGGCATCTCTTTAAAAAAAGAATAGCTAAAGAAATGTATAAACTTTGTTATGTACTTACGTGGTAGCTGAAAAGAAGACTGTGCATCAAAAATTACGCAAATTCATCCAGTATTTATTAAATAAAAAAAAACACGATTAAACACGATTTTATCTATCGTACGCCATTTTTTTTAACCATTTAGACAAGGGAGATAACTTAAAAAAAATGTTTTACCAATTTAAATGACCTAATTTGTTTTTCTACCAATTTCGAAAAAAAACAACAACTTATAAGTACGATATAAGATACAAATATAACATTTTATTGAACTAAAGTAAAAAAAAAATCAAATTTTTTAAATTTTAGGTTATGTCATTTTCCGGAAAATCAAAGTTTTGAAAACAAAACAAATTGAGTTATCTCCCTTGGCGAGCCATAGATAAAATGTGGCGACCGATAGATAAAATCATGTTTTTTTTTGTTAATTTAATAAATACTAGATGAATTTGCATAATTTTTGGTGTACCGTCTATTTTTCACTTACCACGTATATACATAACAAAGTTTATACATTTCTTTAGCTATTTTTTAAGAGATGTCTAAAATGTCGGAACAAAACTAAAAAAAAACACTTAAACTTCTTATAAAAATAAAACATCGGCGTCCGAGTGATTACATCTAACAGGTGTATACTGGTTATACACGGACAACTGAAACTGATGCACTACGATTCGTCGTAATTAAACGGACACAATCACGTAAATAGTGCAAAGTATGAGGTCAAGGGTCAAAGTTATATTCTTCGATTCTTATAACCTCGAACCAAAACATGACTACCTATTATAAGTGTCTCAAATATTTACAGTGGATTTAAATTTACTCCAGAAGAAACAGTGGAAACTTATGCAGTTTTATTTTTTCTTATCGAACCCTAAAGGACGCTATGATAACGGCATTTAGACACTTTCTTTTACAGAAGGTTATCAGTCATAGATTATAATGTTGACTATATACAAAAGTAAAAAGTATGTAAAGTGGTTGTCGATAGTCGAGGGCGATCCAAAGGCTCTCTTTGCATTAGTTACTACAGTGAAATATAGGGGAGGGCGCCACTTTTTTCTAAAGATTTCTTCACTTAGGATTGATCTATTAAATATTGGCTGAATTTGCGTACTTTTGAGTGTACAGTCTATTCTTCACCTACCATGTAATTACATAAAAAAGTTTACACTTTTCTTTAGCTATTTTTAAAGAGATGTCTAACATATCGGAACAAAACTAAAGAAGCACTTAAACTTCTTATAAAAATCAAACATCGGTGTTCGAGTGATTGTAAGAGTACATGAATTATCATTTTTTAAGTAGTTGTATGACTCAACCGACGATTGAACACGAGTCTCCCGGCCGATTATCTATATATTAACAATTAAATACTTTTGTGTTACGTTATTGACCCTTAACACTCGAACAGTATACATTATGTCCACGCGTTACATGTACATATTACAGTTATTATAGAGAAATAAAATTATATAGGTACTTATGGCGGACCATATATATATATATATATATATATATATATATATATATATATATATATATATATACAGGGTGGGCCAAAATAAGGGTCCTATCTTTAAATTTGAATAACTTGAATTTGAATAACTTCCACAAAATAAAAGTTAAACTCACCAAACTTTATGTGTGTGTAGACTGACCCTTCCGAGATTTTTTGAAATAAACAAAACAAATTTTAGCCGAAAAACACTTATTAAAACTTACAAAAACTAAAGTATTGTTTTTTACACTGTTTTGAGTTTTTTAAGCAAAAATAATGTTTTCTAAATGAGGGTACGTTCCTTAGGGCTAATACGGCTCATGCTTGCTTCGGAAGGGGTCCTTTACTTATTCTAAAAAAAAAAAAAAAAAATCAATAAATAAAAAAGTTATGAATTTTTAAAAATAGGACCCTTATTTTTGCCCACCCTGTATATATATGATTATTTTTATTTACACAAACATGTACAAAATCAGCGACACTGGCATGTCGATGTTATCGGTCAACAGTTATTATAAACTAAGACCCATCAGGCAGAGTTAGAATCCGATCTTAACCTCAGATCATATTTGGAGAGAATCAAGTCTGCACGCCCATACTACTAATTACGGCGAATTTGGGGGCACGCACGCACGCACGCACGCACGCACGCACGCACGCCTACACACTTACACACATAATTACTGTTGATTTGACAATACGCTTGTTCGCCTGAGCTGAAATAACTGTCGATTTTTTGACACTTTAACATGCATGTTCATCTTCCCCCGTTCCCCTCTTTACTCTCTGTCTGAATCAAAACACGTCTTCATTTTTCTATCTATCTATCTATTTATCTATCTATCTATCTATCTATCTATCTATCTATCTATCTATCTATCTATCTACCTATCTATCTTTCTATCTATCTATCTATCTATCTATCTATCTTCATCCTACCCTTTTCATTATATGTCTCTCTTTTCACTTTATTTGTTTTATTTGTCCTATTTTGTTTTGTTTAATTTTTAGATTTTTTATTTTTTATTTTAGATTTTAGATTTTAACTTTTTTTGATTTTTAACGGTCCCAGCCCACGTGACTCCCTGAATTTTGAAACTTTAAATTTCTTTTCTTCTTTTTTTTCTCTTCACTTCATTCTCTCCAAATATTTGGAAAATATTTTTTTTCAAATATGATTTTATAATATAAATTGTTTTGTTAAAAATAATCCTCATTCTATATATAATTAACTCTTATCCTCAAATGGCTTTACGGCTTTGATAAGCGGTTACGCATTAGTATAAAAAAAAGTCGAAGAATTAAAAAATGGTAAAAACTCTTTGAGTCAGAATTGTATGAATTCCTGGCGTCATTCTGCGTCCATTTGTACGCAATTATCATTTCTTCTTCTCCTTCGTTGTCTTTTTTTTATCTTCCAGGTATTTACCCTCTTGCACCCCCCCCCCCCAAAGCAAACGCCGACGGTTTCTCTTCATCTCCATCTTCTCTTCCTCCATTCCCTTCGCGATGTTCGTTCTGAATCACTCTGCCCCCGTTGACGGCCATCTTATCTGACTAAACGCCCGCTCTCTCTTTGGACGCTAGATGGCGCAACGTTCGGAGCGGATGTTGGCCAAATGTTGGATAATTCATTTTCGCTCATTTCATTTTTACCTAGGATCTCACCCTGTCTTTATCTCTCTCTCTCTCTCTCTTTCTCTCTCTCTCTCTCTCTCTCTCTCTCTCTCTATATATATATATATATATATATATATATATATATATATACCTATCTCTCTCTGTCTCTCTCTCTATATATATATACCTCTCTCTCTCTCTATCTCTTTCTCCCTCTCTTTCTCTCTCTTTCTCTCTCTCTCTCTCTCTTATTTATTTATTTATACTTACTTATATTTAATTGTTGTTTTCCTTTTCAACACACTCCATCTCTCTAGCCTAACTAATCGACGATTATATATATATATATATATATATATATATATATATATGTGTGGGGGGGGGGTTGTGTATGCGTGTGTGTGTTCTCACTTTCCATTCTTCTCATTCTCTGACTGCCCTGGTCATCATCCCACCTGATTCGTCCATTTTTTCTTTCTTTTCTACATGCCAAAAGATTGAGTCAGACGAACTTTTAGGCGATAGTTTTTTTTTAATTTTTTTTTTTATAGATACGACCAAGCGTCTCTATAAGTAGCTCTGGACGTTGGTCGCTCAATTGCTTAATCTGTCACGTGTCAATTTGAAATAATATTTCCGTTGGTCTGTCACGCTTAAGTTTGAAATAGCCTTTTATATCTTTTGTATTATTCGAACTACTGTTCTCACATTCGGTGTTATTCTCACAACTTTTCGGTCGATTAAACCTCCGACCTTCTTCAGGTGCGTCTTGTCGAATTCGGGGATTTTTATGTTGAACTCGGGAATCCGTATGAAATTTCGAACGGAACCCTTTATATAATCCATAGTCATAACAGGATAGAAGTCTTAAATAGTTTTTAATTGTATTCTTAGTATCGCCCGTAATGAGGATTGAACTCTCAACCCCCAGAAGACTGTCACTTAGAACTAACTATTAATTTTTACAAACCTACATCTTAAAATTCCCGATTCCCGACGTAAAATATTGATCTTTCAAAGGTCGAATTGAATCGACGTATCTTATCACAGAGTATTTATTTACCTCCTCTCCAGGAGGTTAGGCACAAGGCCAGTTTTATCTTACTCCCACAAGTAAGATGTGACCCAAGGTCGGGTCGGAAAAGTGGGATTTGAAAAGCCAGCACCCGAGAAGGTGAGCACTCTGACCATTAAACATTGCCTGGGCAGCAACGTCGGCATTCCCCGGTAGGGGCGCCTCAGGCAGTAAACAATAAACTTACTCCTCCGCAAAGAGGGTAGGCAAAGCCTGGGAGGGTGAACCTCCTAGAACTGCACAGGACAAACCCACAGACAGGCGGAATAAAGCCCCGAAGGCCAATACGATACCAGTCTATGGGGTGCAGTATCCATCGGAACAGATACTACACTTTTTATTTACCTCCCCAGGAGGTTAGGCACAAGGCCAGGTTTATCTTACTCCCACAAGGTAAGATGTGACCCAAGGTTGGGTCGGGAAAGTGGGACTTGAAAAGCCAGCACCCGATAAGGTGAGCACTCTGGCCATTAAAAATTGCCTGGGCAGCCCCGTCGGCATTCCCCGGTAGGGGCGCCTCAGGCAGTAAGCAATAAACTTACTCATCCCCAAAGAGGGAAGGCAAAGCCTGGGAGGGTGGACCTCCTAGAACTGCACAGGACAGTACCTCAGACCGGCGGAATCAAGGCCCAAAAGCCAAGACAATACCGGTCTACAGAATGAACATCCATCGGAACAAATACTACACTTTATATTTATCTACCTCCCACAAGGTAAGATGTGACACAAGGTCGGGAAAGTAGGATTAGATAGGCCAGCGCTCGAGAAGGTGAGCACTCTGGCCATTTAAAAATTGCCTGGGCAGCCTCGTCGGCATTCCCCGGTAGGGGCGCCTCAGACAGTAAGCAATAAACTTACTCCTCCCCAAAAAGGGGAGGCGAAACCTGGGAGGGTGGACCTCTTAGAACTGCACAGGACAGACCCATAGACCGGCGTAAATCAAGCCCCAAAGGCCAAGACAATACCAGTCTATGGGGTGCAGTATCCATCGGAACAGATACTACACTTTGATCTTGGCCAAAAAGGAATGTATCTTATTACAGAGTAGCCTAGATCAGCCTTACTGCCATGCTTAAGGTTAAAATGTCAGTTCTGTAATGATAGAATGCTTGTGTTTAAAATAGCATTTCGTTGATCTTTCACATTTAAGTTTGAAATAGCATTGAAGTCTATCCGTCACATTTAACGTTTAAAACAGCATTTCGTTGATCTTTCACATTTAAGTTTGAAATAGCATTGAAGTCTATCCGTCACATTTAACGTTTAAAACAGCATTTCGTTGATCTTTCACATTTAAGTTTGAAATAGCATTGAAGTCTATCCGTCACATTTAACGTTTGAAACAGCAATTCGTTGATCTTTCACATTTAAGTTTGAAATAGCATAGAAGTCTATCCGTCACATTTAACGTTTGAAACAGCATTTCGTTGATCTTTCACATTTAAGTTTGAAATAGCATTGAAGTCTATCCGTCACATTTAACGTTTAAAACAGCATTTCGTTGATCTTTCACATTTAAGTTTGAAATAGCATTGAAGTCTATCCGTCACATTTAACGTTTGAAACAGCAATTCGTTGATCTTTCACATTTAAGTTTGAAATAGCATTGAAGTCTATCCGTCACATTTAACGTTTGAAACAGCATTTCGTTGATCTTTCACATTTAAGTTTGAAATAGCATTGAAGTCTATCCGTCACATTTAACGTTTAAAACAGCATTTCGTTGATCTTTCACATTTAAGTTTGAAATAGCATTGAAGTCTATCCGTCACATTTAACGTTTAAAACAGCATTTCGTTGATCTTTCACATTTAAGTTTGAAATAGCATTGAAGTCTATCCGTCACATTTAACGTTTAAAACAGCATTTCGTTGATCTTTCACATTTAAGTTTGAAATAGCATTGAAGTCTATCCGTCACATTTAACGTTTAAAATAGCATTTCGTTGATCTTTCACATTTAAGTTTGAAATAGCATTGAAGTCTATCCGTCACATTTAACGTTTAAAACAGCATTTCGTTGATCTTTCACATTTAAGTTTGAAATAGCATTGAAGTCTATCCGTCACATTTAACGTTTAAAACAGCATTTCGTTGATCTTTCACATTTAAGTTTGAAATAGCATTGAAGTCTATCCGTCACATTTAACGTTTAAAACAGCATTTCGTTGATCTTTCACATTTAAGTTTGAAATAGCATTGAAGTCTATCCTTCACATTTAACGTTTAAAACAGCATTTCGTTGATCTTTCACATTTAAGTTTGAAATAGCATTGAAGTCTATCCGTCACATTTTTAACGTTTAAAATAGCATTTCCTTGATCTTTCACATTTAAGTTTGAAATAGCATTGAAGTCTATCCGTCACATTTAACGTTTAAAACAGCATTTCGTTGATCTTTCACATTTAAGTTTGAAATAGCATTGAAGTCTATCCGTCACATTTAACGTTTAAGGTCGTATTTTCGTTAGTCTGTCACAGTTAAGTTTAGAATAATATTTTTGATGGTCTGTCACAATTCATATTTTTAAAACTGTTCACCCCAACAAGGCATATTGCCACAGAGACGTAAGACTATGAATTAAGGGCCATACTTACAAGAGCATCCTAAGTTATAATTTGTGTAGCGAGATGTTTGTTCACATTACATTTAAATTTCTGCATGGTGATAGAGTCAGAGAAGCAGGGAGCAGGGAGTGAATTCCAAAGATTATCAATTCGGGGAAATAAGCTATTAGAGTAGAAAGCCTTCCGGCATCTGCGGCCCTCTACAGTAAAGGGGTGGGATTTTGTTGACTGTCGGGTCAGGTGGGGGTATTTACTAGTGTAGCAAGTTCGTTGGAGCACATTCCATTAAATACTTGTAAAAAAGCACAGGGATGCACCACTGCAGCAATGGGATAGAAGTTGGTGCTTGGTATATAGTGTTAGACCTTTGAGATTAACGGCTCTTTTTTAGGGACCCTGTCTAAGATGGAAGAGGCTAGTGGTTGGTGCACCAGCCCAGATGTGACAACAATGCTCCATGCATGTGTTGCATAGCCCCCTTGCTTGGGCCGCGGCAGCACTCATTTTGTATACTCGTCCCGGAACGGCCGTGGCAGTTCTCGTTTAATCACTCGTCATTTTTTTAACATCAATAATCATATAGTTTGCATAACTTTAATTTTCTCCCTCGCTGCGTAGAAGGTGGATCGTCTCGATGTCGTCCAGGGGTTGAATTCTCTCTTCTTTCCTTTCTGCCGTGAACCACGCCGCTGGAACAAACGGCCCCATGGCCGAGTCGGAAGACAAACAATTTTTTAAAATTCAATTTCAGTTTTATTTCAAGCGTTAGCTATCCGTCAGCTGGGAGATATTCACTAACGCTGAGAGAGAGAGAGAGAGAGAGAGAGAGAGAGAGAGAGCGAGCAAATTACTGCTTTCGTAATTACTTAGCAATTAAGTCCTTAATCATTCGTGGAGGGGGGAAAGAGATCTTTCGCCTGTATTTTCTTAGGGAATCAATTCCCCTAATCTGTTGTAGACTACATGGTAAAAATCACGTCTGATAGGTTCGCCTCCAAAACCCAGACTGCTAAAACTCGCTTCTCACGAAGAACGTGTGACGTCACGGATCCCTCTGCTTCCCACGCAAAGGCCCGTGACGTCACAGAACCTCTCGCAGATGCACATTGACCCCTGATCCGAGGTTTCGTCATGCGGTGACCCTGTCACATCCGTGAGCTCCGACTGTGAGAACAGGCCCTATTCTGCACTCGACTGCACGGGTCCATCCGCGCTAATTCGCGCAAGTCAAACCAACGATTTCCAACAGATACGTCCATTCCCATAGGGCCATTATCCAACACATGGGCAACATTTTAAAATAGGATGCTCGTCGATCTCTCACGCTTAAGTTAGACATATAATTTTCGTTTATTTTTCATGCATAAGTTTGAAACTGAAGTTTTGTCATTTCGCCACATTTAAATAACATTTTCGTCTGCCGGCCATGCTTAAGTTTACTATAGCATTTTTGGGTCTGTCAATTTTACGTTTGAAATTAAACTTTCGCTTAAGGTTGAAATAGCATTTTCATTGGTCTGTCGTGCTTTAGTTTGAAATAGAAGGTCTGTATGTCTTCAACGTCCAAGTTGTAAATATCATCATAATCGGTCTTTCACGATCTAGTTCAAAATAGCATTTTCTTCGGTTTGCGACGCTTAAATAATAAAAAAAGCATTTTGGTTTGATTTGTCATGCTTAAGTGAAAATAGCATTTTCGTTTTTTTATAATGCTTAAGTTAAAATACAATTTTCGTCGGTCTGTGGTGCCTAAGTTAAAAATAGTATTTTCGTTTGTGTGTAATGCATGTCTTAAAATAGCATTTTCGTTTGTTTGCCATGCCTAAGTCGAAAAAAGCATTTTCGTTGGTATATAATGCATAAGTTAAAAATGTTATGTTCGTTGGTCTGTCATGCATAAGTTTAAAATAGCATTTTCATCGGTCTGTAGCACTTAAGTAAGAAATAGCATTTTCTTTTGTCTGTCATGCTTAAGTTAAAACTAGCATTTTAGTTTGTCTGGCATGCCTAAGTGAGAACTAACATTGTCGTTGGTCTGTCATGATTAAGTTAACATAGGATTTTCGTTTTTCTTCATGCTTAAGTTTAAATAGCATTTTCGTCGGTCTGTCATGATTTAGTTAAAATAGCATTTTCTTCGGTCTGTCATGATTAAGTTAAAATAGCATTTTCTTCGGTCTGTCATGATTTAGTTAAAATAGCATTTTCGTCGGTCTGTCATGATTTAGTTAAAATAGCATTTTCGTCGGTCTGTCATGATTTTTTTTAAAATAGCATTTTCGTCGGTCTGTCATGATTTAGTTAAAATAGCATTTTCGTCGGTCTGTCATGATTTAGTTAAAATAGTATTTTCGTCGGTCTGTCATGATTTAGTTAAAATAGCATTTTCGTCGGTCTGTCATGATTTAGTTAAAATAGCATTTTCGTCGGTCTGTCATGATTTAGTTAAAATAGCATTTTCGTCGGTCTGTCATGATTTAGTTAAAATAGCATTTTCGTCGGTCTGTCATGATTTAGTTAAAATAGCATTTTCGTCGGTCTGTCATGATTTAGTTAAAATAGCATTTTCGTCGGTCTGTCATGATTTAGTTAAAATAGCATTTTCGTCGGTCTGTCATGATTTAGTTAAAATAGCATTTTCGTCGGTCTGTCATGATTTAGTTAAAATAGCATTTTCGTCGGTCTGTCATGATTTAGTTAAAATAGCATTTTCGTCGGTCTGTCATGATTTAGTTAAAATAGCATTTTCGTCGGTCTGTCATGATTTAGTTAAAATAGCATTTTCGTCGGTCTGTCATGATTTAGTTAAAATAGCATTTTCGTCGGTCTGTCATGATTTAGTTAAAATAGCATTTTCGTCGGTCTGTCATGATTTAGTTAAAATAGCATTTTCGTCGGTCTGTGGCGCTTAAATTAAAAATATCATTTCTGTTTGTCTTTCATGCTTAAGTCAAAAATAAAATGTTCGTTTGTCTTTCATGCTTAAGTCAAAAATAAAATTTTCATTTGTTTTTCATCTTTAAGCTAAAATAGCATTTTTGTTATTATGTCATGCTTGGGTTAAAAATAGAATTTTCGTTGGTCTGTCATGCTTAAGTCAAAAATAGCATTTTCGTTTGTTTATAATGCTTAAATTAAAATACCATTTTCGTTGGTCTGTCATGCTTAAGTTAAAAATAGCATTTTCGTTTGTTTATAATGTTTTAGTTGAACATAACATTTTCGTTGTTCTGTCGTGCTTAAGTCAAAAAAAGCATTTAAATAATGCACCGTAAGGTACGTTATTTTTCAACTGACAGTCGTGTTTTCTCATCAACCCTTATCCTCGAATGGCTTTTTACTTTAATACCGTTGGGAAATTAGTGAAAATAATGTATTTTTCTTTATCTACTCATGTGTGACATATATGCGTTACAAACATCCATATTTCGTATTTAAAAAGAGTTTCAAGCCATAATCACTTTGCTGTGAAAAGTGATTGAGTAGAAAAATCCGCGGTAGCCATTTTGATTTTAGATAGGATCTAAATACATAACCGGAGCGGAAGCGAGTAAGGACCGATGACTTGACTTCTACATAATCGACCCTTATTCGCTTTTGCCCCGGTTATGTGCGTGGTTCATGTCCAGTATCAAAATACCGTAGCGCGGGTTATTTTACTCAATCAATGTGTATTTAGTTGGTCCCCCGATTTATAAAATCGGGGGACTTATGTTTTGAGGCATGTCCGTCCGTCCGGATTTTTCTCCGCAACCATCCATTGAATTTCTCTGAAAATTTGCATAAAGTTGTAACTTTGGTCAGGTTAGAAAGTGACATTCTCTGATTTTTGAAACGTAATCTGGTTAGCCCCCCCAGGGGGTCAAAAGGCCCCGAAATGGCAAAAAATGACATTTTTTGCCCCATAACATTTCTATCCATCTATTCAATTTCTCTGAAACTTGGCCAAAATGTGGAGGCAATTGTTCCTAATAGAAAATAAGTATCGCTGACCTTAGAAAAAATCTGGTTCGCGCCCCAGGTGGTCAAAAGCCCCCAAAATGGCAAAAAAATGTACCCTTTTCTCCCATAACGTTTGATCCATCCATTCAATTTTTCTGAAACTTGGCCAAAATGTAGAGGCAATTGTTCTGGATATAAAACGAGCATCCTTGACCTCAGAAAAATTGTGGTTCGCGCCCCAAGGGGCTCGAACAGGGGGGGGGAAATGCCCCAAATTGCCCAAATTAATTGCATTTTACACTCGCCACATCGAGTCACATACAGAGGGGGACCACGCACGCGCGGCTTGTTTTTATTATTTTAGTTCATTTAGTTCTCAGACATCAAGGGCCCTATCTTGGGGACCCTTGATCTCTTTGAGTTACGGCTTGTTTCCTTTTAGTTTTGCTTAGTTTTATTATTTCTGTTTATTTGGATTTAAAGTTTCGTCCATTTGTTTGCTCGCTAATTTATGATGTCGAAATATAGAGAGGGGGAGTAGATAGATAGGTGGAAAGAGAGGGGGAGAGAGAGCGTGAGAGAGAGAGCGTGAGGTGTACGAAAATGAACGGAACTGTATTGAACTTTGCCATCGCCTTTCTCAACGAGTGCTCACACGGCCGTTAAACTAACTGCACCGAGGCGGGGTCAAACGGGTACTTACTCGCCAGATGAAACGATAGCATTCGGTAATTGTTCCTTCTTTTCTTTTAATTTCAAAAATAAATAAATAAATATTTAAAAAAATACAATGAAGGGCAAAACGTAGCAAGGTACTTGGCTATTGTTTCTTTGAACCTTTATATATAGAAATAGATACACTATATCACCGTGACTCGTTGGCTCAGTATTTGTGATCTATCTATCTATCTATCTATCTATCTATCTATCTATCTGTCTATCTCTATCTATCTATCTATCTATCTGTATGTCTGTCTGTCTGTCTATCTCTATCTATCTATCTATCTATCTATCTATCTATCTATCTATCTATCTATCTATCTATTTGCTTCTCTATCTCTCTATATCTATATATCCCTCTATCCATCTATTTGCCTCTCTATCTGTCTATCCATATCTATTTATATGTCTATCTATCTATCTATCTATCTATCTATCTATCTATATATATATATATATATATATATATATATATATATATATATATATATATATATATAAATGTTTAATTAAATTAAAGATAATTGAATTATCGTTTAATAATAATTCATCGTGATAATATAAAGCTCAATATATTGAATAGAGCAATCAATTCTGAAGATGAAAGGTGGGAATAAAAAATTGTAAAGATACAATATTAGAACATCAGAAGTTCAAAGCAATGAGCTTCATATATATATATATATATATATATATATATATATATATATATATATATATGTAAAGAAGGAAAGATGAAGATAAAAAATTGCATAAAATTACCTAAAATTGATACAAATTTTATTACATTTATTTCTTTATCCCCAACTTTTCCTGTTATTTCCCCATTAAATTTTCAAAGAGAAATGGAACAGGTAATATTTATTTATTATAAATATTACATTACCGATTTTTATCCTCTGACGAGAAGAGTTTTATCTTTGAAAATCCATGGATTAAGGATTAGTGTAACTACTTGCATTTGAACTTGCGATGTAATAAAATTTGTATCAATTTTAGGTAATTTAATGTAATTTTATGCAATTTTCTATCTTCATCTTTCTTTCTTTTCTTCTTGGCCTTTTGGCTAAGATCAAAGTGTAGTATCTGTTCCGATGGATACTGCTCCCCCCCATAGACTGGTATTGTCTTGGCCTTCGGGGCTGGATTTACGACGGTCTATGGGTCTGTCCTGTGCAGTTCTAGGTCAACCCTCCCAGGCTTCGCTTCCCCTCTTTGGGGAGGAGTAAGTTTATTGCTTACTGCCTGAGGCGCTCCTACCGGGGAATGCCGACGGGGCTGCCCAGACAATTTTTAAACCCCACTTTCCCGACCCGACCTTGGGTCACATCTTACTTGTGGGAGTAAGATAAAAACTGGCCTTGTGCCTAACTCCTGGAGAGGAGTAAATCAATACTCAACATCACTTTAACGATACTTCATTTATCGTTAATTCTATTATATATATATATATATATATATATATATATATATATATATATATATATATATATAGAGAGAGAGAGAGAGAGAGAGAGAGAGAGAGAGATATATATCTATATATAACGTAAAATATAATAACACGAAATTACATGATTGTCGATGCAATAATTTATTTCAACCTTGCGGTTTTATTCAAGCATCCAACTTGACAATTACATTTTTGAGACTGATGGAAAACTGAATTTATCCTCGACACTTCAAACACAATCAGAGAGAGTGGTGGTCGCAGCCAGTCTGAATACCTATTACAGAGCGAGTAGGAATTAACATCTTATATTTAACTAAAGCAATCGAAAGGGATCTTATGGTTTTTTTTGTTTATTTTTATTAAAATAATAACGTATCTTAAAGTACAATTATATATGCATACATCCCCACATATACACACACCTATCTCTACACACACATATATATATACATATACGTATATATGTGTGTGTAGAGATAGGTGTGTATATGTGGGGATGTATGCATATATAATTGTACTTTAAGATATTCGTTTATTCTGATTATTTACTTAAAATAAGATAGCGAATTAAATTAAGTGTATAATATTATCACTAGACAACATTAGATTGGAATTAGGCTATAATTATAGGCTTCCATAGATTATAAAACTAATGTAAGATGAATTTGTGAAACTCAGAGTATTAAAATATTACATTTGGAATATAATCTTAAATAATTTTTAGTTTTCAAATTGATACTGACACGCGGATCTAGACAGAATGGGGACACGAGAAGTGTCAATCGGCTGATGACACACTAACGTGTGTTAATGTCTTATCTCTCTTCCTCCTTCCTCCTGCCGGGCCGAAAACTGAATTTCGGGCTAGCCAAAAATTGTGTGTGTGTGATGTTAAGAATAGGTATATGTGTGCGTGTGTATGGAGGCGTATGAACGTTAAATTTCACCAGGTCGGAAATGTAGAAAGAATATGTGCGCTTAACTCAGACGTTATTATTTTAATAAAAATAAACAAAAAAAAAACCATAAGATCCCTTTCGATTGCTTTAGTTAAATATAAGATGTTAATTCCTACTCGCTCTGTAATAGGTGTTCAGACTGGCTGCGACCATCACTCTCTCTGATTGTGTTTGAAGTGTCGAGGATAAATTCAGTTTTCTATCAGTCTCAAAAATGTAATTGTCAAGTTGGATGCTTGAATAAAACCGCAAGGTTGAAATAAATTATTGCATCGACAATCATGTAATTTCGTGTTATTATATTTTACGTTATTATTGCTCTGTTTACCACATTGAGCTCTCTTACCCGGATTTCTTCCTGGAATTATTCCATTATAACACTATATATATATATATATATATATATAGACGGATAGATAGATAGATAGATAGATAGATAGATAGATAGATAGATAGATAGAAGTAAAATCGACTGACGAAGGCAAGTGAGCGGTTTATATAAAAACACAGAATTGTTCGCCTGTTTTCACAGACTTGCTATTTTTATGTCTTTTTTGTGTTGACCAAGCCACTTCTTAAGTTCACGTTGAGTCTCCCCTACGTATATTTAATGCCAATTATTACATGAGACAGTGTATATACCAGCATTAGATGTGGGTCTTTTTCGAAATTGTTTTGCTGTATTTAATGTTTGTTTTATGGTTTGTGATATGGTTTGTATCGTCGGAATTCTTAGTTTATTTAGCAAATTATTGTGTTATTGGAATGAGTAGTTAAAAGAAGTTGTCTATTTATAAGAGAAATATTCGGTGTCTGAAGTTTGTGTTTATTGTTTTTCGAAAATATGTGTAGGATTTTTTTCTTTGTATTTAATATGAAATGTTAAATTGCATTGTTTTTAAAGAATTTGCGATGTATTTGAATTCTTCGTCTATATGTTGTAAACTACATATTTTGAAAGCACGTAAGAAAAAACAATTATCATGCCGGTTTATATTTTGTTATGGTGTGAATAAAAATGTCTATAGTCGTTTTTGTGCGTGGTTTTGCGATGAACTTTGAGTGGGTAACAGAAAATGTCTATTATGTTCGGGGTTTGAGATTTTTGTGTATTCTTTTTCGAAAATATGTGTAGGATTTTTCTCTTTGCATTAATATGAAATGCGTGGGGTATTGCAATGTTTTTAAAGAAAATAAATAGACATAATCTTTTAATTATTAATTCCAATAACACCAAAATAAAAACCGGCATGATAATTGTTTTTTCTTACGTGCTTTCAAACTATGTAGTCCACAATATATAGACGAAGAATTCAAATACATCGCAAATTTATAAAAACATTGCAATACCCCACACATTTCATATTAAATGCAAACAAGCCCTACACATATTTTTGAAAAACAATAAGCACACATCTCAGATACCGGACATTTCTCTTATAAATAGACAACTATCTATCTATCTATCTCTCTATCTCTCTCTCTCTCTCTCTCTCTCTATATATATTATATATATATATATATATATATATATATATATATATATATATATAAAAGGAGATTGTAGTTTGCTTGAAGCATTGCTGGTAAATGTAAGTGCAGATTAGTCGTCCGAGGCTATAGTAATGCGATGTGGTTGCCGTAAGATGGAAAAGTGAAACGAAATAAACGCAGGGAGAAAGTGAAATTCAAAACGATTTATTAATAATTTCACAAAAACTGATTAAATACCAAATAGTAAATATTGTCCGGTAAGTAACAGGTAGGCAAAGGGTAATCTTAAATTTTCGAAAAGACACCGGTTTTTCCCGTTTTTCTTTGACCGATTCGGTCTTTTGTTGTTGTCTTCTGATAATGAAAGTTTTTCTTTCGAAAATTTAAGATTACCCTTTGCCTACCTGTTACTTACCGGACAGTATTTACTATTTGGTATTTAATCAGTTTTTGTGAAATTATTAATAAATCGTTTTGAGTTTCACTTTCTCCCTGCGTTTATTTCGTTTCACTTTTCCATCTTACGGCAACCACATCGCATTGCTATAGCCTCGGACGACTAATCTGCACTTATATATATATATATATATATATATATATATATATATATATATATATATATATATATATATATATAATAGAATTAACGATAAATGAAGTATCGTTAAAGTCAGATACCGGACATTTTTACTTATAAATAGACAACTTCTTTTCACTATTCATTCCAATAATACAATAATTTGTAACACGCTAAATAATCTAGGAATTCCGATAATAGAAACCACATCACAAACTATAAAACAAACATTAAATCTAGCAAATCAATTTTTTTAAAAACCACATCTAATGCTGGTAGATACACTGTCCCATGAAATAAATGTCGTAGAAGAGACTTAACGTGAACTTAAGAAAAGGCTTGGTAGACACAAAAGAGATACAGGGTGGGCAAAAATAAGGGTCCTATTTTTAAAAATTCATAACTTTTTTATTTATTGATTTAAAAAATTTTTTTTTTTAGAATAAGTAAAGGACCCCTTCCGAAGCAAGCATGAGCCGTATTTGCCCTAAGGAACGTACCCTCATTTAGAAAACATTATTTTTGCTTAAAAAACTCAAAACAGTGTAAAAAACAATACTTTAGTTTTTGTAAGTTTTAAGAAGTGTTTTTCGGCTAAAATTTGTTTTGTTTATTTCAAAAAATCTCGGAAGGGTCAGTCTACACACACATAAAGTTTGGTGAGTTTAACTTTTATTTTGTGGAAGTTATTCAAATTCAAGTTATTCAAATTTAAAGATAGGACCCTTATTTTGGCCCACCCTGTATAATATAAAAAATAGCAATATTCTGAACGCACTCTTCACCCACTCATTAAAACACGATCATTCTTTTAATTTTGAGCAGGTTAGAATTATTAAATTCAGTTTAAATGAATCTCGGCGAAGACTTCCTGAATCCGCACTAATTATTAACTCAAATACAATCAAAACAACGTAATGGTTTCTATAATTTATCTCTTTTAATCAGACGAAATCTTAAGGAACATCCTCGAATGCAGAAACCAACCCACATAACTTAAAGACACGAAACAGCTACATGGACACTGCAACAGAAGTGAAACAAGAGGACGGAAGGAAACACCATATGAACCCAAGGAAACTGAATCTGTCAGAAATCTTATATACTGTGCCCCCCCACCCCCACCCGAAAAAAAGGCATCAGCCTCGGCTGATACCACACGAAATAGTCGTGAAGGGTCAAGGAGGATGGGAAGACCGAGGAGAGAGAGCACTAACCAGACCTCCACTAGCAGAATGCGAAGAGTACTGGAATATTGAAGAGGCTTATTGCCATCCAAATTCCAATTGTAGTTACCAGCGAGAAATCATAGGGAAGCGGCTGTTGCGATAACGCAAAGTCATTTGCAAAGGTTATCGAAAGAGGTGGAGAGTAATGAAAATCTTGGGAGATTTGTTGCCACCCAGACTCCAGGGAACACCACCGGTTATTATCAGTGAGTAATCTCTGATGATAACCTGTGTGACAACTACTGCCAGTACAAATAGTAGTAGTAGTAGTAGTAGTAGTAGTAGCAATAATAATAATAATAATAAGCTTCCCCGCTCCCCCCTAAAAAAAGGTGTACAAGCCTAGACTGACACCATACAAAATATTTGCATAGGGTCAAGGAGGATAAGAAGACTGAGGAGGGACAGCACAAACCAGACCTCCACTGAAAGTGCAGAGAGTGCTGGGACCTTGAGGAGGCTTATTGCCACCCAAATCCCAGAGAAGACCAGAGATAAATCAATGGTAAACGGCTGTTGCGATACTGCAATGTTATTTGCGGTGGCTATCGAAAAGAGGTGGAGAATACTGGAAATCTGGGGAGACTTGTTGTCACTCAGACTCCAGGGAATATCACCGGTTGTCTGTGAGCAATCACTGATGAGCTGTGTGAGAACTCCTAGTGAGTACAAATAATGATGATGATGATGATGATGATGATGATGATGATGATGATGATGATGATGATGATGATTGGAACGCTTAAAACCATAACGAAAAGCCATCATAAAGTGCTTAAACAGATTGACAGGACAATTTCTTTTCCAATTCTGCAAAAGGCTTGCCTGTTTGGAACAGCGAAAGTGTTAATGGTACAGCTTGAATGTCTAAGGTCAAGAGAATTGATTTGATGTTCAAAAAAAAAAAGAAAATAATAAATCCTCTGAATCATGGGGGTACAAACAGACAAACACTTCCAAACGAAATGACGGGACGTGATACTATTTAATAAGACGGATAAAACCTGATGAATCGTAGATTTTGCCGTTCACATGCTAAAAATCAAGTAGGCTGAAAAACGAAACAAAGCCATGGAACTTGACAGAGGACTGAAAGGAAAATAGAACATTAAATAAATACCAATAATTGTAGAACTTGCCAGAGGACTGAAAGGAATATAGAACATCAAATAAATACCAATAATTGTAGAACTTGCCAGAGGACTGAAAGGAAAATAGAACATCAAATAAATACCAATAATTGAAGAACTTGTCAGAGGACTGAAAGGAATATAGAACATCAAATAAATACCAATAATTGTAGAACTTGCCAGAGGACTGAAAGGAATATAGAACATCAAATAAATACCAATAATTGTAGAACTTGCCAGAGGACTGAAAGGAATATAGAACATCAAATAAATACCAATAATTGTAGAACTTGCCAGAGGACTGAAAGGAATATAGAACATCAAATAAATACCAATAATTGTAGAACTTGCCAGAGGACTGAAAGGAAAATAGAACATCAAATAAATACCAATAATTGTAGAACTTGCCAGAGGACTGAAAGGAATATAGAACATCAAATAAATACCAATAATTGTAGAACTTGCCAGAGGACTGAAAGGAATATAGAACATCAAATAAATACCAATAATTGTAGAACTTGCCAGAGGACTGAAAGGAATATAGAACATCAAATAAATACCAATAATTGTAGAACTTGCCAGAGGACTGAAAGGAATATAGAACATCAAATAAATACCAATAATTGTAGAACTTGCCAGAGGACTGAAAGGAATATAGAACATCAAATAAATACCAATAATTGTAGAACTTGCCAGAGGACTGAAAGGAATATAGAACATCAAATAAATATCAATAATTGTAGAACTTGCCAGAGGACTGAAAGGAAAATAGAACATCAAATAAATACCAATAATTGTAGAACTTGCCAGAGGACTGAAAGGAATATAGAACATCAAATAAATACCAATAATTGTAGAACTTGCCAGAGGACTGAAAGGAAAATAGAACATCAAATAAATACCAATAATTGTAGAACTTGCCAGAGGACTGAAAGGAATATAGAACATCAAATAAATACCAATAATTGTAGAACTTGCCAGAGGACTGAAAGGAATATAGAACATCAAATAAATACCAATAATTGTAGAACTTGCCAGAGGACTGAAAGGAATATAGAACATCAAATAAATACCAATAATTGTAGAACTTGCCAGAGGACTGAAAGGAATATAGAACATCAAATAAATACCAATAATTGTAGAACTTGCCAGAGGACTGAAAGGAATATAGAACATCAAATAAATACCAATAATTGGAGAAGCACTCGAAACTGTAAAAGAAAACAACTGGGAAAAAAGCTTGGAGAAATTGGAATCAAAGAGAAGGGTGAAGCCATACAACCGACGGCTATGATGAAAACAGCAAAAATCATAAGAAAAATCCTCGAATGCGGAAACCAAACAAGATAAATTACAAATACTAGCGAAACGTAACTTGAAATAGAAAAACGAATATTTTATGTGCTCAAAGGAAACTGAGACTGCGAGATATTCCATAAACTACCTTACAAACGCACATATAGCGGCACGAGCAGGTACTAGAAAAAATAAACATTACGCAATCGAGGATAGAGAGCATTAACCAAACCTCCACTGGAAGGGTGCAGAGAGTATTTGGACTTTTCCAGAGAAAATCAATGGTCTGTGCCAGCGGAAATCAATAGTAAACGGCTGTTGCGAGAAGGCAAGTTGATGTGCAACGGTTATAGCGGAGCGTAGAGAGTCATGAAAATCTGGGCAGAATTGTTGTCACTCAGATACCAAAGGGACACCACTGGTTAAAGTCAATAATAATAATAATAATAATAATAATAATAATGATAATAATAATGATAATAATAATAATAATAATAATAATAATAATAATAATAATAATAGTAATAATAGTAATAATAATAATAATAATAATAATAATAATAATAATAATAATAATAATAATAATAATAATAAGAAGAAGAAGAAGAAGAAGAAGAAGAAGAAGAAGAAGAAGAAGAAGAAGAAAAATTAATTAAAGAATTTTTTTTTTTGGAGCCGGCCTAGGCTGATACCAGACAAAATATTTGTAGAGGATGAGAAGACCGAGGAGAGACAGCACAAACCAGACCTCCACTGGAAAAGTGCGGAGAATGCTGGGGCCTTGGGGAGGCTTATTGCCACCCAAATCCCAGAGAAGACCAATTGTCCTTACCAGCGAGAAATCAATGGTAAATGTCTGTTGCGATACCGCATCGTTATCGAACAGAGGTGAAGAATACTGGAAATCTGGGGAGGCTTGGTGTCACTCAGACTCCAGGAAATACCACTGGTTGTTGGTGGTGAGCAATCACTGACGATGATCTGTGTGAGAACTCCTAGTGAGTACAAATAATAATAATAATAATAATAATAATAATAATAATAATAATAATAATAATAATAATAATAATAATAATAATAATAATAATAATAATAATAATAATAATAATAGTAATAATAATAATAATAATAATAATAATAGCTGATGTAAATCTATACAGGAAGTAATTTTGTGGGAGATATTTGAGCATGAGGGTTAGTTGTCTGTGTCCTTATGGTTTCCGGGTCCCATCTTGCAAGCACATCTACCCCCGGGCCTAAACTTCGGTCAATGCACTGGGGCCAAATGCAAGGTGTCCGGTGATTTCAATGTCCACCCCCCTGATAAGATATAGGAAACACGGGTGTAAACGACTATGGCGTGTCGGTGCAAGTCGATGGTAGGACAAGCCAAGGAAGTGCGGTGTCAGATTAAGCTTTAGCCTTGCAAAAAAGGGCGCGGGGTAGGGGTCTGCGGGTGGGAAGTTGTTGTAGTGAGCCCCGGGGTACGGGCATGAATAATCTATAAAAAGAAATACAAATTAAAACGAATAATAAAGTAACATTTCACACAAAGCGAAAAAACAAACAAGAGGAAAGAAATATGGACGAACAATGACGGAAAGGAAACGACGAGAGGCCAATAAAAAAAGGACACGTACATTGACAATTACAAATACAGACATGCATATATATATATATATATATATATATATATATATATATTGCAGAAGATCAGAACAACATCGTTACCGTCGAATTTAAATCCTAACAAAGGGGACCAATAATAAGCTACTTTACTGGACTCCCTTCAACCTCTGTTTATGTCTGTCTTCCCAGAGGATTTGAAACCGACAGTACCGATAGTAGTTCGATCTTTTGTAATACATATATAAATAAATATTACGCTCTTATTTTTTATTTTTCTTAATAGCCGAGCAGTCCGCTGAGGGTTTCTCACATTAAACTCTCTCTCTCTCTCTCTCTCTCTCTCTCTCTCTCTCTCTCTCTCTCTCTCTCTCACACACACATACACACACACATATATATATAGTATAATTTTTTATTTAAACACACATTAGTGGTTACATATGTGCATACATGTTTCGGTTGTACTCTTCACAGAGAGTCAATCTCTTCAGACCAAAGAAGACAAGAAAGTGAGATGAATTTGGAAAATTTTCCCATTAAATAAATCTTTTTGGGGGAAGAAATATGTTAATAATTTTCACCGGTGAAGCTCAGTATCGGATTACTTTCTTTACTTGTAAACTCTTTCAAATTGTTTCTATTTTTTATCAGTTTTACTACCGTTCTTTCTATTTCTTTCTTTTTTTGATTTTTTATTACCCACTTAGCTTGGATTCCTTCCTTCTCCATTTTACATTTCAAAGTTTTAATCTACGTACATACATTGTTAAGCATAAATATACGATCTTCATATAAAATACACACATGCGCACAAATCTATAGATACACAAGTAAACACATAAACATACATATATATACACATATATAAAACAAAACAAACACAAATATATACAGATATATCCATACACATATATACACATATATACATATATATGCATACATATCCACACACAATAGTCCGAATCAAGATCTTAGTTTCGGTGGGGGGGGGGGGTGCTGATGAATTTGCCATAGTTTAGATTTGTGCCCCAAGTACTTTCACACACGGATAGGTCCATCTCTCTCTCTCTCTCTCTCTCTCTCTATATATATATATATATATATATATATATATATATATATATGCATCATCATAGAATATACCTCTATCCATACCTACTCATATTTCTTGGCCTTTTGGCTAAGATCAAAGTGTAGTATCTGTTCCGATGGATACTGCACCCCATAGACTGGTATTGTCTTGGCCTTCGGGGCTTGATTTACGCCGGTCTATGGGTCTGTCCTGTGCAGTTCTAGGAGGTCCACCCTCCCAGGCTTTGCTTCCCCTCTTTGGGGAGGAGTAAGTTTATTGCTTACTGCCTGAGGCGCCCCTACCGGGTAATGCCGACGGGGCTGCCCAGGCAATTTTTAAACCCCACTTTCCCGACCCGACCTTGGGTCACATCTTACTTGTGGGAGTAAGATAAAAACTGGCCTTGTGCCTAACTCCTGGAGAGGAGTAAATCAATACTCACATATATACATACATGTGTAAATGCTAGTACTACTAATATTTTACTTGTATTCTCACATACTGGTATACCATATAAGTATGTCTATATAAAAATACCTACCCACAACATATTGACATGTTCATACAGCACATACGTAAGTACACACATTAACCTACGCATAGGTACAAACGGAATAAATATAAAAATAAAAATATAAAAATATACAACTTTTATACTTGTATTAATCATACCCATACATATAAGGTATTAGTACAAGTATCCATATACATACGTACGCATACATCTGGACCCATTTGAGCCTTATTTGCTTACATTTATTCATCATAAATGTACAACCGAAAAATGTATGCACAAATGTAACAATAATGTTTGTGTGAATTTTTTACTAAAGAAAAGCTCTACTTGCTATTGATCACTTTTTATAAACGCTGCAGTTTCAACGGATTTACAGAAAATAATACAATACGTGTATTATATATATATATATATATATATATATATATATATATATATATATATATATATATACAGGGTGGGCCAAAATAAGGGTCCTATCTTTAAATTTGAATAACTTGAATTTGAATAACTTCCACAAAATAAAAGTTAAACTCACCAAACTTTATGTGTGTGTAGACTGACCCTTCCGAGATTTTTTGAAATAAACAAAACAAATTTTAGCCGAAAAACACTTCTTAAAACTTACAAAAACTAAAGTATTGTTTTTTACACTGTTTTGAGTTTTTTAAGCAAAAATAATGTTTTCTAAATGAGGGTACGTTCCTTAGGGCTAATACGGCTCATGCTTGCTTCGGAAGGGGTCCTTTACTTATTCTAAAAAAATAAAAATAAAAATAAATAAATAAAAAAGTTATTAATTTTTAAAAATAGGACCCTTATTTTTGCCCACCCTGTATATATATATAGTTGTGAAGTTGTTCCACAGTAAATAATAAATAAAGGAAATAAAGTCGAGGTTGGTTTAACAAGTGTATTAACAAAGTAAGAAAGTGACTAGCTCTTGGCTAGACAGTTACAAGGTGGTTGTTTGTTTTTTCTGTGTCTCTCGCACTATTTATACTGACAACCGGTGTTGTTTCTTCTGTGTAAGAACGGTCGGTGTAACATATATATATATATATATATATATATATATATATATATATATATATATATATATATATATATATATATATATTCCATGATAAATACGAGCACAACAGGACTATGTATTTTACTTGTAGGAATTTTTCTTCAGCGCACCTCACACACTTCATCCACTCATGCATAGATATTTATACTGTAGTGATGTGATAATGAAATGGTTTGGTTGATATGTAGTCATAACCTTAATGACAATACAAGTGTAAAAATTTGGGAATTTCCTTGCTTTTGTACATTTAGTGTATATGAATTTTCATCTGAACCCTATTAAGGGCATATGATTTCAGTATACTGGCATTTATCATGGAATGTCACTACTTTTGTAAAGGCTATGCCTCAATACAATGGTCATTTTAAAAGTTTTTGGAATTTTCTGGAAAACTAAGATATATGGTAAACTGAAATTAAAATGCCATCAACTAGACCCTAGAACCTCTATCTCTGCCAAAAATCAGCTGAATCCATCAAATAGTTGATGAGATACAGGGTGGCACACACGTACGTACGTACACACGGATAAAATCACTCCTGACCTTTCTGGATCTCTGGGTTGCCTTGACTAATGATGCTGAAATTCTACACACTTATAGAACCTATCAAATGAAAATTTTGTGGAAAGTTTGAACGAATTTGGTTTATTGGTTTTTGAGTTATGACTGATCAAAGAAATGAGATTTCTAGCATAGGTCATTTTTGAAGTCTATTAAGGGATAGAGCGCTATATCGCCTCCCTTGATATATATATATATATATATATATATATATATACATACATATATATATATATATATATATATATATATATATATATACATATATATATATATATATATATATATATATATATATATATATATATATATATATATATATAAGTACTTCATGTATCCACATAAAATATTATAAGGAGATATAATTTTTTATGTGTCAGTTTTTAGTATTTACTTCAACAGTGCTCGATACGTAAGTAGAGCTAGGTAGTAAGCATTTGGCCTGACGATTCCCCCCGGGGATGAAACACGGGAGCCTCTGTGTAGCTTGATTGCCATATATATTTTCATTGCTTACTATATATATATATATATATATATATATATATATATATATATATATATATATATATATATATATATATATTAGCCTGACGATTCTTCACGGAGATTAAACGCGGAAACATCAGTGGGACTTAATTGCCTTAAATATATTTGTATAACTTACTACCTAGCACTGTTGAAGTAAATACTGAAAATCGATACATAACATTTATCTCCTTATAACATTTTATGTAGATAGATAAAATTATATATATATATATATATATATATACATGTGGGTGTGTCTTATTGTGTGTGCGATAGATTAGAGGAAAACACATACATATATAATCTAGAGACAGCATATATATATATATATATATATATATATATATATATATATATATATATATATATATATATATATATATATATATATATATGGGTATGAGAGCTCAATGTAATAAACATGTGGGTGCGATTGATTAGAGGAAAACACATACATATATAATCTAGAGACAGCATATATATAATATATATATATATATATATATATATATATATATATATATATATATATATATATATATATATATATATATATATATGGGTATGAGAGCTCAATGTAATACACATGTGGGTGTGTCTTATTGTGTGTGCGATTGATTAGAGGAAAACACATACATATATAATCTAGAGACAGCATATATATATATATATATATATATATATATATATATATATATATATATATGGGTATGAGAGCTCAATGTAATAAACATGTGGGTGTGTCTTATGGTGTGTGCGATTGATTAGAGGAAAACACATACATATATAATCTAAGGAAAGCATATATATATATATATATATATATATATATATATATATATATATATATATATATATATATAAAGAGAGAGACAGAGACAAAGACAGAGACAGAAACAGAGACAGAGAGAAAAATAGAGAGAGAGTAAGATACTACTTTAAAGATATAAATAAGATCTTTAGCCAGTAGACTATCAGGATAAAAACAAAGCTTAATATAGTGTATAGAGCAATACAATTAATTGAATGGGGACATTTTCTTTGAAAACTCATTAGTTAAGGACGCTGTATCTCTCCGTTTTTAACTTTAATAAAATCTCATTAATTTCTCATTTTATTATGTAATTCAATTAATATATATATATATATATATATATATATATATATATATATATATATATATATATACTCAGCATATTAGTAATACAAATTTATTATTCAAATTTGAACATAGAGTTGTTTATTTTATATGTACATCGGAAGAGTTTCAAAACCCTTATATCGTTACATTTCAAATTAATATACTTTTCATCGGGAATAACAACTTATAAGTTACTAAAATTCAATGAGTAAATAGTCAAAATAAAAGTAGTTTTAATTATCATTTGAAAAATAGTCTATTTTCCAGCGTTGTAACTGATCATTTTTTGTATTATTTATTCCCCTTGTTAATAGTGTCATTGCTTCTGAGTTAAAATTACCTTGTAAAACAAATAGCCTTGAATGATTTCCAATCGATTCAAACCAGTGAGAATACATAACATTCTCCGGAGAATGTTATGTATTAATAGCATTTTTGTAAAAATATGCTTGGTTTTCATTTGAATTTGGTTCATAGTCATTAAGTATCAAGTGTCTTAGAATTTTAGTTTCTTTTTGAAACTCTTTGACGATAATCGTTTAATTTTATGCATTTTCGAAGAATCACAACCATGTAATTAGTTTTGCTCAATATTGGAATAAAGATTCTAAACATAAGATGTTGTATCATTATATTTTGATGAAGGGATATAAACTAGTAAAAAAATGTTCTGTAGTTCTGGTTAACCAGCAAATTTTGATTTGTACTGCTCCGATCAAATTATTGGAACCCTAAATCTTGAACAGTATGATTTGTACACATAGTGAGTTTACTGAACTGTTTATTTGATTTGGTTTATTTATCGTTGTAATAATTAACATAAACATTGGATGCATTTTTCACAGCATCGATTGCGGACGCATCTCACGACTGGATAACTTTTTCAATTTTTTCAATTTTTCATTTTTGGACTGTCTCTCATTACCTGGATCAATTTTCAGTCAACCTCCTGGATACCTTTCCTCAATATGTTTTTGAATTTTTTGACTTGGATGGATTGTATAGATTTAACAAAAAAGTATGTTTTGGGGTTGATATATTTGATGTTATATACTTTTATGTATTTTGTATATATTTTTATATATTTTCAAAGTGTAATGTCACTGCGGTAATGGTCCTCTGAGGAGAAGAATTATCTTTGAAAACTCATGAGTTAAGGACGTTAAGATACTTCGCTTGAACTTTTAATTCTAATAAAATTTGATTGGCATCTTATTTTATTAATTCATTTTATATTATGATATATATATATATATATATATATATATATATATATATATATATATATATATATATATATATATATTCAATTCAGCTAAAAAATACTGATTAGCTTAAATTACCTTGATAACCTAATAGCCCTGAATGATTTCCAATCGATTCAGGCTAGTGAAAATACATAACATTCTCCGGAAATCCCTCCCCACCCCCTCTACACTATGTCTTGGACAGAAAACGGTGCAAATTGTCATGATGTAGTTGATACCAAAACAGAAAATGGACACCTACCAGTCGTTGGTTATCTTAAAAAGCTGGATTAAAATGCAGAATCAAATATAATTATGCTCTATTTGTAACTTATAAGTTGTTATCCCCGATGAAAATGTATTAATTTGAAATATATGGATATAATAGCTTTTACACACTTCCGATGTACATATAAAATAAACAACTCTATGTTCAAATTTGAATAATAATTTTTATTACTAATATTCTGTATGTATATATATATATATATATGTATATTAATTGAATAACATAATAAAATGAGAAATTAATCAGATATTATTAAAGTTTAAAAACCAGGAGAGATACAGCGTCCTTAACTCATGAGTTTTCAAAGAAAATCTTCTCCTCATTCAATTAATATTATTGCTCTATACAGTATATTGAGCTTTGTGTTCATCTTGATAGTCTACTCGTTAAAGATATTATTTATATCTTTAAAGTAGTATCTTACTCTCTCTTTCTCTCTCTCTCTCTCTCTCTCTCTCTCTCTCTCTCTCTCTCTATATATATATATATATATATATATATATTTGTGTGTGTGATGTATCTAGATTATATCTGTATGTGTTTTCCTCTAGTCTATCGATCGGTTTCCACACAAGCACACACATAACACACACAATCAGACACATCATCTATTCTATTACGATTCTCTTTGATATCTTTAATACTATCTCTCTTGACTTCTCACTACTTATCAAGGCCCAAGGGCCACTCGAGGATAAGGGTTAAATGAGGTCAGGTGGACGGTGAGATAACACCGTGATGATTGGTAACAATAGTTGACATTGGTCAGAATTTGATTATTTAAGAGGACGGCTCAACAAGCATTTGGTTAACTTGGATTTGAAAACGACAATGTTGTAGTCAGCTGGAAAGCAGCCCCGCAGGATTGTGTTCCACAGACGGGTAGTTCTAAGAAAGAAACTTTTCTCATGGAAGTTTCGTTTAGTTTTAAGCAGAGAGAGAGAGAGAGAGGAAAATTATTGACAGTGGTTGTAGCTAGACGAGTTTTTGTTAAGAATGCTTTACATAGATTTTACACAGATTGAAGCTAAATCGAGACTCTGTCATGAAAATAACGATAGAGTATTGATTTACTCCTCTCCAGGAGTTAGGCACAAGGCCAGTTTTTATCTTACTCCCACAAGTAAGATGTGACCCAAGGTCGGGTCGGGAAAGTGGGGTTTAAAAATTGCCTGGGCAGCCCCGTCGGCATTCCCCGGTAGAGGCGCCTCAGACAGTAAGCAATAAACTTACTCCTCCCCAAAGAGGGGAAGCGAAGCCTGGGAGGGTGGACCTCCTAGAACTGCACAGGACAGACCCATAGACCGGCGTAAATCAAAACCCGAAGGCCAAGACAACACCAGTCTATGAGGTGCAGTATCCATCGGAACAGATACTACACTTTGATCTTAGCCAAAAGAGTAGAGGAAGACTAATAACGTCTCTTTCTATGCGAAATAGGTACTAGATTTTGGCAGGAAGGGGTTTCCTGAGCAGTACCTCCCCTAATGTGGTTACAGTACTCCATTTTATGACGTTTTATTTACCTCCTCTCCAGGAGGTTAGGCACAAGGCCAGTTTTATCTTACTCCCACAAGGTAACTTGAAACCCAGCGTGAGCACTCTGGCCATTAAAAATTGCCTGGGCAGCCCCGTCGGCATTCCCCGGGAAGGGCGCTTCAAGCAGTAAGCAATAAACTTACTCCTCTCCAAAGAGGGGAGGCGAAGCCTGGGAAGGTGGACCTCCTAGAACTGCACAGGACCGTCCCATAGACCGGCGTAAATCAAGCCCCGAAGGTCAAGACGATACCAGTCTATGGAATGCAGTATCCATCGGAACAGATACTACACTTTGATCTTGGCCAAAAGGCCGAGACAGGAGAAAATTGCGCCAGGACCGGCAGAATGATACAAGCACTTTTCCAGTGACCTTTGCAAAAGATTTCACGTAAGTCTTCTATTTCAGGTCTGGAGTAAAGGTTAGTCCGAGAAGCTTGTCAAAAAAGGTCGTACTCTTCAAATAACAATAAGCGTGGACTCTTCATTCTACCCGATTCACGTAATCGCGTGCTACACACAGCGGCATATCAACATTAATCGTCGATAACATCAAGACGAATTTCAACTTAACTGTGATAAATATGTCTCAATCAAGAAGGATTAAACGAAAAAAGAAGAGAAAAAATATGCTTATACTTTTGAGAAAAAGGTGTGTATCACCGGAAGTGCTAAATTTTTTAGAATAAATAAATTATTTATTTTAAAAAGCAAAAAAAATGAGTTGTCCCGGTTTTTCAAAATATTTTTTTCAAAATATTCTCAGTATTATTGCAATTTTATCAACGCTTCCAAGTCTGGACTTTTCATTCTCTCTCTCTCTTTCTCTCTCTTTCTCTCTTTCTCTCTCTCTCTCTCTCTCTCTCTCTCTATCTATATATATATATATATATATATAATATATATATATATATATGTTAATCTATTTACACAGACATGTACAAAATCTGCGACACTGGCATGTCGATGTTATCGATCAACAGTTACTATAAACTGAGATCTCATCAGGCAGAGCCAGAATCCGATCTGTAGACATGCACGAATCAAGTGTCAAGAAAACAGTCGAGTTTATAAATGTATTTTTTCAAGTGAACTGTAATATTGTGTATATGTGCGTATGCCTGCGGGCAGACCGGTCAGATGCGTCTGATTGTTGTGGTGGTGGGGCGGTGATCAAATGTGTCGCGATTCTGGATTTAAATTGTCTTTATAATTTAGTTATATATTTTTTAGTATTTTTTAGTATTTTTTAGTATTTTTACTATCATTCATTTATTATTTTCATTATTTCACCTCAATTATTAGGGGTATCTATTATTATTATTATTATTATTATTATTATTATTATTATTATTATTATTATTATTATTATTATTATTATTACTAATCCTGTTATATTTAACGAATATATTTATTTATTCACAGTAAGCAAATAAACTCTAGACAAATTATAAAGACAATTTAAATCCAGAATCGCGACACATTTGATCGCCGCCCCACCACCACAACAATCAGACGCATCTGACCGGTCTGCCCGCACGCATACGCACATATACACAATATTACATCATCAGTGTAGAGATAACCTTTCAAGTCGGTCGCAATATTTGAACCCCAGAACGAAAACCATTTGTTTATAACTCAAAATCCGACTTTTTAACCGATGAGACAGGCATGAGTAGCTATAGCAACTCATGCGAAATAAACTTATTTATGTCAGTGAGCGGACATTTTTATAAGCAGCAGTCAGAGAGAGTTCTACATGAAGGAAAGTTGCATTATATATATACATATATATATATATAATATATATATATATATATATATATAAAATATGAAACTAAAAGTATACTTTTAGAGACATGAACCTATAGTGAAATGGTTTAAGCTCAATATACGAGATAGAGCAATTGTAAAGATAGATGAAAGAAGGGGGATAAACATGTACGAATGTCCGGATTTATTTCAACTTCGATTGTTCAATGCAAGGTTTACTCAAAATTACTTCCGAATAAGTGCTTTCCACCTACGATTGCACTAAACGTCTCTCTATTGGATTTACTTCATTCTTGAACTTTTTCTATGCTGCCTTCACGAAAACCCTCTTTTCCATCTGTAAATCTCCTTTCACTGGACAACTCATCAACGGACACTTACCAACTGGACAGACCCCATATTTTTTTACACGCACTTTCTCACTCTCCATTACTTAATATTTCTTTCAAATTTTTAATTTTGGCTTTTCCACTGCCAACTTATCTATCTATGTAATTCCTCTGATGATATAATTTTAATCTTTGAAAAGCCTTGGCTTAAAAAAAAGAATAATAAACATGTTTTTATTTTTTACCGAGTACACCTTGCATTGAACAATCGAAGTTGAAATAAATTTGTCATTCGTACATGTTTATCCCTCTTCTTTCATCTCTCTCTCTCTCTCTCTCTCTCTCTCTATATATATATATATATATATATATATATATATATATATATATATACAAATATGCAACATAAAAATGGAATATATATGTGTTAATGAAATTGGTTAAGGAAATGTGGAAAAGTGGTATGACAAACTAGTAAATATAAGGACACGAATACGTCATTTTAACTGGGCTGAGATACTTCGGTCGACTGTTGCGCCAATATTCGTTTGGAAGCGAATATTATTTTCCAAACGAATATGGTCAAAATAATCGACCGAAAAATCTTGGTCCAAGAACAATGACGTATTCGTGTCCTTATTTGGACTAGTTTGTTTACTTTAACAGAAACCATGATGTTATCAGCCATATATATGAACCACTAGGCTATATATATATATATATATATATATATATATATATATATATATATATATATATATATATATATATATATATTTAAAAAGAATACGCGGAAATCTCTCTAAGGCCCTTTCGACTATCATCTCGTCAGGAGAAAATCGATAGTTTTAATTAATAATAACGTCGAAAGAAAGAGTAAATGGGGAAATTGAGTGTGCCAAAATTAACGTTGAAGCGATTAAAATTCAATTTAATTATTTCGTTAAAAGTCGATTAAAAGGCACTACGTTAAGGGATAAAAAAAAAAAATTGGGAAGGAGTTCAAAGTTCCCCAAAGAGATTAAGCGATCATACAAATTCCTTCTGCCGGCACAAGGAAGGTTTTCGCATAGCAATAGAGACAGATTCCAATATTTTCAAATGGTTCTTGGAATCTGCTCGATACAAGACCTCAAAACGGTCTATTTTATAGCCACTGGCACAGCTAGGGTTTTCAACCAAATGCTGGCCAATAGCAGAGTCCAAAGAATTAGAGGAGGGGTAACACAAGGACCCTACCCTTCCCTGGCGTATTTTTGATTGAATGTGCTGGTTTATGCGAGTCTGCAAATGCAAGGAAGTGCGCCCTATATAGCCAGCATCACATTGGCATTTAAATTGGTATACAATATAACTATAATTTATATAGGGCACACTATCCTTGCGAAAGGAAGGAAAAGCAGGTCTTGTAGCATAAACTAATCGTAAGGAAACAGAGTAGAAGCAATTGCTAATGCTATAAACAATCTTCGAGTCTGCTTATTCACGGAACATTTTGCTTCCCCAAAGTTAGGATTAAGGTTAGGGTAAGGGTTAGGGTTAGGGTTAGGGTTAGAGTTAGGGTTAGGGTTAGGGTTAGGGTTAGGGTTCAACATAATATTGTATAAATTTTAGCAAATGAACAATTCGTCACTAAAACTGATTTTTATATAAATGTTAAATTGTAGTTTTATACATGCAAATCAATAAATAGGCTTTAAGTATAAAACAAAAAAAACATAGGCAGATGGGTAGAAAAGTATTGCCTTTGGTAACAGTTATTTTTTGATTACTTGTTTTGTTTTTTGCTGTTGGTTATTTTTAACAATTCTTAAAAATTACTCCAATTTTTCGCTTAATCCCTTCATTATGTGGAATTCATTTTTATACTTATACAAAATAAACTCTTAACAATTGCCCCAATTTTTTCATTTAAAATTTTATTTTTATTTAATTTGAGTTTGAATTAGTATAAAAATTAATTCCCCATAATGAATTATGAGCGATTCATTTTTATACTTATAAAAACTCAAATCTCACGATTGGAACATATCAAAGAACACAATCACTATTTTTTTCTTTAAATTATCAAAATGTAAAAAAAACATTGTTTTTCAGTTTTTCTGTAGATGAGACTACAGCTAGATTAATTGCGTAGTTTTGGGATGTTTTTTGGATGTATATACTACGAATTTTGGATGTATATACTACGAATTTTGGATGTACATACTACGAATTTTGGATGTATATACTACTAATTTTGGATGTATATACTACGAATTTTGGATGTATTTACTACGAATTTGTGATGTATATACTACGAATTTTGGATGTACATACTACGAATCAGTGGCGATTTGTGATCAGGGTTCGCGTCGGCCGATCGTTGAGAATAAGCTTCCTGCACTGAAGATTGCGTTAGCATGAAATATCGATGTCTGTAGGTAATAAATAATTAATATTTATTTTTAAATATTATATATATATATATATATATATATATATATATATATATGTGTGTGTGTGTGTGTGTGTGTGTGTGTTGTATATAAGCGATGATAATAAAATGTGTTTCGAATACAATATCTATTAAATCATTTATTGTTCAAAAACGTATTTATATAATAATTTTTTAAAATTATTTCGTTCCTTAAACCATGGCTTTTCAAAGATGTACTCTATCACTAGAGAAAATTCGACAAATATGTTAGTAAAATAAAATGTACACACTATATATATATATATATATATATATATATATATATATATATATATATATATATATATATATATATATTAATATTTATTTATTAACTTTCCATGCAATACTTTGAAACTTGAACGATACCACACACTTTACTTGACAGCGTGCCAGCGCATTTCTCGTTTGACACCGGTTTTGAATCCTAACCGCCAATTTTTAACAGCACGGCGATGACGTCGTACCACCAAGGACGTTTATCAAATTAACAAAGAAATAAGTTTCTTTATTCTTGTTTTTTGATGAAAAAAAAAAAAATGACTCAATACTGGTCACCCCTGAAGAAAGAATTTTATTCCGTAATCGATAGGATTAATGTAAAAAAAAAAAATAATAAATTAATCTTGTATTGCTAATTTGGCTTATATTTCAATTTTATTATATATATATATATATATATATATAAATATATATATATATATAAATATATATATATATATATATATATATATAAATATATATATATATATATATATATATATATATATATATATAAATATATATATATATATATTTATATATATAAATATATATATATATATATATATATATATATATATATATATATATATATACTGGAATAATTCCTGTCCGAGGACGAGTAAAGTTAATGCTCCGAACAGAACAGTTTAGCACCACTTTTATGTTAACTTACGCAGATTAAAACCAAAGAATAATGCACTAAATTATTCTAGAAAACATATCAAATTTAAAGTTAAAGCTTAAGGGGTCTTAAGAATAAATTAAATATTTACGAAATCTTGCTGAATTCTAATAACTATGGATGAAATTCAATGCGAATTTGAAATATTCGAAGTATCAAAGTTGAGGGTATGCTTAAATTATGCTCCCTAAAACCCCTTTGAAATACTCTACAGCATCTGAAATAAGTATAATATTTATTACTTGATGTCTGAGACGTATGGTTTTAATTTCACAGAAATCGGCAATATCTAGATTTTAGCGAAACACTTCTTGCCCCCTTTGCTGGGAACTAAATCAAACTAAATATAACCTTCATCTGGAACCTTTACGCCCAGAAGCTATGTAACGAATGCAGTTTAGGAGTAAATCCTATTGATACAAATATATTAACATACCGAACTTGGAACATATTTATTTTTTTAATATGTACAAATATAACATTATAGCAAGTTTAAACTTCGTTTCCAGGGTTCGAATATCGGATAGCATCATACGCAGCAGAATATTAAGGACAGTTTATTTTAACAGAAACCATGATGTTATCAGCCATATATATGAACCACTAGGCTATATATACTGACGAGAAGAGTTTTATCTTTGAAAAACCATGGTTTAAGGATTAATGTAACTCCTTGCATCTGAATTTTCGATGTAATAAAAGATCTGTATTAATTTATGTAACTTTATGTAGTTTTGTACAATTCTTTATCTACATCTTTCTTTCTTTAATATATATATATAAAAGGTTGTGGGCAATGCAAATTCCGGGTAGCATGTAAGCTGGAAGGAACAAAAATAATAAATCGAATACGAAATGGGACTTACTATTTATTTTTTCTTAAAATCTCACATAACAGCAAGTGTGGTGTTAGCTATTTGTGTGATGTCCGGATGATTATTAAAAATCATTTATATATATATATATATATATATATATATATATATATATATATATATATACCAATTGCCGTCGGACCACCAGTCTCTTACAAAAATATTTGGATTCCTAAACAATTTGAGTATTGTTCTTTTTCAAACATTCATTTCCAAAATAACAGCTGTTTTTATTTTTTGTTTTGACATGTTTTTGGACATCATCCACCCTGACTTTACGCTCTCATCTCAACATAAGACTCTTCACCTTTTGGCCTTTATTTTGTTTTTATTTTATGTAAAATTTTCAAAGTTAAATTTTGCCGATAATATTTAAAATTACATTGTCGGCTTTTCCCTATCCTCTGATGAGAAGAGTTTATCTTTGAAAATGTATAGATTAAGGATTTGAAGCTCCTTGCTCTGAACTTTTGATGTTCTAATAAATATTGTATCTTTACAATTTTTTATTCTCATCTTTTATCTCTAGAATTGATTGCTCTATTCAATATAGTGAGCTTTATATTATCACGATAGATTATTATTAAACGATAATTCAATTATGGATAATTTAATTCAACATTTGAATATTAAATATTATGTATATATATATATATATATATATATATATATATATATATATATATATATTATGTATTTTTATGTAATTATTTTTATTGCTGATTGCAACGTTCGTTATTGTTTTTCTGCTTACTATTATTTCGATTGTCTCACTTCCTAAGTGATTAAGATGCAGAAAATTGCATTATTAGTCGCCCTTAACTTTATAGAACGTATTTTTCGTTAATATATATATTTTTATTAATTTTATACCTACATGCAAGTACTTTTATGTACATGAAAAATTGATATATATATATATATATATATGGGTACTTTTTTACAGTAGGACCCGCACTAAAAAAAACTCGGTGTCGGTGCTTTCCGGTGGTTTACGTTAAACGCCGGAAAGCCTTGTAGCAAGACGAATACGCAGACGACAGTTGAACTTTCAAACTGAATGAAAAACGATTTCAACATGAATTCTTATATGGTATCACTGCCTGTTGAAACTCATGAAGGAACGATAACTTTAACCTCAATTTATGACCCTGCCCTAACCCTAATTCATGACCCTGCCCTAACCCTAATTTATGCCACAGCCCTAACCTAATTTCTGACCCTGGCTTAACCGTAATTCATGACCTTGCTCTAACCCTAATTCCTGACTCTATTCTAACCCTTATTTGTGACCGTCCCCTAACCCTAAATCCTGACCCTGCCCGCACCCTAATTTCTGACCCTGCCGTAACCCTAATTCCTGACCTTGCTTTAACACTACTTACTGACCCTGCCCTAATCCTACTTCCTGACCCTGCCCTAACCCTAATTTCTGACCCTGCCTAAACCCTAATTCCTAACCCTACCCTAACCCTAATTTCTAACCCTGCTCTAACCCTAATTTCTAACCCTGCCCTAACACTAATTTCTAACCCTGCCTTAATTCTAATGTCTAACCCTGCCCTAACCCTAATTTCTAACCCTTCCCTAACCCTAAATCCTAACGAAAGCAACAAAAAATAATCAGTGAAAAACAGCAAAAGAAATTTCGTAAAAAAATGTAAAACAACACAAAGTTGATTAACTTTTAACTATTACTAACACTGTCATTTATGTGTTATGGTATGTTTAATAAAAATAATAAACGTAAAAAACTAACTTTTTTAATTTAAACACTAATCCGAATTTTTGTTAAAAAATAAATATGTATTTCATGACGTCAATTGGTAAAATAAACCAATTATATATTCCTGAGTAATTTAAAATGATTACATTCTATTTTTCGCCTTTAATCAACGACAGAAATATAAAACCAAATGTAATGACGATTTAAAAAACTGTTTTTGTAATTAAAAAAGGGGATCTTTATTGTTTTCTTTCATAACAAATATCTTCATAATCATAATCATCAGCAGTAGCAGAATCATCATTGTCGTCGTCGTCAACAACAACAAACACCGGAAGTTGTCTTCCAGAATTTCAAAATAATCATTTTGAATGTTAAATGTTTTTCATTAAATCGATGCAACTAATATTACTGCTAAACATAATATTAATATTAATGTGGAGAAAAGTATTACGTTTATGTCAGGAATTTGGAGTACACAAATAAAAATGAATTGTGCAGAATATTAATTTATTTGAGAGTTTTTATAAAATTATTATTCAAATGAAGCATCTTGGCGAGTGTATTTTGGCAGTGTTCTGTTGGGTATATATAATGGGTTTGAAATATTGTAAATGTAAAATTGAATTAAAAAAGCTTAACTTGTTTAGATATGAATATAGTCGGCATCAATGAAAAAACTTTCGCTTTTATTCATTATATATATATTGTTGAATATAAGAGACATCTCGTGTCTAGATATCCTTTGGTAGATCCTTTCAATAGTTCGAATTAGGATCTTAGTTTCGGAGGGAAATTGGCTACTGAATTTGCCATAATTTTAATGTGTCTTCCAAGTACTTTCGGGTCCATCTTCGAGGGAATGAGGTTAATCAGGTATAGACCATGTGTTAGTATTTATAAACATTTTAGAATATTATTACTGATATTAAAGTTAATTCTATTAATTAGGGTTTTTTTTGGTTTTTATATATATGTTTTCTAATATATGCCCCCGATCGGAATTCAGAAAACTCTTAGTAGAAAATATAAAAATCTTAGAATTTAGTACTAACAAACAAAAAACTCCATACATTAGAAGCCCTATGTATAGAAACCAAAAAAAACCCTAATTAATAGAATTAACTTTAATATCAGTAATACTATTCTAAAATGTGTATAGCTCCAATATAGCTCCGTACTTAGTACATAATTCCTGCCAAACATCTTCTATAACTACTACACATGGTCTATACCTGATTTACCTCATTTCCCCGAAGATGGACCAAGATGTGTCCGAAAGTACTTGGGAGACAAATCAAAATTATGGCAAATTCATCAGCCAATTCCCCTTCGAAACTAAGATCCTAATTCGGACTATAGAAAGGATCTACCAAAGGATATCTAGACATGAGTTGTTTCTTATATTCAACAATACTTGCCTGCAAGAGAAGATGCTGCCTATATATATATATATATATATATATATATATATATATATATATATATATATATATATATATATATATGGACATTAATAAATATACGTTTTTGCACGAGAGAGATGTGCAATACATGTACATTATATGTATGAAAAAGAAATGGGGAGAGGGTGCATACGCGGTCGGGTGGCCCTATAGTTATTTTATCGTTGTGCACTAAGTTGACATTTAGTTGTAACTAGACCCAGACCTGTTTCTTTTCTTTTGTTGCCAAATATCTTTTCGTGTTGCCTTTCTCGATATTTTTTTTGTTCATTTTTCTCATCTGACGTTGTTCATATTTAAATCTTTTTTCTACCGTACCTTTTGTTCACATTACGTCCTCTAAAACAATCTATCAAGTAGTTGAACCTCAATTTAAATGCTTTAACGAGAAACCCGTATTACTTATTACCAACCAGTATTTACAATCTGCAATAGTTGCCGTAAGTTAGTCTCTGGGCCGGCATAAAGCTTAAGATTATCGATGAAGAGCAGGTGGATGGCTTTTTGGTTTGGGTCTTGTCGGCTGCCCTGGTTTTACCATCGCAATCATCCAATTTATTTTTGTAAACGCAAGTAGATAAATTGTTTTCTCTTTGTTACATGTTTAATATTGTGAATATATTTCCTTTGAAATTCTTATTCCAAATTATAAAATACTAGATGGTTTCGCCAGCACGCTATTATTTCGCAAAGTTCTCTACTTAAAATACTCGAAACAATATATGAAAAATGTCCCGTTTATTTGAAGTTCCCTGGACTGGTATCAAAAGTCAGGAATTATCACGCAAAATTTATTCAGTAGTTTCACGTTGTTTCTCTGCAACTAAAGTTCGAACGGTTTTCAGAACTAAAAGCGTTTTCCCCTCTTTTCAGAATGGTGATATCTCGTCTACCTATATAACATGGTCGTTTGTCGTTTTACTGGTTAGTGCGAGGCTAACTGCGTGAGGCGTACCATCCAAGCGTTTATAGGTAAAATTTCCCAACATATCGCTCCTTCGATACGTAGACACAGATAGATACGTAGACCGCCACGAGTCAGCCATCGGTGACTATTTATTGCAGTGCCAAGTTTACACTGGATGGTACACGAATGAGGCATTCTCTATTTTGCAAAGAGCTCGTTCGAAAAGACATCTAAAAATCCCCGAAGCAGTTGCTATTAACTTACGATAGCCGTTTCTGTGTGACATAAGAATGTCTTTTTCCCTTTCTGTCACCTTTTTACACACACATACATACATACATACATATATATATATATACATACATATATATATATATATATATATATACATACATATATATATATATATATATATATATATATATATATATATATATATATATAAATTAGGAAAGTTCATTTTATAAAGCATCTTTTGTAAGTTAATATAAATATAGAGGCAAACAAGCCTTCAAAAACCATGTATTAGATGCGAGTAATTAAATCAAAAGAAAAAGAAAAATATTTCGAAACATTTAATAAAATATTTCAAAATACCGTCCGTTTTTTTTTTTTCTTCATCTTGATTTTTTTTTTTTTAGCTAATATTTCGCTTGACAAAAACAAGCTTCATCAGAGCCAAGACAAATAATTTATAACTCGCAGCGACCATGCGCATTCAAGTTCAATTCTATTTAAAACAGACATTTTCAACAATAGTCCACAACACCGGACGTGACACTTCACCAACACCAGGAAGTAAATTATGGAAAAAAAAAAAGGTTATACCTTTATTTGTCTTGGCTCTGATGAAGCTTGTTTTTGTCAAGCGAAATATTAGCTAAAAAAAAAAATCAAGATGAAGAAAAAAAAAACGGAAGGTATTTTGAAATATTTTATTAAATGTTTCGAAATATTTTTCTTTTGATTTAATTATTCGCATCTAATACATGGTTTTTGAAGGCTTTTGTGCCTCTATATTTATATATATATATATATATATATATATATATGGTTATGATATCAAAAATTATTTTAATAATCTTTAATAATAATTTTCATATTTTTCAAATATTTGAACTTTGGTTTTTTCGAAAGCCAACTATACCATCTGTATTTCTCCTCTGATGATAAGATTTCGATCTTTGAAAAGCCTTGGCTTAAGGAAAGAATAATAAACACTAGTTTATTACTGAATGCACCTTGCATTGAACAATTGAAATTTGAAATAAATTTGGACAATCGTCGCATATTTATCACTCTTTTTTCTTCTATCTCTCTCTCTCTCTCTCTCTCTCTCTCTCTCTCTCTCTATATATATATATATATATATATATATATATATATATATATATATATATATATATATATATATGGTTATGGTAATAGTAGAGATAATGGTAGCCAAAATAGTAATGATAAGCTGACATTTTTCTTATTGTACGCGATTAATTTCTTCAAAAAGTTATCGGCTGCTTGCTGTAGCCTGAGTGTCTTGTATCTGCTGCAACCTGATTGGTTAATATTTTCGTCAACTTTCGGACGTTTCCGAGAACTGCCCGACCGTTCACAGCACGAAGTCACGGAAACATGGTGCGCTCCCTATAAGAGTACCGAAAATTCCACGGTGCTTCTACATCAATATGTATAAGTTACAGTTAATAATACTATTGCTTTTGAAATGATAAAAGTGTGTCAGGGTCAATACTACTTAGAAAAACAATACGTTCTTCTTCCGTAAAAATAATTATTACCAACTAAATATTCTTTTAATAGAAAAAGCGAACATGTTTCTTCTTTATTTATTTATTTATTTATTTATTAAAAATTATGAAAATTTGATTATTTTTAAAGCAATAAATAAACCTTGTTTTCTTATTATAAAAATAATTGTAAGCTAAATATTCCTTGAATCAATAAAACGAATGCCACTTTTTGAAATTGTTGTGAAGTAGTCCAACAGTAAAAAGAAGAAGTCAAGTCGAGGTTGGATTCAGATAATAAGTGTATTAACATAAAACGTACAAAGGTAAGGAAACTGACTGGCACTCGGCTAGACAGTTACAATACTGTCCTTTTTCTCCCTGGTGATTGTCTACTCGCACTATTTATAGTGAGAACCGGTGTAGTTTCACTTCTGTTAGAACAGCCGGTGTAACAGAAATGCATTTATTTAAAATTGTACTGTTTTAGTCGGCTGGGCGACATAATACGATTTTGGAACAATTCATTTTAAAATAATTAAAGTCCGACTTTTTTTTTACCTAACCAACATCAGAGTAATTGATTGAACGATCTCATTTTTTTTTAAATATTTGATTAAAATTGAATGAAGCCTCGTTACAACCTGATAATAAATACTTCACCGTCAAGTCCTCAGCCTCGGGGAACTTGACTTCGACTTTCAATAAAAGAAGGACAAATAGGAACTCGGTATTGTTAAATCAATTGAAATCAAACCGTGAGTGACTGGCTATTCTATCTTCCCGATTTCATGCCCGCGTTGGTGGCATGTGAAATCGGGGTGGGTCAGACGGAATCCCTTTTTCACATGACCGGCTTCTTCGCCATTAATTTGACAAGGTACCCGAATCCCCCTCCCCTTTTTAATGAATATCTAAATTACAATTCAAGTATTCGTTACAGTTCTGTCAGAAAAATTACTTAAAGGAAACCACAGAAAAACCTGACCTTATTCTTTGGTGGTCTAATATATATATATATATATATATATATATATATATATATATATATATATATATATATATATATATATATAAAGTGGTGTACTAAAAGCGAACTTTTAGGAAAAGTGAAACCTATTGTGAAGAGTATATAGCTCAATATCCAGGATAGAGCAGAATTTTGCCCTCTGTTTCTTCCCCCTACAACTTTTATTTTATTTTTTCAAATTTTAAATCTTGGCCTTTGCCAACTTATCTATCCCAGCGACTTCCTCTGATGATAAGATTTTGATCTTTGAAAAGCCGGGCTTAAGGAAAATTTAACTTGAATAAATTGCCTTTTTTGCGGAATACACCTTGCTCTGAGCAATTGAATTGAATTATGATTTGACTTTTGCTTCTCTAATTCCTTTCCATTCTTCTTCATTATATATATATATATATATATATATATATATATATATATATATATATATATATATATAATAATAATAATAATAATAATAATAATAATAATAATACTCCAGATAAAACATCCACAGGGTAGTAATCCAAAGAATTTCAGCCGGGTTTATAAAAATAGTGCTCAATATCAAATAGAGCTTTTATATATGATTATTTTTATTTACACAGACTTGTACAACATCTGTGACACTAGCATGTCGATGTTATCGATCAACAGCTATTATTAACAAGCAGAGTTAGAATCCGATCTTAACCTTAGATCATATTTGGAAATAATCTAAGGTTAAGATCTATGGTTAAGATCGGATTCTAACTCTGCCTGATGAGATCTCAGTTTATAATAGCTGTTGATCGATAACATCGACATGCCAGTGTCGCAGATTTTATACATGTCTGTGTAAATAAAAATAATCATATATATATATATGTATATATGTAATATGAGACTACACGTATACTTTTATAGAATTGAACTTATGGTGAAATGATTAAAGCAATTATGTAAATAAATCTTCTTCTTCATTCGTGTGAATCAGATGATTCTGGTGTTGGCATTAGTTTCCCCGATGTTTTTCTAGTTAGAAATCTTTCTGGAAAGACATCGGGTACTTACAGGAATACGGGAAGGACCACGAGAAAGTTGCCAAATCCCTAAGTGAAAATGGTACTGTGAAACCGACTGGATTCGAACTTGGAACACCCAGGTCTACAGTCCGTGTCGTTATCCACTTAACCACCGTCACCTCCCATGTAGATAAATGAAGGAAGAGAAATTAGCATGTGCGAATGACAAATCTATTTCATCTTCAGTTGTTCAATGCAAGGTGTACTTGATAAAAACATGTTTATTTTTTATTTCCTTAAGCCAGGCTTTTCAAAGGTAAACATCTTATCATCAGAGGAATCACATAGATGGATAAGTTGGCAGCGGAATAGCCCAAAATTAAAATATTTGAAAAAATTAAAGAAACAATATAAATCTTTAAATCTTTCTCCACCGGACACTTTGTCAACGAATATTTTACCAACTGGACAGACTCTATATGTCGATAACCTTTTTAAGCCCGCACATTTACTTTCCATTACTTTATATTGTTTCTTTAAATATTGGTAAGTACGATGTCTTAAGTTTTGCCAGATCTATCCTGTAATCAAACAAACCATGGCTACTAATATGAAAATCTGGCAAACAACCATATAACGAAGCCACACTAATGGTTAGATTGATGAATCTTTTGTGTGGCGATAGATCCACTTAGTAAATGGCTACAATTAAAACTAGGGCAGCCGACAAGACCCAAACCAAAAAGCCATCCACCTGCTCTTCATCGATAATCTTAAGCTTTATGCCGGCCCAGAGACTAACTTACGGCAACTATTGCAGATTGTAAATACTTTCTTAAAGTATATTGGAATGAAGTTTCGCCTGCATAAATGTACACAGTTCTCCCTCAAAGCTGGGGAGAAGATCTGCACAGAGAATGTGCAGCTTTGTAAAAAGATCAATATCAAAGACCTAGAAGAGTACTAACAATATATTGGCATTGAAAAAACCGATTCCAGTTAACACGCGAAGATAGGAGAGAAGATTACCAAAGAATACGTGCGCCGTGTAGAAAAAATCTGCAAAACACAGCTTACAAATAAAAACATGATAACTGCTATCAATCAACTTACTATACCAGTGATAACATACAGCTTTAGCATTATAGACTGGCCACAGCGAAACATGAAAAAGGTTGGACACAAAAGAAGGCTAATGTTAAAACGGTACATAATGATGTATAGAAACGAGTGTCTATTACGGCTGTATCTGCTCAGAGGATAACGAGGTCATCTCCGTTAACAGATTAATGAGCCACCATTGTGAGAACAGGCGAATATATGATGAGCTACAGGATGGCACGTCAACACTAAGAGACAAGGGACAGTAAAATAAACTCCATTACAAAATTGGGCAAACATTTTGGACAAGGCTGTCTCAAAGATTAGACATGGACACCGAACAAGCATGCTACACACAAAGCTGAAATGAGCCGCTAGGAATACACCAAGAACTTCATAGTAGAAAACTGTGAAAAATGGGCCAACCAACAACGTGGCAAGGATTTGCCGGAAGAACAATCACAGACTATATAAATAAGAAAGGCTCTGTAGACTAGCTCAAAAATGATCGGATGATGAGAGGGTGATAATGGCAGGCCAAGATCAAGACTTGATGACCAATGCTTTTTAAGAAGATGAGTGGTTTCAGCAACAACAAGTGCAGATTCTTCTACATGGAAATGGAGAGTGTGAGCCATCTGACGATGTCTACTACACAATGCGATACAATGGAGTGTGTACCATCTGAAAAAATTGAACATCCAAAATGACGCTATGCCAGATTTTCTTAATAATTCAAACATTTATAATTATTTTATTTTAATTATTTTATTTATAACTATTTTATTTTAATTATTTTATTTATAATTATTTTATTTTAATTATTTTATTTATAATTATTTTATTTTAATTATTTTATTTATAATTATTTTATTTTAATTATTTTATTTATGATTATTTTATTTTAATTATTTTGTTTATAATTATTTTATTTTAATTATTTTATTTATAATTATTTTATTTTAATTATTTTATTTATAATTATTTTATTTTAATTATTTTATTTATAATTATTTTATTTTAATTATTTTGTTTATAATTATTTTATTTTAATTATTTTATTTATAATTATTTTATTTTAATTATTTTATTTATAATTATTTTATTTCAATTATTTTGTTTATAATTATTTTATTTTAATTATTTTATTTATAATTATTTTATTTTAATTATTTTATTTATAATTATTTTATTTTAATTATTTTGTTTTAATTATATATTTGGACATAAATATGTCATCTTCAGACATTTTTTTTTCTTTTTCATTGTCGAGATCTACCGATTGGTCACACCGACGAGAAATCACGATATTTCAATCTGATTTCATAATTTCACTTGACAATGCTTATAAGTATCAAAACGGATTTATTTAACAAACACGTGTCAGCGTGGGACTACACACACGTCGGACTTATAACAACTAACTACATTACCATCAGCAGATATCGTGATTTGCTGTAAAGCGGCGAGTTTTGCATCGTCAAGTGAAACCAGCTGAAGCTCGCCGCTTTCAGGCAAACCAAATTGATGCTTGCATGATTTTTCTTCATTTTTCTTCACCCTGAGGAAGTCTCACAATAAAGACGAACCGTTTATGAATACATAAATACTATATTTTTTGGCTATCTTATTTTCATTTTCTATTACGTCGGATCATTTTATCCCTATATATATATATATATATATATATATATATATATATATATATATATATATATATATATATATATATGCTAACCTCCCATATCTTCCAACCAGATTCAATCTTGCCAACCCAATCCTTAGTCTTATCTCTGAACTAGTCTTAATCAGTATACCAATATTATTACTCCCATAAGCCTTCACTATACCTCAGTTAATAATGTTTAATCCCGAATATAAATAATTCAAGAACCCTGCAGTGTTACTGCCCTTAGACCGATTGACAAACTGCCCGGATGATATCTTTATTTAAATTCCTTTTGGATTGATTTAAAGTCCTTTAATCCAGGATTTAAAGTTGAATTTAATGTGTGTTTTTTAACCTTTTCATCTCTTCATAAGTATAATCCTTAAACCCATTTTCTCTCCCTATTTTCCCGAGAAGACACATTATAAACACTCACAACAGAAACGGCCAAATATACGCTACATGTAAACATTGACCCACGGGATTTATATAGAAATATGTTTAATTTTTTAATTTTTTAATATTTTTTAATCTTTTCCATTTTTAAATGGGCTTGAAACCGACGGTACTAATGTCTTACTATTTTTTCTGTACCAAACCAATATATATATATATATATATATATATATATATATATATATATATATATATATATATATATATATATATATAGCAGGATCAAATATAAACCAAAAGTAAACTTTTAGTAGATGGAACCTATAGTGAAAAGGTTTTGGATTCGTTTGCGCGAATATCTCACCAATAACATCATTCGCTTTTTCTATGGCCCAGGAAGTTATCAATAATGGCCAGCTTTTCTCACATCAATTCCATTTAAGTGCGCTTGGATTTACTTCATTTTGAACACTTTCTCCACACTGCATCTACGAAAATTATTTTTTTCGTCTTCTCCAAAATCTCCTCTTCATTGGACACCTTTTCAACAGACAATTACCATCTGGACAAACCACATATCTTTTTTACTGAACTTTTCTTTCACTACATTTTTAATAATATTTTTCAAATGTTTGAACTTTTGCTTTTTCTACAGCCAACTTATCTATCTGTATTTCTCCTCTAATGATAAGATTTCGATCTTTGAAAAGCCTTGGCTTAAGGAAAGAATAAAAAACACTAATTTATTACAGAATACACCATGCATTGAACAATCGAAATTTGAAATAAATTTGGACATTCGTTACACGTTTATCACTCTTATTTCTTCTATCTCTCTCTCTCTCTCTCTATATATATATATATATATATATATATATATATGTGTGTGTGTGTGTGTGTGTATTTGTGTGTGTTTATGTTGCTATATTATCGATGATAGATAAGAAAAAGTATGCAGTCTTATTTTCTGTTAACGCACACCTGATATGCAATTACATTGTGAACATTGTTTCCCGCCATAAAATACACAGCAAACTAAACTCCAGTCATGACCCACGGCCAATGAGTCGCGCCCCTGTTCGCCCTCCGCCCACCTTCACACCCAGGAGATTTGTGATGGGTGAGTGGGTAGTGTTATTGGCCACCTTCTACAGAACACGCACGACTTCGAAAGGAATTAACTTTTAAGACCAGCAAGGATTCAGTTTTTAGATGGGTCCGTTCAATCTACGCGATTAGTGATGAAAATGTCAAACTTTACCGGGACGCACAGACGGACTGACGGATATAGTGTTCTATAAAATATCCTATTTGGAAATGCTATTATTAACTTAAGCGGGACAAACCGACGAAAATGCTTTCTCAAACGTGACATACGGACGTGGTCTCTGATAGAGTAGGTTATGTAAAAATTTTATTACTTAGCTTGACAGGCCAACAAGAACACTATTTCAACTACGACAGACCTATTAAAATGCTATTTCAACCGTAAGCGTTACAGACCGACTAAAATTCTATTTTAATCGTAAGTATGACAGACCAACGAAAGTTCCATTTCAATCGTGACCATTTTATTTATCTACCTCCCACAGCGTTAAAATGTGACACAAGGTCGGGAAAGTGGGATTTGATAAGCCAGCGCCCGAGAAGGTGAGCACTCTGGCTATTAAAAATTTCCTGGGCAGCCCCGTCGGCATTCCCCGGTAGGAGCGCCTCAGGCGATTAGCAATAAACTAACCCCTTCTCAAAGGGTGAGAAGGCAAAGTCTGGGAGGGTTGACCTCATAGAACTGAACAGGACTGACCCATACACCGGCGTAAATCAAGCCCCGAAGGCCAAGACAATACCAGTTTATGGGGTGTAGTACCCATCGGAACAGATGCTACACTTTGATCTTAGCCAAAACGTCAAGTTGTAAACATTTTATTACTAGGCGTGACAGACCAACGAAAACACTATTTCAACTACGACTATGACAGACCTACTAAAATGCTATTTCAACCGTAAGCGTTACCGACCAACTACAATTCTATTTTAATCGTAAGTATGACAGACCAACGAAAGATCCATTTCAATCGTAGCCATAAGGGACCAACTAAGATGTTATTTCAACCGTAACAAAACATCATTTCAACTGTGGCTGTGGCAGACCTACGACAATGCTATTTTAACTGTAAACGTGACAGACTTACGAAAACGCTGTTTCAGCCGTAAGCGTGACAGACCAACGACAATGCTATTTAAAACTTAAACCTGACAGCCAAACGAACAGACAGAGCCTGTTATAGGGATGCTTGGACGCATCTAATATAAGATGCGTCCGTTTTATTCCATTTCAAACCCGGCGTGACCGACCGACTGACAAGGCATCTCATACAGCTGCGAGGACGCAACTTGTTTTCGTTTCGAAAAACGACACCCGATGATTTTATTGAACTGATACGGTCGGTTTGAAAGCTGAGAAGGGCAAAGATCGTGACCATATCACAGCACACTCGACGACAGAGCCCGTCTCTTTTACATCAAGAGATGTCATAACAAGATGGGGGGGGGGAGCTAAAATGGATCCTAGTTTTGGGTGTTTCTCAGCCGTGCACGTATACTCTTACAGATATAGATCATCTAACCAATAATATTGTTGAGAAGGTATGAACTCTGCAATTTCACCCCCTAAACCATGCGTAAGATAGCAACTTGTATTAAACTAATTGTTGCCAGTAAATCGTTGACAATATGTACAGCTTAGTGTTATTTGGATTATCCAGACTACTGTTCTCATCTTGGATGTTATTCTCACAACGTTTCGGCCGATGTAAGCTCTGACGTTCTATATTAATCAGCAGTAATCTATAGTGATATGTAGTAAGACTACACATCGAAAATAAGAATTAGTTAAAGGCTCATAAAATCCATACTAGAATTGTTCGTGGCGTCAAAGATATAAGTTCAAAAAAAGAAAAATTTGCCCCGACCCCCTAAAAAGTTTGGCCCCACCTCCCAAAAAATTTTTCCCCGACCCCGCCAATTTCTCCAGCCCCACCCCCTCCTAAAAACAGTTTTACTCTCTCCCAACCCTGAGAAATATTTTAAGTTAAAAATAAAAAAGGAATAACCAGTTCTAAGTGACAGTCTTCTGCAGGTTGAAGGTTCAATCCTCAGTGTGGGCAATACTAAAAATACAATTACGAATTAATCGGAGAGTAGAAAGTGACTAACCTTGGATTTATTTTCGGCATCCTCGTAACTCTTGCTTCTCTTTATTTTGTCCTTTGGTCCCCACATTCCATGAGCGATGTTTCTGACAAAGGGGGAAGAATTGCTGTTTACTGTGTCGGAATCTATCGATATAACACTTATCATTGGCTAGTTTTTAGTCTTGAAATAAGACTTTCTATTTTTTAGCTCCTTCATGCCTTGTCTAGAGCGATTTCCATTAAAAAACGTCCCAAGAAAGCTGTCTTATCAGCAGGTGCAAAATACCATTGTATTGCCATTTGGTGAATGCAGTTTTGACCAGTCAGTAGTTACCGGTGGGGCGTCTCGATGCCATGTTAGTGGTTTACAATGATTATCTTTCTCTTACTCATTCGCAGTGGTCTGTACTTAACACCTCTGGTCACCTTTTCCACAACTACCAATGACAAAATCATGAAAACAAACATAAGGCTAAACCCAGAACCCCTAATCCTAACCCTAAAACTAACCCTAACCCTAATACTAACCCTAACCCTAACCCTAAAACTAACCCTCACCCTAAAACTAACCCTCACCCTAAAACTAACCCTAACCCTAAAACTAACCCTAACCCTAACCCTAAAACTAACCCTAACCCTAACTCTACCCCTAAAACTAACCCTAATCCTTATCCTAACTCTAAAAGTAACCATAACCCTAACCCTAACCCTAAACCTAACCCTAACCCTAATACTAACCCTAACCCTAACCCTAAAACTAACCCTCACCCTAAAACTAACCCTCACCCTAAAACTAACCCTAACCCTAAAACTAACCCTAACCCTAACCCTAAAACTAACCCTAACCCTAACTCTACCCCTAAAACTAACCCTAATCCTTATCCTAACTCTAAAAGTAACCATAACCCTAACCCTAACCCTAAACCTAACCCTAACTAAACTCTAAACCTAAAACTAACCCTAATCCTAACGCTAAACCCTAAAACTAAAACTGACTTTAACCCTAACGCTAAACCCTAAAACTAACCCTTACCATAACCCTAACCCCAACCCTTACCCTAAAACTAACCCTAAAACTAACCCTAACCAGAACCATAACCCTAACCCTAACCCTAAAACAAACTCTTACCCTAAAACTAACCCTAAAACTAACCCTAACCCTTACCCTAAAACTAACCCTAAAACAACCCCTTACCCTAATCTTAACCCTAAAACTAACTATAACCATAACCCTAAACCCAAAACTAACCATAACCCCAACGCTAAACCCTAAAACTAACCCTAACCATAACTATAACCCTACCCTAACCCGAAACCTTACCCTAACCCTAAACCTAACCCTAACCCCAACATAAAAACTAACCCTAAACGCTAACCCTAACGCTAAACCTAAAACTAACAATAACCCTAACCCTAACCTTAACGCTAAACCATAAAAATAAAACTGACCTTAATCCTAACGCTAAACCCTAAAACTAACCCTTATCATAACCATAACATTAACCCAACCCGAACCCTAACCTTAAAATAACCTTAACTCTAACCCTAACGCAAAACCATAACACTAAAACTGATCTTAACCCTAACCCTAACCCTAACCCTAAAACTAACCCTTATCATAACCCTAACCCTTACACTAACCCTAACCCTAACCCTGACTCTTGCCCTAACCCTAACCCTAAACCCTAACATAACCCTAAAACTAACCCTAAACCTAACCCTAACCATAACCATAACCATAATCATGACCCTAAAACTAACCCTAACTCTAAACCCAAATGCTAACGTTAATCACTTCTACCAGTTTTCCTCTTCCAAAATTAAAGGTCTACGTTCCAACCTTCCAAAGGTTACAATCTATTTACAAGACTCCAAACTTGACTTGTTTCTGTGAAAAACTGACAATGTCCTGTCTGTTTCTATAGAAGACTTTATGATCCTAGTTTATTCGAAAATGACCTCCAAACCTTACCCTTAACACTGCCATGCTTATGGGATCTGCGCCTACATTAGAGACAGTTTTACATGTGGTCGGGACACTTCTAAAAAAGACCCCGATTCTCCCTATATGTGTTGCCGTGTTGAACTTGCTAACAGCACTGCTTTCATCTTTGTCCTCTATCGTCCCCTCACCGATTGGGTTACTAGTATCCAGCAAATTTCTGACAATATAAACAAGATCATAAGTTATTGATCATCGGTACTTTGTTACATTAGGACCCGCGCTAAATTTGACCATGACACAAACCATAATCCTAACCCTAACCCTAAACCATAATCCTAACCCTTACCCTATTGCTAACCCTAACCTTATTGCTAACCCTAACCCCCACTTTGACCCTAACCGTAACCCTTACCATAATACTACTCCTAACCATAAACCTAATCCTATTGCTGACCCTAACTCTAACCCTAACCGGAACCCTATTGCTAACCCTAACCCTAACCCCCATTTTGACCCTAACCCTAACCTTGCGAGGTTTTAATTCCATACATCACATTGCATACACATGCCCGATAGACTCTTCCCTTGATCCACGGTGGTAACGCTGTGCTGGTTAGTAATAACAGAAGTTCCATTAACTTATTCCATTCACTCCTAATTATTGTAAGCACAATAGCAACTGCTCCACCCTGTGCTCCAAAATTCTCGATAACTTCAATAGCTTCGCCATCCAGATATACTTTCTCCACATCTGAGTTCTCATCCATCTCCATTGTATTACACTATTTGGACGCAGATTGGTTATCCTCTCTCTGTTCGATATTTTCTTACCTTTGTGTATAGTTTTTCGCTCGCCATTACGACGACGCACGCGGATGCCTGTCCGACCGCCGTTCACCACCATTTACTGCTGTAAGCTGCTCCCCGCCGCTGCTGCCATCATCAGCATCGCCATCATGAACAAAAGTACGCGAACGCCGTGGATGGGTTTCAGATAAATTTATTTACGTAACAAACATACACCCTAAACTTAACTCTAACCCTAACTCTAACTAACAGACAGATGGTGTAGTTGCTGGCCCGAGAGAGAGAGAGAGAGAGAGAGAGAGAGACAACTAATGGGGAAAATATTCAGGCCATTTGCACCACCGCTGCCCTCGCAGATCGCCTTCTGGCACGGAGCGGACATTTTCATAACTGCCTCGATCGAAAGTCAGGAACAATAAGCAGAATCGTGAATGGGTTTCAGATAAATTTATTTACGTAACAAATAGACACCTTAACCCTAACCTTAACCCTAACCCTACCAAACAGAAAGATGGTGTAGTTGCTTGCCTGACAGGGAGAGAGAGAGAGAGAGAGAGTGAGAGAGAGAGAGAGAGAGAGAGAGAGAGAGAGAAAGAGAAAAAACAACTACTTTGGAAAGATATTCAGGTCATACGCGCCACTGCTTCCCTCCTCGAACCCCTTCTGGCACGGAGCGTGTCTTTTCACAACTGTCTCGATCGAGAGTCAGGAACAAGAGTCAGAATCAGCCCCGGATGATCATTTTTCGACTTCCGTGGATGGGTTTCAGATAAATTTATTTACGAAACAAATAGACACCCTTACCCTAACAAATAGACAGATGGTGTGGTTGCTTGCCCGCGAGAGAGAGATAGCGAGAAAGAGAGAGAGAGAGGAAACAACTAATTGAGAAAGAGATTCAGGCCATTTGCGCAGAGCCCCGATCTCCTTCGTGCACGGACCGGGCCTTTTCACAACTGCCTCGATCGAGAGTCAGGAACAAGAGGCAGAATCAGCCCCGGATGATCATTTTCGACTTCCGCTTTCAACCTCCCCCCAACTTTTCAAGGCGTCCGCCCATCTTTTGGAGCGCTCTATCTCGATCTCTTGAACTCTTGAACTCTTGAACTCTTGAACTCTTGAACTCTTGAACTCTCGATCTCTTGAACTCTTTAACTCTTGAACTCTTGAACTCTCGATCTCTTGAACTCTTTAACTCTTGAACTCTTGAAATCTTGAACTCTTGAACTCTCGATCTCTTGAACTCTTGAACTCTTGAACTCTTGAACTCTTGAACTCTTGAACTCTCGATCTCTTGAACTCTTGAACTCTTGAACTCTCGATCTCTTGAACTCTTTAACTCTTGAACTCTTGAAATCTTGAACTCTTGAACTCTCGATCTCTTGAACTCTTGAACTCTTTAACTCTTGAACTCTTGAAATCTTGAACTCTTGAACTCTCGATCTCTTGAACTCTTGAACTCTTGAACTCTTGAACTCTTGAACTCTTGAACTCTCGATCTCTTGAACTCTTGAACTCTTGAACTCTTGATCTCTTGAACTCTTGAACTCTTGAACTCTTGAACTCTTGAACTCTCGATCTCTTGAACTCTTGAACTCTTGAACTCTTGAACTCTTGAACTCTTGATCTCTTGAACTCTTGAACTCTTGAACTCTTGAACTCTTGAACTCTTGAACTCTTGAACTCTTGATCTCTTGAACTCTTGAACTCTTGATCTCTTGAACTCTTGCTCTATTGAACTCTTGAACTCTTGAACTCTTGAACTCTTGAACTCTTGAACTCTTGAACTCTTGAACTCTTGAACTCTTGAACTCTTCACTATCTAATATCTGAATCAACCAGTAATTCCACTGCACATTTGTGTGCACCCAATGGTTGCAAGTACCATAAAAATTGAATTGCACCCGTTCGCTTTGCACAAACTTAGCAGTGGAACTTTCCTCTTTTAGGGAGTTACAACCACCGATCAGCACTTTTCTCTTGTTAACATTCATTTTTAGACCTTTCAGTAGTCGGCACGTAAAATCAAGGTTCACAGCCGCTTGAACCACTTTCTTAGCCCAAATCGTATGTTTCTTTTTCCGATGTAAAAAGAACACTGTATTAATACTCATACTGCGTCGAGTTTTGATGATTTATCTCCCTTTTCCTTTAAGGCATGCGTATTGGCAGCGTTACGGTTGTAGTAGCTAAATAATGGAGATACAAGCACAATTAACATATAGATTGTGTTATTTCTTGTTTTATTTCTTGTTTTTATCTATTAATTTTCTGGGGTTTTCTTTATGTTCCTTTCATTTCGCGGTCGACGGATTTTCAAAACGGAACCAGAAAATAAGTTCATGATTTTATTTTTTTTTTTTGCAATTGGATAACCATTGACATTTCCATTTAGAAAGAAAAGACTTCCATATTATTTATTATATCTTCTATTCATTTCCCATTCTTTTATCTCGAAGAAATAGGAGTTTTTATACATAGCTTTTATGATTAGGCAAAAATATATAGTTTCCACTCGTCGGTGACGTTGTGAAGCCGTAAAAAAGTCTCGTTTTTACCGGGCTATAGATTATCACTATAATACCAAAATTACAAAGCTTAGATCGCTTGATATAGTTTGGTTTGGCGTTGCTGTTTTACGGCATATCCACCCTTTTGGGTGTTATTAAATGGTGAACCTGTGTTTATGATTCTGAACTTAGATTAAACAGAGGAAGTGTCGAAATCATAGGTTACTGGTGAGTATCGAACTGAGGTGCTTATGCATATCAGCCCTGACATTGAAATATTTAAAGAATGGGTGCTTATGCATATCAGCCCTGACATTGAAATATTTAAAGAATGGGTGCTTATGCATATCAGCCCTGACATTGAAATATTTAAAGAATGGGTGCTTATGCATATCAGCCCTGACATTGAAATATTTAAAGAATGTATAAACTTTATTATGTACTTACGTGTTAGTTGAAAATAAGATTGTGCAGAAAAAAATTACGCAAATTCATCCAGTATTTATTAAATTATAAATAAAAAACGATTTTAACGATTTTATCACTCGGTAGATATTTCCAGCATTTTGTATCTTAGATTTTCCAGTGGTCAAGAACGATAACTCATTTTCACGATTTCGGGGTTTGGGGTCTCCATTGTTTACAAAAATGTCAAAATGTACGTAAACTCATTTTCTTTCTTTTTCTTATAATTAAATAACTACTGGATGAATTTGCGTAATTTTTTCTGCACAATCTTATTTTCAGCTAACACGTAAGTACATAATAAAGTTTATACATTCTTTAAATATTTCAATGTCAGGGCTGATATGCATAAGAACCCGAACTCACGACCTAAGAGAAACAGAACGACTGGTCATTATTATCTGTTTTAATATATAAATATTTTGGGCATCATGTGATTCTTCTTCTTTCGTGTGAATAGAAGCACCCTTACAGGGTGTATCCATTGTCTCCTGAGACTTCTTCTTTCGTGTGAATCAGATGATTCTGGTGTTGGCATTAGTTTCCCCGATGTTTTTCTAGTAAGAAATCTTTCTGGAAAGACATCGCGTACTCACGGGAAGGACCACGAGAAGGTTGCCAACATCCCAAAGTGAAAGTGGTACAGAGTTCAAGAGATCGAGATAGAGCGCTCCAAAAGATGGGCGGACGCCTTGAAAAGTTGGGGGGAGGTTGAAAGCGGAAGTCGAAAATGATCATCCGGGGCTGATTCTGCTTCTTGTTCCTGACTCTCGATCGAGGCAGTTGTGAAAAGGCCCTGTCCGTGCACGAAGGAGATCGGGGCTCTGTGCACTGGATTCGAACTTGGAACACCCAGGTTTTCAGTCCGTGTCGATATCCACTGAACCACTGTCACCTCCCGGCATTATTTGATGCCGATTTGCCTCATCCTCGCCATAAAAACGTCCGTATTAAATGGTGAACCTGTGTCTATGAGCCTGAATCTGGATTAAGCAGAGGAAGAGTTGAAATCATAGGTTACTGCCTCGAATCACTAATGAAAATTAAGGTAATGTCGAAATCATAGGCTACTAGTGAGAATCGAACTCACCACTCACCACCAGCAGAAACAAAATAACGTGTGTTTGTTTTTTTTACGGCATGTCAATCATTTTGGGGTTAAACGATTTTTTTATTACTAAATGCATATCAAGCCTTTTAGGGGTTTATTTAATGCTAAACCGTAATAATTCTCAAAAACGACTCATTATTGTTTAACTTAGTTTATTTGTTTTACGGCATATCAACACTTTCTTCATTTTTTAATGCCGAAATCGGGTATCTTTTACTTTACTCAGCAGACTAAAAACGCCCAAAAAACAAATATACAACAAATAAAAGTAACTGTATGCGATAAAAGTTATTTTAAAACTTACCTGTGGCATTTGTTTGTATTTTTAACCCGTTCCAACTGCTATTTATTAGAAATTAAATTATTCGTAACACCAACATCGCAAAATCCAAGATGGCGATCGAAGGGGGGTATGTAAGAGAATAATGACCGGCCGCCATTTTCTTTTTGTGCAAAAAAAACAAGAATTTTTTTTTTACATCTAATATAAACCGATTTATACTACGTAAAAATACAAACAAATGTCATAGGTAAGTAGGAAAATATCTATTCTCGACGTAGGTCGCCTTTACTTGTTGCATATTTATGTTTTTAAACACTTTCTCGTTCGTTTTTTTTTTACCCCGTTCACAACTCTGCGGAGTAAAGTAAAAGATACCCCCGAAAGATAATAGATGTTGTATAAGAAACATATTTGGGTTTCTGAATCTTTTGCTTCAAAATTAATTATTTGCTTAGAATTTTATTCTATTCTTCTTTGAAATTTGGTTTTTCATTGGATTGAATTTTCAAATGACACAACAGATTCTTAATTTGATTGTAATCTGATTAGTTCATTTTCAAAAACTTAATTTCGTTTGTTGATAATATTTTCTCCCAATTTGATATTTCCCCAACTCTTATGTTCACAAACGAATTTGAAAAGTTCGAATGCAAAACGCGATAAACGCCATTTTCAAAATTACGAAACTATCACTACAAAAAGTGGTGTATCTGAAAACTGGATTACATCTCAAATTTATGCTTTTCTTAATATGATACCGGCGTAATTTCTTTTGACTTTTAATTAAAATAAGATTTTAGGCGAAGTCCAAATTAAATATATTTGTTCTTATATTATTCAATGTCTCAATTCAGACGAATTGGATTTATCGCGTTTTGCCATCGAACTCTTCATTTCAACCGCCTATCTCTGTGTCTTTTCAATGGCGGTGGAATTTTCCGAGGCGAGCGTCACTTTAGCTTTTTTTCCATGCATTCCGTCCGATGTCGCGATTTTCTACTTTTAATCTCTAGTATTACAAACTTTTTTTAGTCCGAATTTCATTCAATTATCCTAATCGGAAATTCCGGTCGTATCCATTAAATTTTATAGTTTTTTTTGTTTTTTTTTAATTTTTAATTTTATTTATTTATTTATTTTTTTAATTTTTAATTTTATTTTTTTAAATTTTTAATTTAATTTTTTTTTTTTTTTAATTTAATTTTATTTTTTTTTAATTTTTAATTTTATTTTTTGTTTTTTTATTTTTATTTTATTATTAATTTTTTTAATTTTTAATTTAATTTCTTGTTTTTTAAAATTTTGACTCAGCAAACTACATTGCGGACCGAATCCACGCTTGATAACCTGGTCATCACACCATCCTAGGTTAGAGATATCATAAAAAACATTGACACCTCCAAAGTTTGTGGGCCTGATCTTATACCTGTAATAGTAATAAAGAAATGCTCTGCTGAACTGGACCCTGTTCTCTCCAAACTCTATAACAAATGCCTAGCTAAATCTTGCTTCCCCGATAGCTGGAAGATTGCATCTGTTGTATCAGTCTACAAGAATTCTGTGAATAGAACTGATCCTCAGAACTACCGCACAATCAGTCTACTGTCGATCTTTGCTAAAATCTTTGAATCCTTACTAAATCTATCGATAGTTTGGCACTTAGTTAATGTGAAACTTCTTTCTGACCGCCAGTATGGATTTAGACAAGCACGATCTATTACAGACATCCTAACTGTCATATCTGAACGCATGTATCATACACTCGACAACGCAGGTGAAGCTAGGGCAGTAGCGCTTGATATATCCAAGGCCTTTGACAAGGTTTGGCATAAAGGGCTTCTTCTGAAAATACGCTCATATGGTATCACTGGGCAATTACTTAATATAATTAGATCCTTCCTAACCAAAAAACAAAGATCCAGGTTGTCCTCTATGGCCGTTCATCTAAGCAACATGACATAAATGCCGGTGTACCCCAGAGGTCTATCCTTAAACCATTATTGTTCCTGATCTTCATAAACGATCTCCCTTATGACATTGAGTCTGAGATTGGTTTATTTGCTGACGACACCACGCTTTACTCTCGTCATGTTAGGAAAACGGACGCGATCATATCCGAGACAATGACTGAATCCTTAGAAAATGACCTCCAGGCTGTAGTAGATTGGTGTCATAAATAGTTGGTAACTGTTAATGTCGCAAAGACAAAGCTCCTTTCCTTCAACAACTACAAGAAACCTCTCCAACCACCGATTGTCATGGCAAATAACACCCTACCTGAGAGTTCAACATTCAAACTCCTCGGCCTAACATCCACAGGTAACATGAATTGGATCAAATACATTGAAGACATTGCCAAGGCTGCAGCAAAGAAGGTGGGCTCCCTCTACTGTGCTAGTAAACTCCACACACCTGACATTATCCTGTATCTCAAAGCTACTATCCGCCCATGCATGGAGTATTGCTGCCACATCTGGGCTGGTGCATCGTCTGCTAGTCTCCCCCTCCTTGACACGGTCCAAAAAAGAGTCGCCAACATAATAGGTCCCTCAATGTCAACCAAGCTCCAGACCCTGTCTCATCGCCACAATGTAAAATCCTTGTGCTTGTTTTACAAATACTTCAATGAAATATGCTCCGATGAACTGGCTACTCTGGTGCCCCCTCGACGTAAATTCACTAGATCAAATTGACAATCAGCTAAATCCCATTCATTCACTGTAGAGATCCCCAGATGCCAGAGAGCCTTCTACTCCAATAGCTTCTTTCCTCGTGCTGCTGGCCTCTGGAACTCCTTCCCTGCCCCCTGTTTCCTCGACAGTACCCACATGCAGAGGTTTAAAACTGATGTAAACAGACATCTCGCTGCACAGTTCCCAATTTCAAATGCCACCCTGAACCTGCTCCCTAATTCTCAGTAGCCCCTTACGTCTACAGTGGCGTCCTGCCTTGTTTGGGGTGAAATATCATTAAAAAAAGATATCCAACTTAAGTACTTCCTTACCTCTCAAAAGTTAAGGGCATTAATTTTCCTCTCCCCAATTAACCAGTTAACTATGTTATAAAATATATTCGTTGTAGTCGCATTGTCTTACCCGATTCAAGGACAAGAATTCATCTAGTCTGGTGGAGTATCCAGCTGAGTGTAGTTACTCTCTATCTATCTATCTATTACTCTCTATCTATTACTCTCTATCTCTCTATCTCTCTATCTCTCTCCCTCTCTCTCTCTCTATTTCTCTCTCTCTATCTCTCTCTCTATCTCTCTCTCTCTCTTTCTCTCTCTCTCTGTATATAATATGCATGCATCTATCACACTTTCTTTTTTCTTTCCTTCTTTCTTTCTTTCCTTCTTACCTATTCTTATTCTTTCTAGTTTTGTTCTCCCCTTCCTTTTTCTCTTGATGGTCTTTTTATTGTTTCCTCTTACATATATATATATATATATATATATATATATATATATATATATATATATATATATATATATATATATGTGTATTGTGTGTGTGTGTGTGCTTTATGTGTGTGTGTTTGTGTTTGATAGGTGTAGATGCGTGTGAACTCAACCGATCATCCAATTTTAGATTACCAAATTCTCATCAACGAAGCTTTATTAGCCATGACACACTCCTCGCTCTTTGCATTGTGTCGATAAAGATTAATAAATGGACGAAGAGAAAATTAATATCTTCTTATAATGAAGCCAGCGTGGCCGTATGAAATCCATTCAAGAATATATATATATATATATATATATATATATATATATATTATATATACATATATACATATATATATATATACAAGTATACATATATATATATATATATATATATATATTATATATACATATATACATATATATATACAAGTATACATATATACATATATATATACAAGTATACATATATATATATATATATGTATATATATATGTATATATGTATATATATATATTATATATATATACATATATACATATATATATATACATATATATATATATATATATATATATATATATATATATATATATATATACATATATACAGGGTGACGCAAAAGTCGCGCATTGGTCTGTTTAGTTGCTTTTCTGAGAAATAATACATTTAGTTGGTAATTTTGTTGGCCACCATTTTCGGCCTCACAAAGACGGGCTCTAGTTAGGGCATTTTCCATTACACTCCTTAGAATAACTGGCTCTAGTTCTTGGATTTCATGTCTGATATTGCTTTTAAACTCTTGAATCGTTGTAGGCTTGTTCACATATACCCTTTCCTTAAGATAACCCCAAAGGAAAAAGTCAGGGGCTGTTAAATCAGGTGAACGTGAAGGCCAGTTAAAATCAGAAAATCTGCTAATTAAGCGCTCGCCAAACAATCCCGCAAATGTCACGCATTAGTTTGAATCAGTTGTTACTGATTTAAACTAATGCATGACTGCTGCGCCACCCTGTACATATATATATATATATATATATATATATATATATATATATATATATATATATATATATATACATATATACATGTATATATATATACATATATACATGTATATATATATACATATATACATGTATATATATACATATATACATGTATATATATATACATATATACATGTATATATATATATACATATATACATGTATATATATATATACATATATACATGTATATATACATGTATATATATATGTATATGTGTATATATATGTATATATATATGTATATGTGTATATATATGTATATATGTATATATATGTATATGTGTATATATATGTATATATGTATATATATGTATATGTGTATATATATGTATATATGTATATATATGTATATGTGTATATATATGTATATATGTATATATATATATGTATATATATATGTATATATATATATATGTATATATATGTTTATATATATATGTATACATATATGTATATATATATATATATGTATATATATATATATAGTGTGTGTAAAATGAAAAAAAGAAAAGCCAATCTCTATGTGATTGATGTATTCATCAACGTTTCGTCTTTATTGAAAGACTTCCTCGGGATGAAAAAATCAATGTAGAAAAATCATACAGAATATTAATTTTGAGAGGGCGGATAGATATGAAGAGAAGGAGATAAAAAAAAACAGAAATGAGATGAAGATGGGAAAGATGGGGAGAGGCGAATAGGAGGGGGAAATGGAAGGTGAATGAAACAAATGAAAATGTGGGGAGATATGAGAAAGAGGGGATGCAAAACGAATTATATTCATAGTAAATACACCCAATTAGTTAGAGCGCCATTACACACTTCAACACTTGTATACACATTAATATTTACTTTGTTATTTCAATCATTGCAATACAAATTATCATAGAATTATCCATCTATATATATATTGTTGTGAAGTTGTCCAACATTAAGTAATAAATAAAGGATGTCACGTCGAGAGTTGGTTTAACAAGTGTATTAACAAATTAAGAAAGTGACTAGCACTTGGTTAGACAGTTACAAGACTGTGCTTTGTCTTCTGTGTCTCTGGTGACATATATGAAACTCTGTGGATCAAGCGTGTTAGTTTGTGTGTAGCTAGATCGCTTACTATTTACCTTGAATACTAGATGACGTCACAAAAGTCGGATAATGGAAGCAAACGACGATAAGTGGACGACTGACGTTAATAACTGAAAAAAGGTGGAAAGAATAGAGAGGTGAAGAGAAAGAGGGAAAATAAAAAAAATGGGAGAGAGATAAGATATAGGGGAGTAAAAGGGATGCTGAAAGAAAAGATGATTGAGACAAAATAGGGATGGATCTAAAAAGAAAACAGCGGATACAAACGAATTATATGTATTGTAAATGCACACTAGTAGGCAGAGAGCAACTATAAACTTTTAAAATATTATTAAAAAGCACGAACACTGACATACACATGAATATTTACTTTATTTTTAGAACTTTTAAACGAAACAATCAATAACTGAGTTTTCGAGGTAAAACCTCCTTTTCAAAGCAGCCTTTTTTCTTCTTTCTTTCTCTCAGTTTACTGATCTTTTGTAGGGTAAGCAAACCTTTTGCTCGTCGTTATCGAAAGAAAGTAAACAATGAAATGAATAAAAAAGAAAGGAAATAAAAAGCAGTCAAACAAGGATAAAAAGAAAGAAATAAAATTTTAAAAACAAAAAGAAATAATGTTATTCATTTGTCGCTTGATTATTTTGTTCCCTTTTCTTTTTTTCTTTTTTTCTTTTTCCTTTTCTTTTTCCTTTTCTTCCTCGTCTCTATTTTGTTCTTTCTTTCTTTACTTTCTTCTGTCCTTTCCTTTATTTAGAAAAATTAAAAATGGAAGGAATAAATGAAGAGCAGATTGGAGGGCGAAAAATAGACAAGAATGAAAAAAAAAGAAAATGTGAAGAAAGAAAGAAAGAATAAAAGAAAAAAAGAACGAATGAATAAAAAAGAAAGAAAATAACAAGCAAATAATAAGTTTTTTTTTATTCGTCCCTTATTTATTTAGTTCCCTTCTTTTTTCTTTTTTCTGTCTTTTTTCATTCCATTTGTATCTTTTTCCGACCTGTTTCGAGGTAAAACCGCCTTTTCAAAGCTAACATTTTCCTTCTTTTTTTCTCTCGTTTTTCGGGTCTTTTCTGGAGATAGCAAACCGTCTGTACGTCGTAATCGAAAGAAAGTCTAGATGTGAGCGTCTTGGTTAGAACATAAATGAAAGAAAAGAACGAAAGGAGAGAAAATAGCAGTTGAAAAGGTATAAAAATAAAGATATAGATAAATACTTTCCTTGATTTTTTTAGTTTTTTCTTCTTTTATCATCTTATATTTCTTTCTTGTTTCTATTTCTTTTTTCTTTCTTTACTTTCTTCCGTCCTTTCCTATTTTTAGAAAAAATTAAAACGGAGGAAAAATGGAAAATTGAAATGAAGAGCGGATTAGAGAGCGGAAAAAAGACAAAAAGTAAAGAAAAAGAATGAAAAAAAAACAAATGTAAAAGAAAAAAAGTAAAAAGAACGAATGAATATAAAAGAAAGAAAATAACAAGCAAATAACAAGTTTTATTTATTTGTCTCTTATTTATTTAGTTCCCTTCTTTTTTCTTTCTTTTTTCTTTCCGTTTGTATCTTTTTCTGCCCTTTTTCGAGGTAAACCCTCCTTTTAAAATCAAACATTTTTCTTCATTTTTTCTCTCGTCTGGTGGACTATCGTTGCTTATTTATTTAGTTCCCTACTTTTTTCTTTCTTTTTTCCTTCCGTTTGTATCTTTTTCTGGCTTTTTTCGAGGAAAACCCTCCTTTCCAAATCCAACATTTTTCTTCATTTTTTCTCTCGTCTGGTGGAGTATCGTTGCTTATTTATTTAGTTCCCTTCTTTTTTCTTTCTTTTTTCCTTCCGTTTGTATCTTTTTCTGCCTTTTTTCGAGGTAAACCCTCCTTTTCAAATCCAACATTTTTCTTAATTTTTTCTCTCGTCTGGTGGAGTAACGTTGCTTATTTATTTAGTTCCCTTCTTTTTTCTTTCTTTTTTCCTTCCGTTTGTATCTCTTCTGCCCTTTTTCGAGGTAAACCCTCCTTTTCAAATCCAACATTTTTCTTCATTTTTTTCTCTCGTCTGGTGGAGTAACGTTGCTTATTTATTTAGTTCCCTTCTTTTTTCTTTCTTTTTTCCTTCCGTTTGTATCTTTTTCTGCCCTTTTTCGAGGTAACCCCTCCTTTTCAAATCCAACATTTTTCTTCATTTTTTCTCTCGTCGTGTGGAGTATCGTTGCTTATTTATTTAGTTCCCTTCTTTTTTCTTTCTTTTTTCCTTCCGTTTGTATCTTTTTCTGCCCTTTTTCGAGGTAACCCCTCCTTTTCAAATCCAACATTTTTCTTCATTTTTTCTCTCGTCGTGTGGAGTATCGTTGCTTATTTATTTAGTTCCCTTCTTTTTTCTTTCTTTTTTCCTTCCGTTTGTATCTTTTTCTGCCCTTTTTCGAGGTAAACCCTCCTTTTCAAATCCAACATTTTTCTTCAATTTTTCTCTCGTCTGGTGGAGTATCGTTGCTTATTTATTTAGTTCCCTTCTTTTTTCTTTCTTTTTTCCTTCCGTTTGTATCTTTTCTGCCCTTTTTCGAGGGAAACCCTCCTTTTCAAATCTAACGTTTTTCTTCATTTTTTCTCTCATCTGGTGGAGTATCGTTGCTTATTTATTTAGTTCCCTTCTTTTTTCTTTCTTTTTTCCTTCCGTTTGTATCTTTTTCTGCCCTTTTTCGAGGTAAACCCTCCTTTTCAAATCCAACATTTTTCTTCATTTTTTCTCTCGTCTGGTGGAGTATCGTTGCTTTTTTTCCTTCCATTTGTATCTTTCTGCCCTTTTTCGAGGTAAACCCTCCTTTTCAAATCCAACATTTTTCTTCATTTTTTCTCTCGTCTGGTGGAGTATCGTTGTTTATTTATTTTGTTCCCTTTTTTTTTCTTTCTTTTTTCCTTCCGTTTGTATTTTTTCTGCCCTTTTTCGAGGTAAACCCTCTTTTTCAAATCCAACATTTTTCTTCATTTTTTTCTCTCGTCTGAATGAGTACCGTTGCTTATTTATTTAGTTCCCTTCTTTTTTCTTTCTTTTTTCCTTCCGTTTGTATCTTTTTCTGCCCTTTTTCGAGGTAAACCCACCTTTTCAAATCCAACATTTTCCTTCATTTTTTCTCTCGTCTGGTGGAGTATCGTTGCTTATTCATTTAGTTCCCTTCTTTTTTCTTTCTTTTTTCCTTCCGTTTGTATCTTTTTCTGCCCTTTTTCGAGGTAACCCCTCCTTTTCAAATCCAACATTTTTCTTCATTTTTTCTCTCGTCTGGTGGAGTATCGTTGCTTATTCATTTAGTTCCCTTCTTTTTTCTTTCTTTTTTCCTTCCGTTTGTATCTTTTTCTGCCCTTTTTCGAGGTAAACCCTCCTTTTCAAATCCAACATTTTTCTTCAATTTTTCTCTCGTCTGGTGGAGTATCGTTGCTTATTTATTTAGTTCCCTTCTTTTTTCTTTCTTTTTTCCTTCCGTTTGTATCTTTTCTGCCCTTTTTCGAGGGAAACCCTCCTTTTCAAATCTAACGTTTTTCTTCATTTTTTCTCTCATCTGGTGGAGTATCGTTGCTTATTTATTTAGTTCCCTTCTTTTTTCTTTCTTTTTTCCTTCCGTTTGTATCTTTTTCTGCCCTTTTTCGAGGTAAACCCTCCTTTTCAAATCCAACATTTTTCTTCATTTTTTCTCTCGTCTGGTGGAGAATCGTTGCTTTTTTTCCTTCCATTTGTATCTTTCTGCCCTTTTTCGAGGTAAACCCTCCTTTTCAAATCCAACATTTTTCTTCATTTTTTCTCTCGTCTGGTGGAGTATCGTTGTTTATTTATTTTGTTCCCTTTTTTTTTCTTTCTTTTTTCCTTCCGTTTGTATCTTTTCTGCCCTTTTTCGAGGTAAACCCTCTTTTTCAAATCCAACATTTTTCTTCATTTTTTTCTCTCGTCTGAATGAGTACCGTTGCTTATTTATTTAGTTCCCTTCTTTTTTCTTTCTTTTTTCCTTCCGTTTGTATCTTTTTCTGCCCTTTTTCGAGGTAAACCCACCTTTTCAAATCCAACATTTTCCTTCATTTTTTCTCTCGTCTGGTGGAGTATCGTTGCTTATTCATTTAGTTCCCTTCTTTTTTCTTTCTTTTTTCCTTCCGTTTGTATCTTTTTCTGCCCTTTTTCGAGGTAAACCCACCTTTTCAAATCCAACATTTTCCTTCATTTTTTCTCTCGTCTGGTGGAGTATCGTTGCTTATTCATTTAGTTCCCTTCTTTTTTCTTTCTTTTTTCCTTCCGTTTGTATCTTTTTCTGCCCTTTTTCGAGGTAAACCCACCTTTTCAAATCCAACATTTTCCTTCATTTTTTCTCTCGTCTGGTGGAGTATCGTTGCTTATTCATTTAGTTCCCTTCTTTTTTCTTTCTTTTTTCCTTCCGTTTGTATCTTTTTCTGCCCTTTTTCGAGGTAAACCCACCTTTTCAAATCCAACATTTTCCTTCATTTTTTCTCTCGTCTGGTGGAGTATCGTTGCTTATTCATTTAGTTCCCTTCTTTTTTCTTTCTTTTTTCCTTCTGTTTGTATCTTTTTCTGCCCTTTTTCGAGGTAAACCCACCTTTTCAAATCCAACATTTTCCTTCATTTTTTCTCTCGTCTGGTGGAGTATCGTTGCTTATTTATTTAGTTCCCTTCTTTTTTCTTTCTTTTTTCCTTCCGTTTGTATCTTTTTCTGCCCTTTTTTTAGGTAACCCCTCCTTTTCAAATCCAACATTTTCCTTCATTTTTTCTCTCGTCTGGTGGAGTATCGTTGCTTATTTATTTAGTTCCCTTCTTTTTTCTTTCTTTTTTCCTTCCGTTTGTATCTTTTTCTGCCCTTTTTCGAGGTAACCCCTCCTTTTCAAATCCAACATTTTTCTTCATTTTTTCTCTCGTCTGGTGGAGTAACGTTGCTTATTTATTTAGTTCCCTTTTTTTTTCTTTCTTTTTTCTGCCCTATTTCGAGGTAAACCCTCCTTTTCAAATCCAACATTTTTCTTCATTTTTTCTCTCGTCTGGTGGAGTATCGTTGCTTATTTATTTTGTTCCCTTCTCTTTTTCTTTCTTTTTCCTCCTTTTTTTTTCTTCTCTCTGTCTTCTTATTTTCTTACTGGCTTACTTTCTTCTATCCTGCCCTTTTTTTAATGGTATTCAATCTTATCAAATAAAAAGAACAGAAATGCGGACATTGAAATCAGTTCTCCTTTGTACAGACCGCCATCTTTTCGATTTGGGAAGTTTCTTTATTTTCTTCGCCAGTCGCCATGTCCGTTGTTTTTATGGAGTCACATATATCCGGTCAGCGTCGCCTCAACGCAAAATCAAAGTTTCAAAATAACAACAAAACAACTCCAGCGAACAGGCATCGTTAAATAAATAAATGAATACAAGAAAAGAAAAGTTTTAATTTAAAGGGAAAAGACGAACGAGTCAACGTATAAATCCAAATCTGTTTTGCAGGTGCTTTGCATATCTTTAAAAATCGTTGCTTATTCGACGCGGTGCATGAGTGGTCATTAGTATTAAAATGACCGTTCAAAATCATCAGTTTATCTTATTAAAGTACATAAAGTTATACTTTTAATGAGCTTTTTGAAATCAAGTCACTGCGTCCAATATAGATTATACTGATGATAACGAAAGCTCCAAGCGACGTCGTCTGTAGGTAAATATAAAATTCTATTTATTCATGAACATTAAAATAAAGCCCCTTTAAGAAAATTGAAGTTGAGCACTATCAGAGGATATTAATAGATAGACATACACTTAAGCTACAAAGCAAGGCTCCGCGTAAGTTCGTTGAGGCCTCTAGTCTGTCTTGATGTTTACGCTGTAATTTGAGTAAATATAACTTAATTTTTCCGTATTACGTATAATTTCCTATGGCCGTGAAGATAGAGTAAAGGCGTGCGGAGTCAAAGGTGGCTCTGTGAACAGGGTTCACGCATTATGACCGTCTGAAATGATCACTTCCCTGCACTGATGAGAGATAAATCTGTTAATGACGTAGGTAAGTATAATTTACTATTATTTTCATATATATATATATATATATATATATATATATATATATATTAATATGAAAGCTCTAATATATATTGAGCACTTTTGAAAAGTATTGGTTGTGTTCATTTTGTTAATGTTTGAACATAATTAATTATACACACACACACACACACATATATATATATATATATATATATATATATATATATATATATATATATATATATATATATATATTACAGGGTGCCCCAAAAAATGTATGCACCCTTTCAATCATTAAAACTCGTTCAATTTACTGATTTTAACTTGCAAGATTGATAGAAAAGTAAGGATACACATTTAAAAATACTGACAGTAAAATTAACAAAAACATAGGAAATTAACTTTTAATAAACGTAAAGGCTACTTGGGGTAATTTAAGAATGTTCATAAATAGAATCCTAACCCCAACCCTAACCTTAACCTTAACCCTAACCCCAACCCCTTCTTCTCAATACACCTTTCATATCCTGATACATTCGATCTACAAACGTCTTGCAACATTTCCTCTGCCATGTTCATAAATTAACTCGAACCTATAGCAGGGTTCGAGTTAAGGTTAGGGTTAATTTATGAACATTCTGAAATTACCCAATTAGACTTTACATTATTATTAAGTTAGTAAATAATTACTAAACGATAATTTTAAATATTTTTGTTAATTTTACTGTCAGTATTTTTATATGCATATCCTTACTCTTCTATAAATCTTGTTCGCAAATTAAAATCAGTAAATTGAACGAGTTATAACGATTCAAAGGGTGCATACATTTTGGGAGGACACCCTGTAGATTGCCTAATTATTGAAACCTGGGAACCTAACACAACGTACTCAAATAATTGTCAACAACAACTCAGCCAGGGTTGCTTTATTCAGACCAGTCCAGGGCACGTCATCGACAATCAGTCCGGGCCATTTTTAGCTGATGACCTTCCTTCTGTCGGGCTGATGTATAGTTCTGTGAAGTTCTAGGAGATCCACCCTCCCAGGCTTTACCATCTCTCGTTAGGCAAGAGTTAGTTCAATTCTAATCGTCTGAGGTACCTTCTACCAGGATTGCAGGCGGAGCTTTGGCTAAGATCAAAGTGTAGTATCTGTTCCGATGGATACTGCACCCCATAGACTGGTATTGTCTTGGCCTTCGGGGCTTGATTTACGCCGGTCTATGGGTCTGTCCTGTGCAGTTCTAGGAGGTCCACCCTCCCAGGCTTTGCCTCCCCTCTTTGGAGAGGAGTAAGTTTATTGCTTACTGCCTGAGGCGCCCCTACCGGGGAATGCCGACGGGGCTGCTCAGGCAATTTTTACACCCCACTTTCCCGACCCGACCTTGGGTCACATCTTACTTGTGGGAGTAAGATAAAAACTGGCCTTGTGCCTAACTCCTGGAGAGGAGTAAATCAATACTCAAACATTGTTTGTGGACAAGAATGCACCTGCCTCTAGTGCGCTGGCCTTTACATTCCCCATATTCAGACCGTGTGCGACATGTTTCCGTGGTAGGAGAGAGATAAATGCGAACGAAAATTATATTTACATACGTGTATAATATCACCGGAAATGAATAATACTCCCGATAGCCGGAAGGATAATCATCCGAAGCGTATTTAAAATAGTAAGAACAACGTTGCGAATAGTCCGAAAAAAAGACGAAGTAAATAATCTTATTTAAATACGAAGAAAACATGAACGTAAATGAACGATACACCTGATTGCCGGATATTACATCCTCATCTCGAGTTTACCAAGTTGACCCCAGCTGACCTTTCATTTCCTGTTATTATCAACTAACCATTTCATATACTAGTGAAATTACTCGCTTAATATCTAACAAATGTTATACTTAAACAGATTCTTTTTTTTTTTACTTTCTCGATGTCCATCGATCATAGTGTCTGATGTGTGTCGCCGTCGAGGCCAGCTTGATAAAAGAGGTTACATGTAGATGCATCAGACGATCCTTGGCTGGAATTTGTGTCAATATTTGTGCACTGTACATGAGTGTGTTTTACCCGATTGTGAAAGTCAATAAATCGATAGTTAATCTCATCAATTGCCAGACATGTGCCGCTTATATTACCTCTTCCCTTTCTTCTTTTTTATGCCATATATTTATGTTATTCTCTCGGACTGCTGCTACTACTACCACTATTTCTAATTTCTTCTTTATTTACATCATTTATTTATTTATATCATCATCTTACGCTCACTGTCTTACGCTGCTATCACTACATTTTTTTTGTCTTTATTTAATTTATATTTATGTACGCCATCCTCTTACTCTCCGAATTGTCTGGTGATACCAGATCAGGCTGCCCTGTGGCTCCCTGAGACGAAATTCACCTACATTGACGTTTTTTGTTTTTTGTTTTTTTTTTTGTTTTTGTTTGTAAAACTTAATTATGTTCTACAAAACCAAAAACAAAAACAACAGCCCCTCTCCCTTTCTCCCTCCCCCTTTTTATTTTTATTTTTCCTACCCTACTCCCGGTCCTGGATATGACCTTAAACTACATCCGATGGTGAGATCCGGCTTACGGACTTTGGGGAATGTGGAGCCTCCTCTTAATTACCATTGCTCCCAGGTCCACCCTGACCCGGAGTGGTAGTACCTGTTAGGGACCCAACTATGGGTTAAATAGAAACAGATATTAAAAGGGGAAAGAAACAAAAAAGAGAAGAAAACAAGACCAGATTCGGCATTAAATAACCCAAAAAGGGTTGATATGCCGTAAAACAAAACTACCAAACCAAACCTTACTCTCCGAATTGTCTTATTTGCCACTCAGCATCTAGCATATCTAATATGCAAACAACGAAGCAAGCAAGCGAGCAACACGATCGTCAGAGTTTTAGTATAAACATTAGATAGGATAAACATTAAAATACAGGTTAGACATTCAATACTATTATATGAATGATTCGAACATAGTTAGTTTGCCTCTTTAGCCCAGTTATAATTATCGAATAGCCACGCCAATGTATCAGCCAAGGGAAGTAACTGTTCGGATGCTTTCATTAAGATGAAAATAAAAAAAGAATAATATGTGCGCCGAAACGTTTACTCCTCTTAAAATCATAACTGTTGTTAAACTTGTATTTCTAATACTTTCTAATGATTAAATAAAAAAAAGGTTTAAAACCATAAGTCCGTCGTCCACGTTTTATAGATAACAGGTTGAGGGACAGGAGCCAGCAGCGAAGAAACCTGGGTACACACATCGCGAAAGTGAGCAGTAATGATACAAGTGTTGTTTTTTTTCATAACTGGCAGAAAACAGTCGCTACAATAAAAAGGGGTGCAGGGATATATAAAGATCACGTTCTCATATTCCAAGAAGACTATATATATATATATATATATATATATATATATATATATATATATATATATATATATATATATATAGGGTAAGGTACACGATAAGTCATGAAAATGAAATGCCGTGGTAGACAAAATGTTTGAAAAAAAGAGACACACGGAAAACAGGTTATAATGCAAGAGAAAAACAAAAACAAGAGATTTGACCAGTTTCGTTCGTATTATCGAACGTCTTCAGCAAACTTTCGATAATACGAACGAAACCGGTCAAATTATATACATATATGTATATATATATACGGTACAAATCACGTTGACACACCGGTTCCCGTTAGATCACCGAAGTTAAGCAACGTTGAGCCTGGCCAGTATTAAATGGGTGACCATTTGGGACTACCAGGTGCTGTATGTGCTCTCTGTTTATCTCGGCATTGTTTCCAGTCGTCTTGAACTGCTTGCCATTGGAATCAAGCAGTGCCGACTCAGGAGAGGTGTTGTTCGGGATTGCGCAACCCTTGCTTCATAATTACACGCGCAGCCAGCCCCTTATAGGGGTATCCATAGTCTCTCTAGACTGAACGGAGGGCCTAAATATATATATATATATATATATATATATATATATATATATATATATATATATATATATATATAGTAAGCAATGAAAATATATATGGCAATCAAGCTACACAGAGGCTCCCGTGTTTCATCCCCGGGGCGAATCGTCAGGCTAAATTTAGATTTAGCCTGACGATTCGCCCCGGGGATGAAACACGGGAGCCTCTGTGTAGCTTGATTGCCATATATATTTTCATTGCTTACTACCTAGCTCTACTTACGTATCGAGCACTGTTGAAGTAAATACTGAAAACTGACACATAAAAAAGTATATCTCCTTATAATATTTTATGTGAATACATGAAGTACTAATATATATATATATATATATATATATATATATATATATATATATTTGTCGCTCCTCGAAAAAGTAGAGCACTGTAATGGTAGTATTAACACAGCATGACGCACTTGCTTTATAATGCATCGTTCCTTCCCTTAAAAAGAAGTAGAATGCCTTGACGTTAAGCCGCCGATAAAAGTGTTAAAATTATCATTGTTTATCAGCTATTTAAAATTAGCCGAGCGGTTAAAGACGTTGGATTTGAGTTGAAAAATACTTGTAGTCCAGGGTTTCGAATCGCATGACCGGTAGTAAATAGTCATATCTCTATGCTGAAGAGTCCAGATTATAAAGGACGAAAGGTATACGTACATAGATAATAAACAATAACAAATATATATATATATATATATATATATATATATATATATATATATATATATATATACATACATACACACTGCCAAGTTTAACAAAAGTACAATTGAAACGAAGTCTGGAAAAGAAATGAAAAAGTAGAATTTTGAAAGCGCTAATATTTATAATATAATAAGTATAAAGAAATAATTATGAAGTGCTCAACCACGTTAGTAAAAGCAACATATATTTATGTTATTAATATCACAAAATGTTATTCTGGTTAGCGATCTTTAATGGCGGTATTAGAGACAGTAGCTGTTTTAAACTACTGCCTTTTGGCCAAGATCAAAGTGTAGTATCTGTTCCGATGGATACTGCCCCCCATAGACAGGTATCGTCTTGGCCTTCAGGCCTTGATTCCGCCGGTCTATTGATTTGTCCTGTGCTTATCTAATCCCACTTTCCCGACCTTGTGTCACATTTTACCTTGTGGGAGGTAGATAAATTAAAAGTGTAGTATCTGTTCCGATGGATGTTCACTCTGTAGACCGGTATTGTCTTGGCTTTCGGGCCTTGATTCCACCGGTCTGAGGTACTGTCCTGTGCAGTTCTAGGAGGTCAACCCTCTAAGGCTTTGCCTCCCCTCTTTGGGGAGGAGTAAGTTTATTGCTTACTGCATGGAATGCCGACGGGGCTGCCTAGGCAATTTTTAATGTCCAGAGTGCTCACCTTCTCGGGTGCTGGCTTTTCAAGTCCCACTTTCTCGACCCGACCTTGAGTAACATCTTACCTTGTGGGAGTAAAGTAAAACTGGCCTTGTGCCTAACCTCCTGGAGAGGAGGTAAATAAATACTCCTACATTAACAGAAACATATTAAGATTAGTATTTTCCGCCGACAAAGGAGTAGTTTACAAACGTCTACTGCTCCAGAAAAAAAAACACATTACCGGTGAACAATTAACAAATAATTGTATAATATTATAAACATATATATATATATATATATATATATTCAAATTATTTTCGTTCTTTTTTTTTTTAAGCATTGGTGATAGGTAATAAGTGTCAATAGAAAGCCCTTACAATGCAAGGTAGATTTTTTTTTTTACTGTTGTGTTATATATTTCGGAGAAACACTCCATTTTCAAAGATCTATTTTTTTTTAAATAAACAAACTTATAGTTTTGTTTATAGAAACAAAACTATAAGTTTGTTTATTTAAAAAAAAAATACATCTTTGTAAATGGAGTGTTTCTCCGAAATATATAAGACAACAGTAAAAAAAAATCTACCTTGCATTGTAAGGGCTTTCTATTGACACTTATTATATGTATATATATATATATATATATATATATATATATATATATATATATATATATGTATACACTGCCAAGTTTAACAAAAGAACAATTGAAACGAAGTCTAGAAAAGGAATTAAATAGTAGAATTTTGAAAGTGCTAATAATTATTGCGTCGGAGCTCGAAACATTTGACCACCATGCCAATAAGTGCTTTCTTCAAAACTTCCCTTAACTAAAGGTTAAATTATGACCTTCCATCCGTCAATCACTTCTGCATTCAACTAACGGTGTTCGTTATGTAACATACGAATCTAAAATAAACAATTAGAAATGGCATCACAGATAAATGGAAACAATCTCTCTGGCATACGGACAATTAACGGAACAAAAATCTGAGTTATAGAAGAATGGGAAATGAAAGGTAGATATTTTCCGATTTCACACGGACAACACAGACGTCACGCATTCATATCTGCTTGAAGGAAAATATCCACCATTCTGTGTTGGATATAGTTCGTGAATCTGTATTAGTTAAATGTAGTGATTCTAATCCAATCCGTTCTAGAGATTAACCGCCGTTGTAATAATAAGGCCAGTGCACTAAGAAATGACGTCATGCTGTTAAGTAGCGAACGAGATCTGTCGAACAGTCAGAACTATTGGCATTTTCACCCCTCCCTTCACTTAAAAATTCATCAAAATTCAGGATATCAACCAATTTTTATAAAAGTTAGAGTATTTATTAATTACCGATCAGACAATATAATTAATCCAGAGAAATTCCTGTAGATGACGGTGGAAGTTTTCCAGACTAGTCCCTCGCATTGCCCAGAATTTTATTTTGCAAAAGTAGACAAAAATGATGAGGGGCTGTTTTCTGATAAACACCGGTTGAAAATCAGGTGCCGCTATCAAGTAAACTGTTTCTATTTTGCCCCAAAACTTGAAATTTATATCGAAATGGCGAACAAAGCCAGGTGAGTTCGCTACCTGATCCGGAGATTTTTTTCTAAACCTATCAGCAGACGTTTTCCATCTGCGATACATAACCCTGGTATGGGCATTTTGGCGCTCTTGTATAAGCAGTAACCGATCTGAGGGAGATAACTCTATTTGTCTTAGCCGCCGCTATTCCGAATTCGCTTATACTTTGGCAAGGGAGATAACTTTGTTTATTATAAAAAAAAAACATGTTACGGTTTTGAAATGCGTTAAAGACCCTAACCCTAACCCTAACCTCTAAACCTAACCCTAAACTCTAACCCTAACCCTACCCTAAACCTAACCCTAACCCTAAACTCTAACCCTAAACTCTAACCCTAACCCTAACCCTAAACCTAACCCTAACCCTAACCTTAAACCCTAACCATAACCCTAACTCTTTCACATCATGAAAGAAAATATCTTTTATGCCACAAAGTTCATAAACTTTATAACAATTAATTAAAAACATGTTACGGGTTTTAAATGCGTTCAAAATAACTTTTAAGCACTTTTATTTACATGCCACAAATTGTATACACTTTATATAAACATAAAAAGAAAAGTTATTTTCTTTCATGCTGCCATAAACAAAGTTATCTCCCTTGCCAAAGTATAAGCGAATTCGGAATAGCGGCGGCTAAGAAAAATAGTTATCTCTCTCAGATCGGTTACTGCTTATACAAAAGCGCTGGCATTTTGACTCAAAAATTCATCAAAATTCAGGAAATCAACCAATTTTTATAAAAGTTTGAGTATTTATTAATTATCGATCAGACAATATAATTAATCCATTATTTAATTATAATTTTTGGTGCAAATGCGTTATTTCGTGTAATTTACGTAAGATAGACAACAAACATAAAATGAATACTTAATAATAAAATGGTGTGTTCATAAGTTTAAAAATTTTTAAAACATGAACATTTTTCTTTGAAAAATAATTTGTCTGATTTAAATAAGTTGATTCTTTCCGGATTATTTTTATGTTCAGGTTGATTCTTATGCCAACCTGGTCTACATCGAATGAAAAGACTAGTAGTTATGCTTCATTGTAATATCTCTTAGTTTATAAACACAAAACGAAGACAATCTTAGGCAATTTTATTCTTTATATGAGCATTTCATTATCATTAGTTTTAGCTGAATAATTTTATAAGAGTTGCTCTCATTCTTGAACAGAATAAATAATGGTGTTTCTTGATTCTCTGATTAATCCAGAATGCTGAATAAGTATTGATTTACTCCTTTCCCGAAGTTAGGTACAAGGTCAGTTTTTATCTTACTCCCACAAGTAAAGTGTGACCCAAGGTCGGGTCGGGAAAGTGGGGTTTAAAAATTGCCTGGGCAGCCCCGTCGACATTCCCTGGTAGAGGCGCCTCAGACAGTAAGCAATAAACTTACTCCTCCCCAAAGAGGGGGGGGGGCAAAGCCTGGGAAGGTCGACCTCCCAAAACTGCACAGGACAGACCCATAGACCGGCGTAAATCAAGACAACACCAGTATGGGGTGCAGTATCCATCGGAACAGATACTACACTTTTATCTTAGCCAAAAGGCCAAGAGCTTTTTAATGAGATTATTTATCTACCTCCCACAAGGTAAGATGTGACACAAGGTCGGGAAAGTGGGATTAGATAAGCCAGCGCTCGAGAGGTGAGCACTCTGGCCATTTAAAAATTGCCTGGGCAGCCCCGTCGGCATTCTCCGGTAGGGGCGCCTCAGACAGTAAGCAATAAACTTACTCCTCCCCAAAGAGGGGAGGCAAAGCCTGGGAGGGTGCACCTGCTAGAACTGCACAGGACATACCTATAGACCGGAGTAAATCAAGCCCCGAAGGCCAAGACAATACCAGTCTATGTGGTGCAGTATCCATCGGAACAGATACTACACTTTGATCTTAGTACAAAAGCCCAGAGCTTTTGAATGAGTGGCAATTTCAATTTCTATTGCATTTCTATTATACTAAACTCGGAATTCTCTAGCGACATTGTAGGTAATTGTACACAGAAAAAAAATTATTTAAACAAAAATACAGAATTCTCTAACGACATAATAACCGAAGAAAGAAAAAAAAAATGGTCAGTAAAAAAGTTGAGAGAAAACGGGTGGTTAAGTATTACGAAAAAGCGTGTGAAACTTTTTAAAAACTTTTCAAATTACTAAATAATAAAAATTAAGGCACTTGTGCAAAATAGCGATTCTTGTTTTCATTTGTGAAGAGCTACAGTAACGTCAACGACAGATAATACTGGATTTTTTTAAAACTTAAAAGTAAATCAAACATGAAAAGTAAATCAAACATGAAAGATTTCGAATTCAGTAAAGTGACACAAAATCGATAATTTAAAATAAGGAATCAATAGAGTATTTATTGAAATGAATTAAAATGTATTTTTTTGTTTTGTTTTGTTTGCAAAACGAGCAGTTTATTTACAATATGCGATTATTTTAATATCTCGCTTATTTCGTTTGATTTTCGTACAACTTTTGGATGAAATTTATTAATTAGTCTTAATTTGTTTTTAGTCCTAAATGAAGACCCACTCATATTGACATGACATAAAACAAATCAAACAAAACTGAAACAATCCTGATGCCCGTTACCGACGATTCATTGGTAAAGTAAAATAAATTGGACTGAATTCGAACTTGAGCCACCATCCCCTCCCTGATTCATGGGTGTATACAGTTTAAAAAGACCATCTCATATTGTTTTAGTTTTCGCGTCACACTTGCGCCAGTATGAGACATCCACGAGTGTTCTTCTCTGTGAGAGCATTTCATGAATGTTGTTCATAGGTGACAGTGGTCAAGTGGATAACGACACAGACTGAAGATCTGGGTGTTCCAAGTTCGAATCCAGTCAGTTCCACAGTACCACTTTCACTTAAGGATGTTGGCAACCTTCTTGTAGTCCTTTCCGTAAGTAACCGATGTCTTTCCAGAAAGATTTCTAACTGGGGAATCTAATGCCAACACCAGAATCATCTGATTCACACGAAAGAAAAAGATGAATGCTGTGTTTGTGCGAGGTGACAGTGGTCAAGTTGATAACGACACAGACTGAAGATCTGGGTGTTACAAGTTCGAATCCAGTCAGTTCCACAGTATCACTTTCACTTAAGGAGTATGGCAACCTTCTTGTAGTCCTTTCCGTAAGTAACCGATGTCTTTTCAGAAATATTTCTAACTAGAAAAACATCGGGGAAACTAATGCCAACACCAGAATCATCGGATTCACATGAAAGGAGAAGAAGATGAATATTGTTTTTGTCTTACGGCCTTCAAGGTGTTCTCAACTACGTTATGTGCCCCGCATATACAGAGAAGAATGCACACACACACACACACATAACACAAAAACGCACTAAGACGAAGATTGAAAATGGTCTACCTTGGTCGAGTTGTTCAGTTCACAACTGAACCAACGAACAGACCAGCTTGCGTCATGCCTTTCTAGGCAGAAAGAGTCAGACACCTGCAAAACAATGCAAAACAAATATGTCTCACGTAAAAGAAAGCTTTATAAAAAAAACTTATTGGAAAATCAAAAAACAAAAGTCATAAAAACAGGGACACCTGTTATAAAAACAATAACGAAAAACACACACACGCACATATACAGCGGGCTTGTCATACGTCTTGTCGAAGCTAATTACTTAACTACATATAAAATTTAAAAAATAACATAGAAAAACTTATTAACGACTAGTTGTACCGACACGGCGTTGTCTAGGACTTTACGCTCAGTTAAGTTGGGCTTTTTTAACTTTGCCTTATTTTACACACATTATTTTTAATTTGAATTGAAGTTAAATATAATTAGGAGTGGGACGTAATGGGTTAAAATTTCAGATTCATACGAGTAGTACTTTTTTGTGTTCATTTATACATAATTGCTCCCAATTTAGGTCCCCCCCCCCCCACTTTCACCCTTTTTCTCAGTAGCCCTTACGTCTACAGTGGCAGTTTGCCGTGTTTGGGGTGAAGTATGTTTGAAAAAAAGGAAGGACTGGGTTGGCCGGGAAAGAACAAAAGCGAAGGTTGGAATGACAGCAAATAACCCCATAGCTGGAGACCAGCAACAACAAGCAACTACCTTGGTGGAAATCCCAGACAGACAATGGAACATGTCCTCAGTGACCACAGTGATGGACCAACTTGTACTGACCAAGATTTGATAGACTGTAACCATGATGTCCAACGATCATCATCATCATCATCATCATCATCATCATCATCATCATCATCATCATCATCGTCATCGTCGTCATCATCATCATCATCATCATCATCATCATCATCATCATCATCATCATCATCATCATCATCATCACCATCATCATCATCATCATCATCATCATCATCATCATCATCACCACCACCACTACCACCACCACCATCATCATCATCATCATCATCATCATCATCATCATCATCATCATGATCATCATCAGCAGCAGCATCATCATCATCGTCATCAGCATCATCATCATCATCATCACCATCATCATCATCATCATCAACATCATAATCATCGTCATCGTCATCGTCATCATCATCATCATCATCACTATCATCATCATCATCATCATCATCATCATCATCATCATCATCATCATCATCATCATCATCATCATCCAATATTGGAATGATAAGATATGATGAGGATTATGTCTTCCATCTTTAATGGATTCAATTATTATGGAACCATAAATATCTGCTTCTACAAAGGTTTCTCATAAAACTCTAAATAATTTTGCTTGCTTGCTTTATTTTTTTCATATTTGCTGCCTCCCCACGTGAGGAGGATGTGGTACAAGGTCGGTTTAATCTAAGTCATATCCAGCTCGTCAAAAAGAGAGACGTCGGAGAGGGGAAAAAATTAAATTTTAAACCTCTGTCTGAGGGCAAAACAGATACTACACTTTGAGCCCACCAGAAGGAGACAGGAAGTGACGACACGGAGCGAAATAGCGAAAGGAGCAATAATTGAAGGAAGGTTATAGATGAAACAATTGTATCAGTAAAAGCAGCGTAATAGAAAAAAAGGTAATAGGATCGCATGAATAAATAAATGATTTAAATAAAGAAGAAAATGATAAAGTGCGGAGAGTAAGAGGACAAGGGAAATAAATAAATGACATAAATAGAGAAGAAAAATGTACTAACGTTGACCAATTATTAGTCGGATTTCGCTAATTTTTGTGAAATTCTAAGCAGACGGCAACTCAATTGTCGAACTCTCTTTATGTACTTTTTAAAAATATATTTGAATAGTTGTAATTCAAAACGCAATAAACGCAATTTTGAAAATTGTTAACTTACAGCTACGAAATGTTTAGCATTTCGCCCATTTGACTGCCCCCATCCCGTTTATTTTTTACATGATCTGATGTCTACGTACTTTTCTAACAATCTTTGAAAATAAATTAATACAGTCGTATTTTTTTAATTTCAAAATAGTCGTTTTTGTGTAGTCTGATTTTTCTATTTGAAAGTGGATTTATCGTGCTTTGCATTCAAACATTTTATTAATTTTCCTTCACAATCACTTAAGGGCACGAAATATGGGCACTAATGTATATTGCGGCAAGGGACGCTGTTGTGGCCTTAAATAAGACAACTAGGAGGTAGCTAACAAGAGTGTGTATTTACAAAAAGTACAGAAGTAATTTTTTTTGTTATTTTTTACTAAAGAGTCACAACTTATCAAGACCCAGAGGCAACTCGAGGATAAGTGGCAATGAGTTTGCCAGGTATCCTTTAAGACAACACCTTCGTCATTAGTAACGATGGTTTAAATTGGGCTGAATTTGATTATTTAAGAGGACGGCTCAACGAGAATTTGTTTACATTGGACTTGAAAACGATTATGTTTTAGTCAGCTGGGAAGCAGCCCAGTGGTATTGTGTGCCACATGTTAATGGAAGCTTTGTTTAGTTTTAGGTATACGGAGGGTGAACGGGAATTTATTGACAGTGGTCGTAGTTAGTATTTTTGTTATGAATTTTTTACAGGGGGGGGGGGCTGTATAGATGAAGCTCAGTGGAGTGTTTTCATAGACTGCTTATAGATTGGTTATAGCGACTCACTCCGTTACCACTATTCATAATGTTTGGAAGAGTTCATGTAGTAACGCACAGGGTAGATCACCATGACAGTCGTCGAGTAAATGTTTGTGTTCTTAAGAATTATATGATATATTCCCCGCTTCTTTTGTTCCAGCTCGTTGGTCTAGTGGTCTCCACCAATTCGCTGTTTTGATACCTCATTGTAATACAGCTTCCTATTCCAGTAGCTTCTTTCCAAGAATTGCGGTTATGTAGAACTCTTCGTGCTGACTGTTTTCCTCCTACCTGTAACCTTGGCCTTTTCAAGACTAAGGCCAATAGGCATCTCCTGTTTTTGCGATAACCATATTTCGTTCTTGTTAGCTCCTTACATACAATAGCTTCATGCCTTGTCTGGAGCGATTTCCATAAAAATAAAAATTTTAAAAATAAAAATTAACTGTGTTCCCTATGGTCGCTAAGTGGTTAACGACACGGACTGAAAACCTGGGTGTGTCAAGTTCGAATCCAGTTCGTTCAACATAAACACTTTCATCAAAACCCATACCTGACCTTGTGTCTAACTTCCTTGAAAGGAAGTAAATAACTTACTTAAATTCGTTATTGCTCAATGGTTGAAAACGCAGAATTAAGACCTGTGTGTGCCGGGTTCGAATTCAGTTCGTTCCAAAGAAACACTTTCATCAAAGCAACACTCGGCCTTGTGTCTTACCTCTTAGGAAGGAGTTTTAATAAAATAACTTTGTTCCCGTTCGGGTTTTGTGATGGCGTCAATACCGTGTGCGATGCAGAGACTTATACATGACGCGAACAAATCAGCATGTGACGTTCACGAAACTGGAAGTCGACAATGAAATGTTTTTTTTGTTATTGGTTTTTTTTCTGCTTTGAGCAGACACGAAACGGAATGTTGTTCAAGTTGAAACAATTTTACTGCTTGGACTTAAAGTGCGCAAAACGGACAACAGTTATCTCAGTTGGAGCACAATTTACAAATCAGCGAAATTGAAAGAATTAAGAGAATCGTTCGATAAATTGTTTCTCTGTGGAGGTTCTGCACGGGATTTTATTGCCTAAACTGAAGATTTATTGCAGATACGGTTGGATCTTGTTTTTTCGAATTTGACAACTTCCTCTAAATCTTATATTGGCTGCTATGTTACTACCATGTGCGAAGTTAGCTCGATTCGCAATGATTTAGTTACTTTAAACCAAATGCCGACTGAATAATTTGTGCCATTTGGATTGTTCTGACGGAATGAAAGCATGCTACCCCCGTTAAAAAAAAACCCAAAACACAGCGTTTCTAGCCGATGTAACCTCCGACTTTTTTTTCAGATTTATCTTGTCGAGCACAAGCTTTCGTGGCGTAACGGATAAAGTACTGAGTAAAATTCAGTTGTAAGTGAAACTCTTCTGGAGGTGTAAGGTTCAATCCTCAGTGCGGAAGATACTAAGAAAACAATTGCGAATTACTTAAGACTTCTATCCGGTCAGTGTTGTTGGAACGAAGACAAGCTACCACCGTGGATTAAATAAAGGGTTTCATTCGAAATTCTGAGAACATTCCCGAGTTCGATAGATAGATTCCTGAGTTCGACAAGATACACCTTAAAAAGGTCGGAGGTTGCATCGGCTGAAACGTTGTGAGAATAAAACTGAAGATGAGGACAGTACTTCGAATAATCAAAATTATACAAATTATCAATCCTCATCTCACATATCAGAAAACTAATCTGCGTAGCTTTGTATACTTATAGAACTATGGACTTACAGAACTAAGGACTTGCAGAACTAAGGACTTGCAGAACTAAGTGCTTGTAGGACTGAAGACGAGCAAAACCGACAACTTGCAGAACTAAGGACTTACAGAACTAAGGATTTGTAGAACTGAATACTTGCAACACCGAAGATTTGCAGTACTGAGGACTTATAGAAATGATGACTTGCAGAACTGAAGACTTGCAGAAATGAGGACTTACAGAACTAAGGACCTGCAGAACTAAGAACTTGTAGAACTGAAGACTTGCAAAACCGAAGACTTGCAGAACTAAGGACTTACAGAACTAAGGACTTGCAGAACTAAGGACTTGCAGAACTAAGGATTTGTAGAACTGAATACTTGCAAAACCGAAAATTTGCAGTACTGAGGACTTATAGAAATTATGACTTGCAGAACTGAAGACTTGCAGAAATGAGGACTTACGGAACTAAGGACCTGCAGTACTAAGAACTTGTAGAATCTGAAGACTTGCAAAACCGAAGACTTGCAGAACTAAGGACTTACAGAACTAAAGACTTGCAGAACTAAGGATTTGTAGAACTGAATACTTGCAACACCGAAGACTTGCAGTACTGAGGACTTATAGAAATGATGACTTGCAGAACTGAAGACTTGCAGAAATGAGGACTTACGGAACTAAGGACCTGCAGAACTAAGAACTTGTAGAACTGAAGACTTGCAAAACCGAAGACTTGCAGAACTAAGGACTTACAGAACTAAGGACTTGCAGAACTAAGGACTTGCAGAACTAAGGATTTGTAGAACTGAATACTTGCAAAACCGAAGACTTGCAGAACTAAGGACTTACAGAACTAAGGACTTACAGAACTAACGACTTGCAGAACTAAGAACTTGTAGAACTGAAGACTTGCAAAACCGAAGACTTGCAGAACTAAGGACTTACATAACTAAGGACTTACAGAACTAACGACTTGCAGAACTAAGAACTTGTAGAACTGAAGACTTGCAAAACCGAAGACTTGCGGAAATGAGGACTTATAGAACTGAGGACTTGCAAAAATGAGGACTTGCAGAACTGAAGACTTGCAGAAATGAGGAATTGCAGCACTGAGGACTTATAGAACTGAGGATTGCAGCACTGAGGACATGCAGAACTGAGGACTTGCAGAACTGAAGACTTGCAGAACTGAGGATATATAGAACTGAGGACTTGCAGAATAGAACACATACAGAACTAAGGACTTGCAGCACTCAGGACTTGGAGAATTGAAGACTTTCAGAACTGAGAACTTGCAGAACTGAGGACTTGCAGAACTGAAGAATTGCAGAACTGAGGATTTGCAGAACTGAGGACTTACAGAACTGACAATACCGGTCTATAGGGTGTAGTATCCATCGGAACAGACACCAACCCCCGGCTGAACTATTTATGGTTCTTTTTATAAAGATAAACAAAAGACCTTGCGCATCCCAAAATACAGAGGCCTAAACCTTGTATGCTGATGTTTGCATCTTTTGTCGTTTTGTGCGGCTTTTACCTGCTTTTGTGCACACAGCTGATAGACGATTTTATTCAAAAGTGGTACATCCATGTTGCATCCGTTGTAACATATTGACGAAAAAAGTTACTTTTTGTTGCGTACAAGTTGATCGAGCTCCACAACGCATCGATGATTATCATGAACAATAGCACCCTTTTTTATGGGAATCGCCACTTGATGTAAGGAGATATAAATAATAATTAACATTTCAAGGTCGAAAACAAGCCAAATGTTAGATTCCGACCCAGAAAACAGCAATTCTTCCCCTTTTGTCGGAAACATCGCCCATGAAACGTGAGGACTGAAGGACAGCGAGAGTTACGAGGCTGCCGAAAGTAAATCCAAGGTCTACTTTTCACTCTCCTAAAGTCTATTGTCTACTCTTCTTGCGGGGACAACGTTTGAACCCCTCGATATGACATTCTCAGGCAAAATCAGTTGAAGTACATAGAAGATGCTGCCAAGTCTGCCGCAAAGAAGGTAAACTCCCTGTACTTGGCAACAAAACTTCTCACACCTGCCAGCATCCTATATCCATAAAGCCATACTCCATCCGTGCATGGGTATTATTGCCATATCTGGGTTGGTGCACTAACCACTAACCTCTCCTTCTAAGACAGGGGTCAAAAAAAATTTCTCACCTAATAGGTTCCGCACAGTTTGCTAAGATCCAGTCCCTGTCACATCGCCGCAATGTTGAATCCCTATACTTGTTTTACAAGTACTTCCACAGAATGGGCCCCGATGAATTTAGTGTACTTTTACCCTCTCATCAGAAATACCCCCGATCCACTCGACTAGCAGCGAAATCACTCCCTTCACTCTAAAAGTTTCTAGATGCTGTGAGATTTGGTCTTTGGAATCCCCTTCCTACTCCTTGTTTCTCCGACCGTACCAACTTGCTGAATTTTAAATGTAATATGAACAAACATCTTGCTGTCCAACTCCTTACCCAGGTTTCCTCTTATAAATCTGGTCCCTATCACAGTAGCCACTAAAATTGAACCAATGGTAAAACACCAAGGCTACTCTAAAATTGTTCAACAATAATAGCAAAAAAAAATTCTGAGAATGTCTGGCCGAGGAATTAAGACGATGAATGAAAAGGTTTCTTATAAAGAGACAGTAATAAAATGATCAAAAAAGAAAATAAGTTAAAAAAAAATAAGATACAAAAACGAAAGGAAAAAAGATGAATAATCACATTTAATACTACGTAGACACATCTCCTCTTCAAGAGTTGTTCTTGAAGAGGAGATTTGTCTACGTAGTATTAAATGTGCTCATTCATCTTTTTCCTTCCGTTTTTGTACCTACTTTTATTAACTTATTTTCTTTTTTATCATTTTATTACTGTCTCTTTTGTCTTTCGCTCTTCCGATAATTTCATTTTTTCGTCTTTCTTTCTGCTTTCTTCTTTTTATTTTCTTGACTGTCCTTCTTTCTTTCTTTCTTTCTTTCTCTTTTATTCCATGTTCTTTCTTTCTTTTCCTTTCTTTGATTGTTTTTTTTTTCAATATTTAATTATTTTTTATGTTATTTCCTCTGCTATTTTTATCTCTTTTTTCCTTCTCTCACTTTCCTTTCATTTTTTGTTCTTCTTTTCTGTTACGTTTTTCTTATTTTTCTCATTTCATTCATCATTTTTAATTTTTCGTTCTTTCATTTTTTGTTTGTTTTATGTTTTCTTCCGCATTTTTTTTTGGGTTTACACATTTTTTACTTTTACTTCAAGCGACCTTCTCGACAGATTTGTGTTTCAACCGATTGCGGTGGAGACGAGTGGAGTGATAGGCCCTTCCACGCGTGGGTTCCTCGACGGCCTTGATCTGTTAATGACGCGCCGCACCAGGGGAATCGTGAACTGACTTGGCTTTACGAGCTACTCTCTATCGTAATTACTCGTGGAAACGCCTAGAGCCTGCTCTCAGCCTGCCAAGCAAGCCAGAAATTCGATGAAAATTCCCGATGCGTGCATATTGGTTTCGAAAAGTGCATTGTATCAACTTTTTAATAAATTCTTGTTTTTTAATTGAATTGAATACATATATTTATTCTAAAAAAAACAATAAAAATTTAAAAAATATAAAATAAAATATTTTAAAAATTATATTTTATTCTCCTTCACTTTCTTTCTTTAATCTTTCTGTTATTTCCTTCCTTCCAACTTTCCTCTTAATTTTTTTCTTTTTGTTTCCTTTTATTTTTTCTGTTTTTTTTTTTAAATTGAATTACATAAATATATTTATTCTAAAAATAAATAAATAAAAATTATTATTGCTTAAATTTTATCTTATTTTCATTAACTTTTTTCCTTAAATGTTTCTGTTATTTCCTTCCGTCCAACTTTCCATTTAATTTCTTCTTTTTGTTTCCTTTTTTCTCTGTTTTTGTTTTTAAATTGAATTAAATAAATATATTTATTCTAAAAAAATAAAATGAATGAAAAACTAAAAAAAAATTTATTAACATTTTTTTATTTCACTTTCTCCCTTCAATCTTTCTGTTATGTACTTCCTTCAAACTTTCCTCTTTATTTTCTTTCTTTTTGTTTTTTTCCTATTTTATCTGTTTTTTTTAATTGAATTGAATAAATATATTTATTCTAAAAAAAATAAAGAACAAAATAAAGAAAATTTATTTTTTAAATGTTATTTTATTTTCCTTCACTTTTTTCTTCCAATCTTTCTGCTATTTTCTTTCCTTTCATTTTTATTCTTTAATTTCTTTATTTTTGTTCTCTTCTATTTTATATAGTTTGTATTTGATTGAAATGAATAAATATATTTATTCTAAAATAAACAAAATATGTATAAAAACTAAAATAAATGTTGATAAAACTGGTCGTTCAGTTTTAAAGCATTGCTGGGTATTTATTATAAATTGAAAAATATAAGCCATTATTAATGCAAGATTAATTATTTTTTTCTTTTTAATTTTCTTATTAATTTCGTAATAAAATTCCATCATCAGAGTTGACCAGTATTGTGTCATTTTTTTTCATCAAAAACAAAAATAAACAAACTATTTTCTTTTGTTTTTTTATAAATGTCCTTGGTGTTATGTGTCCACGCCGATGTAATTAGCGGTTATGAATTCAAATTCTGGTTGTCGAACGAAGAAAAGCATTGGCGTGCTTGTAGTTAAAAAAATGGTTCGTTCAGTTTTGAAGCATTGCTGGGTATTTATTATAAATTGAAAATAGAAGCCATTATCAATGCAAGATTAATTTATTTTTTTAAATTTTAATCTTATTAATTTCGGAATTAAATTTATCATCAGAGTTGACCAGTATTGTGTCATTTTTTTTCATCAAAAACAAAAATAAACAAACTATTTTCTTTTGTTTCTTTGATGAATGTCCTTGGTGTGATGTGTCCACGCCGATGTACTTTAACTGTTTTTTAATTGAATTGTATACGTATATTTTTTCTAAAATAAATTAAAAAATATGAAATAAAATATTTTTTAAATTTAATTTTGTTTTCCTTCACTTTCTTTCTTCAATTTTTCTGTTATTTCCTTCCTTCCAACTTTCCTCTTAATTTCTTTCTTTTTTTCAGTTTAAAAAAAAATTGAATTGAATAAATAGATTTATTCGTAAAAAAGTAATAAATAATAAACTAAAAAAATATATGTTTTAATTGTATTTGACTTTCTTTCATTTTCTTCCTTCATTTTTTCTGTTATTTCCTTTCTCCAACTTTGTACTTCATTGCTTTTTTTATTTTTATTTATATTTTTTCTGGTGTTTTTAATTGAATTGAATAAATATATTTATTCTAAAAAAATTAAAAAATTAAAAATTAAAAATTAATTATTTTAAAAAATTTATTTGATTTTCCTACACTTTCTACTTTCAATCTTTCTGTTATTTCCTTCCTTCTAAAGTTCCTCTTAATTTCTTTTATTTTGGTCTTTTTATTTTATCTGTTTTTTTTTAAATTGAATTGAATAAATATATTTATTCTAAAAAAATAAATAAATAAGAAATAAAAAATTAATTATTTTAAAAATGTTATTTTGAATTAAATAAATATATTTATTCTAAAAAAATAAATAAATAAATAAATAAAAATATGTTGTAACATTTTTTATTTAATTTTCCTTCACTTTCTTCTTTAAATCTTTCTGTTATTTCTTTTCTTCCTACTTTTTTCTTAATTTCGTTCTTTTGTTTTTATTTTAATTTTATCTGTTTTTTAATTGAATTGAATAAATATATTCATTCTAAAAATTAAAAAAATAAATAAATAAATAAAAAATAAATTATTTTGTAAATGTTATTTTATTTTCCTTCACTTTTTTCCATCAATCTCTCTGTTATCTCCTTACCCCCAATTTTCGCCTTAATTTCTTTTATTTGTTCTCTTCTATTTTATTCGTTTTTTTTAATTGAATTTAATAAATATATTTATTATGAAAACTAAATAAATAAAACAGTATAAAAATTAATTTTAAAAAAAATTTCCTTCACTGTCTTTTTTCATCTTTCTCTTAATTCTTTTTCCAACTTTTTCCAACTTTACCAACTTTTCCAACTTTTTCCAACTTTACTCTTAATTTCTTTCTTTTTGAAGATTGAAAACAGAAAGTAAAAAACATAAAATTAAAAGAATAATTAATTTTTTATTTATTAATTTATTTTTAGAATAAATATATTTATTCAATTCAATTAAATAACAGATAAAATTAAAATAATTTTTTTTATTTTATCTGTCATTTAATTGAATTGAATGAATATATTTATTCTAAAAATAAATTAATAAATAAAAAATTAATTATTCTTTTAATTTTATGTTTTTTATACTTTCTTCTTTCAATCTTCTATTATTTCCTTCCTTCCAACTTTTCGTCTTCATTTCTTTTTTGTTCTCTTCTATCTTATTCTGTTTTTCTAATTGAAGTGAATGGATATATTTATTCTAAAGAATTTTTTTAAAAACAATAAAATGAAATATTTTTTTAAATTTTATTTTATTTTCCTTCCCTTCTTTCTTTCAATCTTTCTGTTATTTCCTTCCTTCTTACTTTCTTCTTAATTTCCTTTCTTTATTTTCTTCTATTTTATTCTGTTTTTTTTTTATTGAATTGAATAAATATATTTATTCTAAAAAAAAATAATTTAAAAAATAAAATAAAATATTTGTTGATTTTTATTTAATTTTCTTTCACTTTCTTCCATCAATCTTTCTGTTATTTCCTTTCTTCCAATTATTTTCTTAATTTCCTTTATTAAGTTCTTTTCTATTCTATCTGTGTTTATAATACTTTTTTTATCAGACACTATTTTATTTTTCTACTATTTTTAATCCCTATTTCATTCTTTTATTTTTCATTTCGTTTTCTCCTTCAATCTTTTTATAACACTTTCATCTTCCCCTTTCCCCTGTTGCTTCTTAATAATCATGTATCTCTTTCCTTTTTTAATTTCCCTTTTCCTTCTTCTCTTTCCCTTTTTAATTTCCCTTTTCCTTCTTCTCTTTTCCTTTTTAATTTCCGTTTTCCTTCTTCTCTTTCCCTTTTTAATTTCCCTTTTCCTTCTTCTCTTTCCCTTTTTAATTTCTCTTTTCCTTCTTCTCTTTTCCTTTTTAATTTCCGTTTTCCTTCTTCTCTTTCCCTTTTTAATTTCCCTTTTCCTTCTTCTCTTTCCCTTTTTAATTTCCCTTTTCCTTCTTCTCTTTCCTTTTTTAATTTCCCTTTTCCTTCTTCTCTTTCCTCTTTTTAATTTCCCTTTTCCTTCTTCTCTTTCCCTTTTTAATTTCCCTTTTCCTTCTTCTCTTTCCTCTTTTTCTTTTCCCTTTTCCTTCTTCTCTTTCCCTTTTTAATTTCCCTTTTCTTTCTTCTCTTTCCCTTTTTAATTTCCCTTTTCCTTCTTCTCTTTCCCTTTTTAATTTCCCTTTTCCTTCTTCTCTTTCCCTTTTTAATTTCCCTGTTCCTTCTTCTCTTTCCCTTTTTAATTTCCCTTTTCCTTCTTCTCTTTCCCTTTTTAATTTCCCTTTTCTTTCTTCTCTTTCCCTTTTTAATTTCTCTTTTCCTTCTTCTCTTTCCCTTTTTAATTTCCCTTTTCCTTCTTCTCTTTCCCTTTTTAATTTCCCTTTTCCTTCTTCTCTTTCCCTTTTTAATTTCTCTTTTCCTTCTTCTCTTTCCCTTTTTAATTTCACTTTTCCTTCTTCTCTTTCCCATTTTAATTTCCCTTTTCCTTCTTCTCTTTCCCTTTTTAATTTCCCTTTTCCTTCTTCTCTTTCCCTTTTTAATTTCCCTTTTCCTTCTTCTCTTTCCCTTTTTAATTTCCCTTTTCCTTCTTCTCTTTCCCTTTTTAATTTCCCTTTTCCTTCTTCTCTTTCCCTTTTTAATTTCCCTTTTCCTTCTTCTCTTTCCCTTTTTAATTTCCCTTTTCCTTCTTCTCTTTCCCTTTTTAATTTCCCTTTTCCTTCTTCTCTTTCCCTTTTTAATTTCCATTTTCCTTCTTCTCTTTCCCTTTTTAATTTCCCTTTTCTTTCTTCTCTTTCCCTTTTTAATTTCCCTTTTCCTTCTTCTCTTTCCCTTTTTAATTTCCCTTTTCCTTCTTCTCTTTCCCTTTTTAATTTCCCTTTTCCTTCTTCTCTTTCCCTTTTTAATTTCCCTTTTCTTTCTTCTCTTTCCCTTTTTAATTTCCCTTTTCCTTCTTCTCTTTCCCTTTTTAATTTCCTTTTTCCTTCTTCTCTTTCCCTTTTTAATTTCCCTTTTCCTTCTTCTCTTTCCCTTTTTAATTTCCCTTTTCTTTCTTCTCTTTCCCTTTTTAATTTCCCTTTTCCTTCTTCTCTTTCCCTTTTTAATTTCCTTTTTCCTTCTTCTCTTTCCCTTTTTAATTTCCATTTTCCTTCTTCTCTTTCCCTTTTTAATTTCCCTTTTCTTTCTTCTCTTTCCCTTTTTAATTTCCCTTTTCCTTCTTCTCTTTCCCTTTTTAATTTCCCTTTTCCTTCTTCTCTTTCCCTTTTTAATTTCCCTTTTCCTTCTTCTCTTTCCCTTTTTAATTTCCCTTTTCTTTCTTCTCTTTCCCTTTTTAATTTCCCTTTTCCTTCTTCTCTTTCCCTTTTTAATTTCCCTTTTCCTTCTTCTCTTTCCCTTTTTAATTTCCCTTTTCCTTCTTCTCTTTCCCTTTTTAATTTCCCTTTTCTTTCTTCTCTTTCCCTTTTTAATTTCCCTTTTCCTTCTTCTCTTTCCCTTTTTAATTTCCTTTTTCCTTCTTCTCTTTCCCTTTTTAATTTCCCTTTTCTTTCTTCTCTTTCCCTTTTTAATTTCCCTTTTCCTTCTTCTCTTTCCCTTTTTCTTTTCCCTTTTCCTTCTTCTCTTTCCCTTTTTAATTTCCCTTTCCCTTCTTCTCTTTCCTCTTTTTCTTTTCCCTTTTCCTTCTTCTCTTTTCCTTTTTAATTTCCCTTTTCCTTCTTCTCTTTCCTCTTTTTCTTTTCCCTTTTCCTTCTTCTCTTTTCCTTTTTAATTTCCCTTTTCCTTCTTCTCTTTCCTCTTTTTCTTTTCCCTTTTCCTTCTTCTCTTTTCCTTTTTAATTTCCCTTTTCATTCTTCTCTTTCCCTTTTTAATTTCCCTTTTCCTTCTTCTCTTTCCCTTTTTAATTTCTCTTTTCCTTCTTCTCTTTCCCTTTTTAATTTCCCTTTTCTTTCTTCTCTTTCCCTTTTTACTTTCCATTTTCCTTCTTCTCTTTTTCCCTTTTTAATTTCCCTTTTCCTTCTTCTCTTTCCCTTTTTAATTTCCCTTTTCCTTCTTCTCTTTCCCTTTTTAATTTCCCTTTTCCTTCTTCTCTTTCCCTTTTTAATTTCTCTTTTCCTTCTTCTCTTTCCCTTTTTAATTTCCCTTTTCCCTCTTCTCTTTCCTCTTTTTACTTTCCCTTTTCCTTCTTCTCTTTCCCTTTTTAATTTCCCTTTTCCTTCTTCTCTTTCCCTTTTTAATTTCCTTTTTCCTTCTTCTCTTTCCCTTTTTAATTTCTCTTTTCCTTCTTCTCTTTCCCTTTTTAATTTCTTTTTTCCTTCTTCTCTTTCCCTTTTTAATTTCCTTTTTCCTTCTTCTCTTTCCCTTTTTAATTTCCCTTTTCCTTCTTCTCTTTCCCTTTTTAATTTCCCTTTTCCTTCTTCTCTTTCCTCTTTTTCTTTTCCCTTTTCCTTCTTCTCTTTCCCTTTTTAATTTCCCTTTTCCTTCTTCTCTTTCCTCTTTTTCTTTTCCCTTTTCCTTCTTCTCTTTTCCTTTTTAATTTCCCTTTTCCTTCTTCTCTTTCCCTTTTTAATTTCCCTTTTCCTTCTTCTCTTTCCCTTTTTAATTTCTCTTTTCCTTCTTCTCTTTCCCTTTTTAATTTCCCTTTTCCCTCTTCTCTTTCCTCTTTTTACTTTCCCTTTTCCTTCTTCTCTTTCCATTTTTAATTTCTCTTTTCCTTCTTCTCTTTCCCTTTTTAATTTCCCTTTTCCATTCTTCTCTTTCCCTTTTTAATTTCCCTTTCCGTTTTTCTTCTTCTCTTTCCCTTTTAAATTCCCTTTTTCTTTCTTCTCTTTCCATTTTTAATTTCTCTTTTCCTTCTTCTCTTTCCCTTTTTAATTTCCCTTTTCCTTCTTCTCTTTCCCTTTTTACTTTCCCTTTTCCTTCTTCTCTTTCCCTTTTTAATTTCCCTTTTCCTTCTTCTCTTTCCCTTTTAAATTCCCTTTTTCCTTCTTCTCTTTCCATTTTTAATTTCTCTTTTCCTTCTTCTCTTTCCCTTTTTAATTTCCATTTTCCTTCTTCTCTTTCCTCTTTTTACTTTCCCTTTCCTTCTTCTCTTTCCCTTTTTAATTTCCCTTTTCCTTCTTCTCTTTCCCTTTTCAATTTCCCTTTTCTTTCTTCTCTTTCCCTTTTTAATTTCCCTTTTCCTTCTTCTCTTTCCCTTTTTAATTTCTTTTTTCCTTCTTCTCTTTCCCTTTTTAATTTCCTTTTTCCTTCTTCTCTTTCCCTTTTTAATTTCCCTTTTCTTTCTTCTCTTTCCCTTTTTAATTTCCCTTTTCCTTCTTCTCTTTCCCTTTTTCTTTTCCCTTTTCCTTCTTCTCTTTCCCTTTTTAATTTCCCTTTTCCTTCTTCTCTTTCCTCTTTTTCTTTTCCCTTTTCCTTCTTCTCTTTTCCTTTTTAATTTCCCTTTTCATTCTTCTCTTTCCCTTTTTAATTTCCCTTTTCCTTCTTCTCTTTCCCTTTTTAATTTCTCTTTTCCTTCTTCTCTTTCCCTTTTTAATTTCCCTTTTCTTTCTTCTCTTTCCCTTTTTACTTTCCCTTTTCCTTCTTCTCTTTCCCTTTTTAATTTCCCTTTTCCTTCTTCTCTTTCCCTTTTTAATTTCCTTTTTCCTTCTTCTCTTTCCCTTTTTAATTTCTCTTTTCCTTCTTCTCTTTCCCTTTTTAATTTCTTTTTTCCTTCTTCTCTTTCCCTTTTTAATTTCCTTTTTCCTTCTTCTCTTTCCCTTTTTAATTTCCCTTTTCCTTCTTCTCTTTCCCTTTTTAATTTCCCTTTTCCTTCTTCTCTTTCCTCTTTTTCTTTTCCCTTTTCCTTCTTCTCTTTCCCTTTTTAATTTCCCTTTTCCTTCTTCTCTTTCCTCTTTTTCTTTTCCCTTTTCCTTCTTCTCTTTTCCTTTTTAATTTCCCTTTTCCTTCTTCTCTTTCCCTTTTTAATTTCCCTTTTCCTTCTTCTCTTTCCCTTTTTAATTTCTCTTTTCCTTCTTCTCTTTCCCTTTTTAATTTCCCTTTTCCCTCTTCTCTTTCCTCTTTTTACTTTCCCTTTTCCTTCTTCTCTTTCCATTTTTAATTTCTCTTTTCCTTCTTCTCTTTCCCTTTTTAATTTCCCTTTTCCATTCTTCTCTTTCCCTTTTTAATTTCCCTTTCCGTTTTTCTTCTTCTCTTTCCCTTTTAAATTCCCTTTTTCTTTCTTCTCTTTCCATTTTTAATTTCTCTTTTCCTTCTTCTCTTTCCCTTTTTAATTTCCCTTTTCCATTCTTCTCTTTCCCTTTTTAATTTCCCTTTCCGTTTTTCTTCTTCTCTTTCCCTTTTAAATTCCCTTTTCCTTCTTCTCTTTCCATTTTTAATTTCTCTTTTCCTTCTTCTCTTTCCCTTTTTAATTTCCCTTTTCCATTCTTCTCTTTCCCTTTTTAATTTCCCTTTCCGTTTTTCTTCTTCTCTTTCCCTTTTAATTTCCCTTTTCCTTCTTCTCTTTCCCTTTTTAATTTCTCTTTTCCTTCTTCTCTTTCCCTTTTTAATTTCCCTTTTCCCTCTTCTCTTTCCTCTTTTTACTTTCCCTTTTCCTTCTTCTCTTTCCATTTTTAATTTCTCTTTTCCTTCTTCTCTTTCCCTTTTTAATTTCCCTTTTCCATTCTTCTCTTTCCCTTTTTAATTTCCCTTTCCGTTTTTCTTCTTCTCTTTCCCTTTTTAATTTCCCTTTTCCTTCTTCTCTTTCCTCTTTTACTTTTCATTCGCCCAAATTGACTTTGGCCGCCACTAAATATTTCGCATATTTCTTACAACAGGTGCGCATTTCCTTTTTTCTTCTCTTATTTGTTGTTGTCGAAGTGAATAATGACGCCGGTGACGATAATTGCTGTTTTAATTGTGGTCCTTTGTAAGACACCATCTTTGGAAGCAGTACCACCACCACCACCACCACCACCACCACCACCAACTCTGGCACACCACAAAATCGCCCCCCACCCGACATTACACACCCGGCCTTACAATTCACGAAACGGGCACTTCCTATTTCCTAATACACACGCAGGAGCTAAACATCACACAGTGACACAAAGACAGATACCCACGCATACAATAACACACAGATTTAAAACACTCACATATAAACACACATTTCTCGCTCGTATAAGCACACACTGCTTCACACACAGCCAAACACGCACTTACACACACACACTTTTGACGCACATAGTCAAACACACACAAAAATTTAGTTTGAAATAGAATTACTTTTGTCTGTCACGCCGAAGTTTTAAATATCATTTTCTTTAATCGATCACATAAAAGTTTGAAATAGCATTTTCGTTTGTCTGTCACACATTCATTTGAAATAGCTTTTCATTTAGTCTGTCACGTAATAGTTTGAAATAGCATTTTCGTTACCTTGTCATACTTAAGTTTTAAATAGTATTTTAATTAGTCGATCACATCTAAGTTTTAAATATAATTTTCTTTAATCGATCACATCAAAGTTCGAAATAGCATTTTCGTTTGTCTGTCATAGTTAAGTTTTATATAGCATTTCGTTAGTCTGTCACACATTCATTTGAAATAGCTTTTCATTTAGTCTGTCACGTAATAGTTGGAAATAGCATTTTCGTTACCTTTTCATGAATTAAATAGCATTTTTGGTAATCTATCATGTATTAAGTTTGAAATAGCATTTTCGTTATCTTGTCATACTTAAGTTTTAAATAGCATTTTCTGTAATTGATCACATGAAAGTTCGAAATAGCATTTTCGTTTTCTGTCATAGTCTGTCACGTAATAGTTTGAAATAGCATTTTCGTTAGCTTGTCATACTTAAGTTTTAAATAGTATTTTAATTAGTCGATCACGTATTAAGTTCGAAATAGCATTTTCGTTTGTCTGTCATACTTAAGTTTTATATAGCATTTCGTTAGTCTGTCACACATTCATTTGAAATAGCTTTTCATTTAGTCTGTCACGTAATAGTTGGAAATAGCATTTTCGTTACCTTGTCATGAATTAAATAGCATTTTTGTTAATCTATCACGTATTAAGTTTGAAATAGCTTTTCATTTAGTCTGTCACGTAATAGTTTGAAATAGTATTTTCGTTGGTCTGTCATACTTAAGTTTTAAATAGCATTTTCTTCAGTTGATCACAATTAAGTTTGAAATAGCATTTCGTTAATCTTTCACGTTTAAGTTTGAAATAACATTTCCGTTGGTCTGTCATAATTAAGTTTTTAATATGATTTTCGTTAGTCTGTCACGTTTAAGTTCGAAATATCATTTTCGTTATTTTGTCACGGATACATCCGAAATAGAGTTTTCGTAATTCTCTCCGTTTTAAATATCATTTTTGTTCTTTTGTTAAGCTTCAATTTGAAATAGCATTTCTGTCACATCTAAGTTTTAAATAACATTTTCGTCGTCTCTCACTCTTACATTTTCAAAAGCATTTTAATTCGCCTACCTTTGAAATTCCCTCCTAGCTCCCTGTTTCCCCGACCGTACTATATTGTAATAATTTAAATGTAATGTGAGCAAACATCTTTTAGCCCTACTGGGGTTGCCCCTATAAACCGAGCACTATCATAGTAACTCTTTACGCTTAGTGTCAATATGCTTTATTTTAGGCGAATAAAAGTAAAAAGCCACTTGTGTATCACATAGACCAGCGGTTCTCAAACTATGCTTATCTGTCGCCCTTTGCTTCTCATTCCACACCACCCGCCCGCCACTTATTCCTTGCTATTAGGAATAATGTCGTTGTATACATGACTGATTGATGTAGCTTACAAGTCGGTAGATTAGATAACTTTCAAAAACCAACAACATCAGAATCTTGGCGCCTCCATACGTCCGCTGTTTCATCCTATGGCACCACATGGCTATAGACACCAGTGTTTCCAATTTAGCCGTTTTCCCGCTAGATTTGAAGATTTTGTTTTGAATCTAGCTAGTAACTTTTTTATCTACCGGCTAACGTTGTTCTTCTGTAAAATTGATTAAAACATATTCGAACAAATCCATAGAAAACATTGCCAAGTCTGCTGCAATGAAAGTGAGCTCCCTTTAATGGGCTAGAAAACATCTCACACATGCCAGTATCCTATATCTCTACAAAGGCACTATTCGCCCATGTATGGAGTATTGTTGTCACATCTGGACTGGTGAACCGACCACTAGCCTCTTTCTCTTGGACAGTGTCCAAAAAAGAGTCTTGAATCTAATAGGCCACTCACTATCAAGCATGAACCAGCCTCTGTCCTATCGCCGCAATCTCTGTGCTTGTTAATGTTCTGTACTCGTGCCACCCCCCTACGTAAATACCCCCGATTAAGCCGTCAGTCAGCAAGATTCCACCCCTTCACTCTTAGGGTCTCCAAATGCCGGAGAGTTTTCTACTTTAATAGTATCTTGCCTAGTACGTTTAGCTATTGGAATTCCCTTCCTGCTTCCTTTTTCTCGTATCGTACTAACGTACAGCCATTTAAATGTAATGTGAACAAGTGTCTCTCTTCAAAACTCTCCATATAGGAAGCCCCTAATTCACAGTAGCCTCCTACGTCTCTGTGGTATTGTGCCTTGTTTTGGGTGAACTTAAGTATAAAAAAATTATGTAAATTTCATTCACCACCCACACAACCTCAATTCCAGATTTCAGTTAACCTACTTTCCGTATTCATTTCCTATCTAGTTATCATACTTTACGTATTCATTTCCTATCTAGTCATCATACTTTACGTATTCATTTCCTATCTAGTCATCATATTTTCCGTATTCATTTCCTATCTAGTCATCATACTTTCCGTATTCATTTCCTATCTAGTCATCATACTTTCCGTATTCATTTCCTATCTAGTCATCATATTTTCCGTATTCATTTCCTATCTAGTCATCATACTTTCCGTATTCATTTCCTATCTAGTCATCATACTTTCCGTATTCATTTCCTATCTAGTCATCATATTTTCCGTATTCATTTCCTATCTAGTCATCATACTTTCCGTATTCATTTCCTATCTAGTCATCATACTTTCCGTATTCATTTCCTATCTAGTCATCATATTTTCCGTATTCATTTCCTATCTAGTCATCATACTTTCCGTATTCATTTCCTATCTAGTCATCATACTTTCCGTATTCATTTCCTATCTAGTCATCATACTTTCCGTATTCATTTCCTATCTAGTCATCATATTTTCCGTATTCATTTCCTATCTAGTCATCATACTTTACGTATTCATTTCCTAGCTAGTCATCATACTTTACGTATTCATTTCCTATCTAGTTATCATACTTTACGTATTCATGTCCTAGCTAGTCATCATACTTTCCGTATTCATTTCCTATCTAGTTATCATACTTTACGTATTCATTTCCTATCTAGTCATCATACTTTACGTATTCATTTCCTATCTAGTCATCATACTTTACGTATTCATTTCCTATCTAGTCATCATATGAGATTATTTCTTAAGCTATCTTTCATACATGATATATACAGAACAGTAGTCGTTGTACATTTCAATAAAAAAAATATATATTTTAAAATATCCGCGTGATCCCCGACCCTATGAATCCTAATCCATCACGACTTTATGAATCCATCACAACTTTATAAATCTATCACGACTTTATAAATTTATCACGACTTTATGAATCCATCACGACTTTATAAATCCATCACGATTTTATAAATCCATCACGACTTTATAATTTTTTCTTAAACTTTACATATCTCGATGAGTAAGACACACAACTCGTTCATGAATTACGTCCCTTGTTTGGTTGTTTGCACCTTGTTTTGTTGTTTGTACATTGTTTGGGGTGAACTTTATTAATTAAAAAAAATGTAGATTTCGTTTGCCAGCTACACAACCTCAATTTCAGAGTTCATCTACTTTCCGCATTCATTTCCTAGCTAGTCATAATGTGACACTATTTTAAAACTATCTTCTATACATGTTTTATTCAAAACAATAGTAGTTGTAAATTTTAATAAAAATTTCAATATTTTAAACTATGCCCTAACCACTCCGACCATATAAACTCTAATCACCCACGAATTTATAAATATTTTGTTCAACTTTACATTTCTTGATTAGTCAGACACACAACTCGTTCATGAATTATTTCCCCTTGATTATTTGTTTTTTTTGTGTGTGTGTTTCTTTCATTTAAATAAAATCCACGTAACTTCAAAGTGATAAGTAACAATTTAAATTACATTGAAACTAAAAAAATATGTAGAGAAAACACGAAATATTATGTTTATACGCTATATTTTTAGATAAGATACGAAAAGTTAAAATCCAGCGTTTTTTTAGTGTTTTGTTCCTAAGTTAGTAACCCTGACCCTAAACCCTAACCATACCCTTACCCCTACCCCTAACCCTGAACTCTAACTCTAACTCTAACCCTATCCCTAAACCCTAAACTCTAACCCTAACTCTAATCTTAACTATACGCCTACCCCTACCCCAAACCCTACCCCTAACCCTAACCCTAAACCCTAAACCCTAATCCTAACTCTAAACCCTAAACCCTAACCTTAAACTCTAACCCCAAACTCTAACCCTAACTCTAACCTTAAACCCTAACCCTACCCTTACCCTTAACTCTAACCCTAACCATTACCCTAACTCTAACTCTAACTCTAACTCTAACTCTAACCCTAACCCTAAACCCTAAACCCTAAACTCTAATCGTAAACCCTAACCCTAACCATAACCCCTAACCCTAACCCTAAACTGTAACTCTAACTCTAACCCTAACACTAACACTAACCTTAAACCCTAACCCTCAACCCTAACCCTAACCCTAAACTCTAGACCTAAACTCTAACCCTAACCCTAAACCCATAACTCTAACCCTATAGACACGATGACATTATCCAAACAGAAAGCATTCGAAGATTTGACTCCGATTGTTGACCATTAAAGAAAAGAAAACTTTTGCATATGATCTTTATTAAAATCGTATTCTTCGGAAAGAATAATGGTTCGGTTAAATGTGAGTGGAAAGATTTGATAAAAAGTTGAAATGAAAACATTGCTTTATTGCCCTCCTTCCCTCCTGCTCCCCTTTTTCCTTCAACTCCCTTCACCTACCAGGCAAATTAAAGTATTTTTTTAAATACATTTTTTCCCAATTTCAGCGATAATATTTTATGTTTTCGTGCAAGCTTTTTTAAAACTCAATTCTAACGAGTCAGCATGGTCCGAATTTTGATCGGTTCGGTTCTGTTCTTGGTATTTGTTTCCCGATTCTTACAGTAGGGGCCACGTGAAGGTTGCAAACATCCACAAAGAAGGTGGTGCCATGGAACCGACTGGGTTCGAACTTGGAACAGTCAGATCGTCATTCCAACGTCAGTATCTCCTTCACCACCTCCAGCTACTGTTATATGTACCTTCCCTCTTAGTGGAGGTCTTATATCTCACAAGTCACGTTCATACTATACCTTTTTGGCCGTTCATTCCTGCACGGGTTATCCTGCCCGACCAAGGACGCCGCCTGCAAACAAGTTCGTTCATACCGCGAAAATAAGGGCAAATAAGAAACAACGGTTGAAGACAAGAGGAGGTTTATTCGTCTAGGATCGTCTGTTCTCAATCACTAATAAGTGGGGCGGAAAAGTGAGATTTTCCCCTACATCATTGCTCGGTATACCTTCCTAAACAAAATATGTATATACAAATCTGCTTCGGTATCAATGTAACCAATTAATGTTGCGTGTTTTCAGAAACTATAAATTTGTTTCTGTTTAATTTTATTCGATATTTATAATTATTCTTTTAGTTTTGTTAAACATTTTGTATTATGATAGTCATCTATGGAGGAAATCGAAGGGATATTTACTCTCACACTCAGATTTACTACCATCCACGGGTGGATTTTTTTATAGGGCACGTGCGTTGGTATTACTTTATTTTTCGATTTTGCTATTGTACGTTAAATATTCGACAATTTAAGCCTACTCCCCCGTCTACCGACACTGGTTTTTCTCGCAAACGCGTTTTTATTATATAATCTGAATTATATTTTATTTCATTTGTTTATAATTCTTTATTCTGGTATTCTCGCTTACATGATTAAATGATTACTATAATTATATTTACTGAACATGTCTTTCTGCAGTCCAAGTTATTTTCAAATTACAAGGATTCACGAAGTACTAAGTTTTCTTTATAAGTAACAAATGTATCCAATCACTGACTCTTTGATAGTAACACCAACATTTTTTATTCGTGTTTTTTTCTTAAGAATCGTTTCCATTGGATAATCTAAATAATACTTTTTTTTACATAGACACATTACATATGTCTAGTATTCCGACATACCAGAGTAACAGATTTACAGAATCATGTTTACTGAACATTGGCTGACTTTGTTTATTCTTATTTATTGTCCATGGTTTTCTTCTGATGTTTCTAAATTAATTTCATATGACAAAGAGTCACTAGGTACTCTATTTTATTTCTTTAAAGATTCAAAGCACTGAATCATTAACAGCGACACAGAAAGAGTTGTTTTATTTTCAACATTTTTTTAAATTTTACATTTTGCATCCTCTACTTGTAACGAAATTTTTTTACTCTTTAAAATTCTGATAGAAAAAAGACCAGTTGAGTCTCCCACTGATGTTGTATTACATTTATTGAATCAGCAAAAATGACTTCGCTAAGTATATTCTGAACATTCAAATTATTTTTCTTATAATTTATTGAAATACAAATAAAATTTAAATCGGTTTACCTGTAATCTTCAAATGCTTTCTGTTTGGATAATGTCGTCGTGTCTATAGGGTTAAGGTTAGGGGTAGGGTTAGGGTTAGGGTTAGGGTTAGGGTTTAGAGTTAGGGTTAGAGTTAGGGTTAGGGTTAGGGTTTAGAGTTAGGGTTAGGGTTTAGGGTTAAAGTTAGGGTGAGAGTTTAGTGTAAGAGTTAGGTTTAGGGTAAGTGTAAAGGTTAGGGTTTAGGGTTAGGGTATAGGTTAGGGTTAGGGGTAGGGTTTAGAGATAAGGTTAGGGATAGGGTTTAGAGTTAGGGTTAGGGTTTAGGGTTAAAGTTAGTGTGAGAGTTTAGTGTAATAGTTAGGTTTAGGGTTAGTGTAAGGGTAAGGGTTTAGGGTTAGGGTTAGGGTTTAGAGTTAAGGTTAGGGGTAGGGTTTAGAGTTAGGGTTAGGGGTTAGGGTTAAAGTTAGGGTGAAAGTTTAGTGTAAGAGTTAGGTTTAGGGTTAGGGTAAGGGTTAGGGTTTAGGGTTAGGGTTAAGGTTAAGGGTAGGGTTTAGAGTTAGGGTTAGGGTTTAGGGTTAAAGTTAGGGTGAGAGTTTAGTGTAAGAATTAGGTTTAGGGTTACTGTAAGGGTAAGGGTTTAGGGTTAGGGTTAGGGTTAGGGTTAGGGTTAGGGTTTAGGGTTAAGGTTAGGGGTAGGGTTTAGAGTTAGGGTTAGGGTTTAGGGTTAAAGTTAGGGTGAGAGTTTAGTGTAAGAGTTAGGTTTAGGGTTAGTGTAAGGGTAAGGGTTTAGGGTTAGGGTTAGGGTTAGGGTTAGGGTTTGAGGTTAAGGTTAGGGGTAGGGTTTAGAGTTAGGGTTAGGGTTTAGGGTTAAAGTTAGGGTGAGAATTTAGTGTAAGAGTTAGTTTTAAGGTTAGTGTAAGGGTTAGGATTTAGGTTTATGGTTAGGGTTTAGGGGTAGGGGTAGGGTTTATGGTTAGAGTTAGAGTTAGGGTTAGGGTTTAGGGGTAGGGGTAGTGGAAGGGTTTAGGGTCAGAGTTAGGGTAAGATAAATCACCGCTAAGAATAGCCTTTCATTCTTTAAATAAGTAAAATTAGTTAGCCCCTTTTTCTTCGCAAAGTAATTCGTACATTGAAAGTTGAGCTTTCGTATTTTGGAAAAAAAATAAGTACAGAAAAGTGATGTGATTATCTTGCATAGAAAATAAGTTGATAAATAACAAAGAACATAATTTCTGTGAGAAAACATTGTAATCCCGGTAGTAGCATCATCTATTAGTTAGCGACAGGGATAAAAGAGACGCGAAGTGGGAGGAGGAAGGCAATTTATACAGTTTCATCTTTTTCTTATGTCGGCCTCGACAGATAGATCGGCTGCCCGTTACACAGAAGAACTAAATGTTACGGATTCTATCCAGAGTTTTGCCAATACTTTATTGTTTTTCGTTTTAGTATTTGCATATTTATTAAATTAATAAAATAGCATATATTATAATGTATTTATTCCATAAATGTAATAGCGTACGCTAAATTTGTTTACTTCGTTATTCCATTTTAAATAATTACTTATCAAATCCACCAGAATGCATTTCGGAAAAGTCGGAAACAAATCAGATATTTTAGTAAATATACATTACGTAATTTAAACTTCATTTTTACTATTAATGTGTTATTGGTACTCTTATAGCTGACGCACCATGTTTACGTGACTTCACGTCGTCAACGTTCGGGAAGGTCTCGGAAGCGCCCGAGAGTTGACGAAACTATTAACCAAAAAACATTTGCTTGTCACCGCTTTGTTTTCGTTAAGATAAGAAAAAAAGGCAATGTTCAAGTACGACTAACTCTAAGAGCAGTTTCTGCGGCGCTGCTACGGTGTTACGACGCCATCCGTATCCGATAATAAACTTCGTACTTAACAACTTCCGGTATTCTTTAGTTTAATTTTCTCTAGTTTCTGGTAGTCAATTTTCTGGTTTTATTTCTTTTGTATTTTATGATAATGAATTATATCGTACAAGACGTACTAACCGCAGATGAATGTCGGTTGCGCACTATCTCCTTGCAAGTGTTACTAATGGACACACATGGAGAAAAGAAAACGTTAGAATGGTTGGCAGGGCAGGGTCTAATTGCCAATAGTCGAATGTGTTCCAACTGCTCGACTACAAGAATGAGGCTACAGTGCAGAAATGTTCGAACATGCAAGAACGGTTACAGTTGGAAGTGTCCAACATGTAAAAAATCTATGTCGATCCGAGCAGGATCGTTTTTTGAAGGGGCACACATGCCCCTAAATAAAATAATTCAGATAATATATTGGTAGTGCCTGAATGTACAACAAAGAACTCCGACAGTACTATGATTTCTGAAACAACCTATTTTATTATTTTCCCTCTGTGATTATTTATTTTTAGTAACTGTGATTATTTATTTTTGTCAAATAAATTATTTAAAATAAAATTTTAACAGTTATTATTTATTTTTGTCTAATAAATTATTTAAAATAAAATTCAGTACAAAACTAACCAAAGCAGGAAGTTTTTATTATCGGAACCAATTTCGAACGGACACCGTTTCCGGTTGGAAACAACTTTGCTTAGAGTTAGTCGTACTTGAACATTGCCGAAAACACAACAAAACAAAATTTTGCTTAGAAGCGGTGTTTATACTAACAAGAAAAAAATGACAAAAAATGTAAACAAAAAACATTGAATATTTTTTTTAAAAACAATAACATTTGCTTAACAAATAAAATAAAATCATTATTTGAAACTTTCCGGTGCACAAACAAAAAAATAACATTTTATTTAAAAACATTTGATTAACAATGGTTCCTTTGACAAAAAAGATCAAAAATAAACATCTAATTAATAACAGTTGTTTAGCTGTGGTTTGTTCGTTCTTTATTTTTATATATGTATTTTAGTTTGCTTTTCTTCGTCGTAATTTATCGGCTGCCAGTCTTCAATTTAGCGTTTGACAGTTTTCGCCTCGTTAACTCTTGGACGCTTCCGAACATTGACGACGCGAAGTCACGGAAACGCGGTGCTTCATCTATAAGAGTACTGAATTATTTCTTTAGAAAAAATACATGACCAATGGATTTCGTGTTATTTTTAAACGATTCGGCAATTTTATTCTTTGGCTTAATACTTTGCAGAAAAAGAGAGATTGACTGAATTTTAATTAAACTTCCGGATAATAATTTAAAAAAATACTTAACATTAATGACCCCGGAACAGCGCCGTGTATGGACAGCTACAGAATAGCTGTGATACCACGAAACAGTCTGTATGTGGATGAATACATCTGTCTCTATCTTGGGTAGAGTACTGTAGTAAGTGAAATCGCAAACTGTTATTAGCGAAAATCAAAATCTCTTCGTGTAAACAAATGGAGCACTCTCGGCAATTAGCAGTGTTTATATAAACATTGAGATTTCGCTACTTCACGGCGAATGATTGATGGCCAAATCGATGCGAGTACTAACTGTTTACAAGAAGGTCGAGTTTAGATCCCGGATCGAGGCCCTGACCAGTCTATCTACGCAGAAAATCTGTGATATAGCGAAACAGTCTCTCTGTGGATGACTATGAGAGCAGGTAGGTAAATATAATTCAATATTTATTCATGAATATTATTATAAAGCCCCTTTAAGAAAATTAAAGTTGAGCACTGTTAGGAAATATTTTTTTAAAAAGATACACACTAAGCTACAAAGAAAGACTCCGAGTAAGTTTGTTGAGTCCTCTAGTCTGTCTTGATGTTTACGCTGTAATTTGCATAAATATAACTTAATTTCTCCGTATCACCTGATAATTTATTATGGCCGTGAGGATAGAGTGAAAGCGTGCGGAGTCAAAGATGACTCTGTGAACCGGGTTCACGAATTATGACCTTCTAGAATTATCACTTCCCTGCACTGATTGGAACAAAAAGCTTGAAACGACTTCATCTGTAATTAAATATATATATATATATATATATATATATATATATATATATATATATATATATATATATATATATATAAGACAACTTAGAAATAAACACAATAATGACATATTCATTATTAAGTATACAAGTTCCAAAAATTCAACATCACAAAGTGTTCGTGTCCGATCGTTTCTAAGACAGTTTCTTTTTCATTATAAAGTCACTACATCAGCACAAATTAGAAATTATAGTCCAGTCAGATTCAGAGTTCCCAATTGATCGTTTTTTTGTCTCAGAACGATCGCACACCAAAACTTTAACGCTGTTGAATTTGTGACTACGCCTTTCATCTCCGTATTTTTAAAATGTTGTTTTACTTGGTGTATTTAAAATGTTGTTTTATTTGGTCTATGTGCTTTTGTGGTCATACTATCTGGTTTTAAAATATAGGGAGGTACTATCCACATAGTACTTCTTGTTATTCGGTCTTTCCTTGGCAAATATTGTGGCTTGGTATACAATACTTTTGGTTAGGCATTTATTTTGTATTGGACAAAGTGTACGATTTATGCAGTTACATCTTTTCTCTTCATTGCTAACTTTTTCATTTCTATTCGGGTGGTTACTATTAGTGTTTTGTTTATTTCTATTTGTATTGTTTATATTTCTTAGTGTTAGTTTTGCTATATTTTAAACTTTTTTTATGTAATTTGTTATTTTATTCTTCCTCTCTGCTGTTCTCTTTAAGTATTTTGTTATTGTGTGCCTTAATTATCATTTCTAGGTTTTCGCAGTAGCTGTAGGATAGTGTTAGGTTATTTTTATTGAATATTTTATGCAAGGGATTGGTAACGGGAAAGTGTTTTTCAATCAGATTTAGGAATTTTTTGCCCAGTTTAGTTTTTAGCATCTGGTTATAGGGCGGTGTATACCAGATTATATTTCTATTTCTTTACTTTTTAATGTTGTTGTAATTATTAGTGTCCTGTTTTTATATTTAATTTCGTACACTTTGTCCACTAAAAATAAATGCCTAACCAAAAGTATTGCATACAAGCCATAATATTTGCCAAGGAAAGACCGAATAACAAGAAGTACTATGTGGGTATGACCTCCCTAATTAGCAGATCTATCTCTGATACATTCCGATTAATTCGTGGGTTCTCGCATTGTATCAATTTCATGCCCACTCCTATTTGTGTTCATCCTGGCTAGCTCCTCTGTCTTCTTCCCTCCTGTCGCCTTTTACCCCCTCCGCCTACCGTCTCCCCTATACTATTTCAGTATGAAAGTGAAAGTGAAAAAGAAAAAGTAAATAGATAAATTATAAAAGGAAGCATAGAAATAAAGAAGAATGTGTCACCCACTTGTCATCTTTAAATGTTACTTAAAGTCTTCTCATATGATCCAATCGGATCATCCTTTCCTCCTCCCATGTGTGTGCCTTCAAAATAAAATTATTTCCAAATTTTCACTTTTTCTGAAGACGTTCGCCAACACGAACGAAACCGGTCAAATCTCTCGTTTTTGTTTTTCTCCTGCACTTTAACCTGTTTTCCATTTGTGATTTTCACACACACACACACACACACACACACATATATATATATATATATATATATATATATATATATATATATATGTGTGTATGTGTGCGTGTGTGTGTGCGTGTACTTATAACTCAGTAAAAAAGAAAAATCAATAATATGTAACCATGCTTCATGAATTCAACATCGACAAATATTAATGTATGCATAGGATTTAAGAAATTTATAATAATTTTCTCTTCAGTACAAAAGAAATCACCCCATAACTTCGTTACGTGTATTGGTTTTCTCCTGCCCTTGTGAGCCGACATTCTCATGAATAAGTCTCCATTTTGGTTCGTTGATATGCCGTAAAACAAAACAACCAAACTAAACACCATCAATAAATACTTGAAAGATATAAACAACTTGAAGCATAAAAACTTTCACCAAAATGACTGCATTCGGCATTAAATAACCTGAAAAGGGTTGATATGCCGTAAAACAAAACAACCAAACTAAACACCATGAATAAATATTTGAAGATATAAACAACTTGAAGCATAAAAACTTTCACCAAAATGACTGCATTCGGCATTTAATAACCCGAAAAGGGTTGACATGCCGTAAAACAAAACAACCAAACCAAACACCATCAATAAATACTTGAAGATATAAACAACTTGAAGCATAAAAACTTTCACCAAAATGACTGCATTCGGCATTAAATAACCTGAAAAGGGTTAATATGCCGTAAAACAAAACAACCAAACAACCAACCATTTTGGTTCGGTGCGACGTTTTCTGATGCTTCTATATGTAAGGGTAACCTAACAAAACAGAATAGAGTTATTTCCCTTGGACCAAAGAAAGAGTTATCGCCCTTGGATAAAAGAGTCGTCTGCCATGACAGTTAAAAAGTAAACACAACAGCTTTGCGATCAGACTTCAGCATAACACGTCCAGCGGTTTCTACATTAAATTCAATCGTTTTTTTTTGTTGAATAAATATGTTAAACGTTCTACTTCGTCTTGTATTCATTTTGTGGGTGTTATTAAAGCGATAACAGCCTGTAAACATCAGACGTAAAACTACACTTGTGTCGAATCATTGCAAACACATTTCAGTTCTAAATTCAAACATAGTAAATAGAACGCAATTTTCATACTTACTCCGATTACAACGACTTAATTAAAACAGCAAACATAAGAATGACACTGCAAAAGAAAAGCGATAATAATAATTGTGCGACGAAACACGAACACTGTCACTCACAAACATTCCTCTATATCGCAGTGAAACTCGGCTATCCCCGGGATAGAACGAAGACATTAATTGTCAAGTCGCAAGCGTAAATGATGGGGATGATTGACAGATAAAAGTTCAAATGATTGATCTTAGCGCAGACGCGGAAATTTACAAAATCACGTAAGTTCCAGAGAAAGGTCATTCTTTCTATTTCCGGCCCAACGCGATACGAAAAGCTCTCTCCCTTTCCTTTTCTCCCTGCCGCAGTAGCTCATGTCTTAATATATATATATATATATATAAGGATAAATGAAAGAAGAGAGATAAAGATGCACGAGTGACAAATCTATTACAACTTCGATTGTTCAATTCAATTTTGAACATTGTCAACTGCCTTCACGAAACCCCTTTTTCCCATCTTTAAATCTCCTTTCACCTTAACAGACTCCATATTTTTACACGCACACTCTTACTCTCCATTACTTTATATTTTTTCAAATTTTGAATTTTGGCTTTTTCACTGTCAACTTATCCATCTATGTAATTCCTCTGATGATAAGATTTTAATCTTTGGAAAGCCTTGGTTTAAGGAAAGAAAAATAAACATGTTTTTACCGGAGTACACCTTGCATTGTACAATCGAAGTTTAAGTAGATTTGCCTTTCGTGCATCTTAGTCTCTCTTCTTTCATTTATCTTTATAATTGCTCTATCTCGTATATTGAGTTTAAACCATTTCACTAAAGGTTCTATCCTCTAAAATTATACTCATAGTTTCATATATATATATATATATATATATATATATATATATATATATATATATATATATATGTTTTTTAAAATTAAATAACCTTCTATGTAGAAGTATATTTTTTTCTTTTTATTTTACATTTTTATTTTTTTACTATTCTATTTCGTATTTGTTTTGTTTTTTTTACAATCTAATTTAGAATTGCAAACTTTAGGAAAGTGTACGTATTTTGTTAGCTCTATTAGGTGTCAAATATAGCGTTAATGAAACTAAACCGAAACATATATTCCTAATTTAATCTGAATGCTTTACAAATGTGAACTTTGTTATTTTTGCGTTTATTTCCACACGTTTTGGACAAGAAGGGTAAGCCTTTCTGCTGATGAGTTACACTAATAGAAGAAAACAATATTTTGGTTGTCTAATTGTTAAAGAAACGGTCCTTAAAGGAATACAACTTTTTATAAATGAATCTAACTATTCTATTTTTACGGTTCGTTTCATTTGTCGTGCTCCAAACAATATCGTCATAAAAATATTAGAATATAAAATGAACCTGGTTTATATATGCTCTGTTGTTACTAATTAACAATCATCGAGCTTAATCTTTTTAAGAGACTTTAAAGTAAAAAAGTTACTGATAGTATATGCTAATACATATATTGTCATTAATAATTATGTATATATATATATATATATATATATATATATATATATATATATATATATGCATTTAAAGAAGTGAAGCTACCAACATTTGTAAAAAACTTTTTTACAACAATTGTTTGTTTTATTATTTTATCATTTTATAATTTATGATTTTATAACGCGTTTCGAGCCTCGTGCGGCTCTCTTCAGATAAGTGTTTCATTAGAAAAAATGTTTATTTTTATTTTTACCAGTTCGATGTTTCTACGCATAGCGCACATGCGCACGTGCGTGTGTGTGTGTGTGTTTTCATAGTTTTTTGCTTCTCTTGCTCAAAGTTATGTGTTTTTAAGTGTGTGTGATTCTGACTTTTATCTCTTCGGTCATCTTCGTGTGTGTGGTGATTGAGTATATATATATATATATATATATATATATATATATATATATATATATATATATATATAGTCTTGGAAGTTTTTCAACCATTAAAACTATATTAAAAAAACATGTTCAGTCCCAGGTCCTTCGTTGGAAAATTACTTTGTAAATCAATTTTCGTTTTTACAGTCACTATATTAGTTTGCTGCCAATAATTTACGCTAGTCTTAACATTATTTAAGGCATCATCAGTTGTTTACCGTGAACAACTGTTTCGGGAATGTAAAAACAAAACAGTATTTTGTCACATGGTTTTCCAGCAGAGTTGATCAGACCCCACTTCCCTTAAAAAACAAGAACAAAAACGTTCCGTGTATTAGATCTAATTATTTGTTCCCGATTAATGTTTTGTAAACTTATATTATTATTATTAAAAATGTCCTCCTTACCTGTGTTGTTCGTCCGTGTCTAAGAACATGTATCTGTTATTTATAAAAGATTGCTGTATTTTATAGTGTTCGGACGAATCTATTACACTACTTATTTGCTTATTTATCGTGATCCAGGTAAAGTAAAGATCTGCAGAATTAAAAACAAAAGAATTTCAACCGGGCTTATAACAGCTGTTGATCGATAACATCGACATGCCAGTGTCGCAGATTATGTAAATGTCTGTGTAAATAAAATAATTATATATATATATATATATATATATATATATATATATATATATATATATGACAGGCAAAAAGGCCAGACATACCATCTGGATGAAGCAATTAAGTCCAATACTCGTTTACCCGTCTGCTCCACTCCCCGCGCCCATCGCCTCTTTTCAACTTTTCAACAGGTGGTCCTGTATAAAATGACTGTTAATAAAGCCCAACGCGACAGCTAATTTCTACTTTCAACGACGCGATAGATCCACCATAAGAGCCATACAAGAAAAAATGTCTACGACGCAAACGCGGATATACACCGGGTGTGTGCGACGGCATGGCGGGAGAGGGCCCCTTTGTCGATAAAAAAAAAGGACGACATCTTTAACCTACATCCGGACACTGACTTCTTTCATTTTCGCTTTTCTCTACCTGTTGTATATTTTTTATGACTTGTCGAGCCAATATTGTTTGTCTATTCGCGGGTAATTACACACGCGGATATGCACGTGCCTATAGCTGATAACACACATATATGTATTGATTTACTCCTCTCCATGAGTTAGGCACAAGGCAGTTTTTATCTTACTCCCACAAGTAAGATGTGACCAAAGGTCGGGTCGGGAAAGTGAGGTTTGAAAAGCCAGCGCCCGAGAGGTGAGCACTCTGTCCATTAAAAATTGCCTGGGCAGCCCCGTCGGCGGTAGGGGCGCCTCAGGCAGTAAGCAATAGACTTACTCCTCCTCAAAGAGGGGAGGCGAAGCCTGTGAGGGTCGACCTGCTAGAACTGCACAGGACAGACCCATAGACCGGCGTATATCAAGCCCGGAAGGCCAAGACAATACCAGTCTACGGGGTGCAGAATTCATTGGAGCAGATACTACACTTTGATCGTAGCCAAAAGGCCAAGCACACACATATATGTAGAAGAGGAGAGACGGGAAATATTCTCCAGTATGTTGAGAAGATGACTAGAGAAACCTTTTTGTAACTATGATAGACACCAGATCTATAGGAGGCAACCTAAGTGGAAAATACTGCAGAAAGATGTTTGTTCGCATTACATTTAAATTTCTGCATGTTGGTGTGACCGGGGAAACAGTGAGCAGGAAAGGGGATTTTAAAGATAAGGTTTAGCCTAACCCTAACCCGGTCACAGGGAAAAAGCTCTTTGAGTAGAAAATCTCCAGACATCAAGGGCCCTTTACAGTAAAGGGGTGGAATTTTGCTGCTTGTAGGTTGGGTCGGAGATTTTTGTTAAAGGAGTACAAGTTAAGTATGTTGATCGGAGCACATTCAAAACTTCATTTCATACATTTCTATATGCTATAGACCTTCTCCAGACTTATAAAAATCAAACGAAAAGTATATTTTCACATCTGAGGTAGCCGAAGAAATGAATACGGAAAAACAAATCAAAATACGGCATCAAAAAATCGTTGTAAGAGTGTAATAGATGCAGCTAAGAATAAGTATACCGATTTGACCCAAAATCGCATTGGGTCGCAGAAATTAGGAACTCGCGATTTCTGAAAAATCTATAATAGTGCGGTGAATAAGTATTGATTTACTCCTCTCCAGGAGTTAGGCAAGAGGCCAGTTTTTATCTTACTCCCACAAGTAAGATGTGACCCAAGGTCGGGTCGGGAAAGTGGGGGTTAAAGATTGTCTGGGCAGCCCCGTCGGCATTCCCTGGTAGGGGCGCCTCAGATAGTAAGCAATAAACTTACTCCTTCCCAAAGAGGGGAGGCAAGCCTGGGAGGGTGGACCTCCTAGAACTGCACAGGACAGCCCCGAATGCCAAGACAATACCGGTATATAGGGTGCAGTATCCATCGGAACAGATACTACACTTTGATCTTAGCCAAAAGGCCAAGTATGGTGAATAAGCAGCAAGCAACAATTCTACCGCTATCTAACTAATATGATGTCGCCTGCATGACAACTGATGAAGCTGAACTCCACTTTTTATCCACAAACCAAACCACACCCCTCCTAAATTTCCCACTGCGGACAGAAACCACGCTCGATGATCTGATCATGTCCGGGACATCATTAAAATTCCTAAAGCACGTGGGTCTGATCTTATCCCGGCTACACTAATAAAAAAAATGATCTGATGAACTGACCAAGTCATCTCCAGATTAGTCAACAAATGCTTTGCCAAATCTTGTTTCCCTGATAGCTTGACATTTTCCTCTATGGTAACAGTGTTCAAGAATAAAATGTTCTAGGTAATCCCCCATCCTCAGAAATAAATATATCCACTCGTCGGTGTGTGTATTTTCGCCAATAGCCTGAGCCGGAAATTACGGTTTGTTAAGGTTCGCATAAACTTTTTTTTATAAACGTTGAGGTGTGACTAGATTAAGTGGTTTGGTGTAGTTAAATATTGTTAAATTATTTTGTCAGTGATTATTATTATGTGTAGTGTTTAGAAGTGTTCTATTTAATTATTATTGCTGGGGCCATGTGCGTGGTATTTAATGTTGCATGCGTCCGATGGAGGAGAGGAGGAAACTCGAATGGATTAAGCTGAGTTTGTTGGAGTTATGTCCCTTGATTTGAAAATTATTGATCTCTCAATATTGTCATTACTGTCATTGTTTGCCATTTCTCGTACCACCGGTGTCACCGTCTTCTATCAATACTTATTACATATTACACATAATGCTTCAAACGAACTACAATATTATTCATATATATATATATATATATATATATATATATATATATATATATATATATATATATATATATATATAAACAGATTACAAATAACATTGAATAGGAGACGAAATATATTGTGGTTTAGCCACTTTTCCCCCAACGTAAAACAAATATTTCAAAAGAATTTTATAACATAATAGATAATAATTTTGGTGTAAACACAAATATATTAAACTTATTAACAAAAACAAAATTAATTTATCTTACTCTACGGTCTAAATTTTTTACCAAAACATGATTGCATCCAATTATAACAACTTTCAAATACTCCAAGCTATTAGTGACTCTGTCACTCGGTTGTCACGTTGTAATTGCAACGATAGGGCTGAATGCCCTCTTAAAAATAAGTGTGTACATTGCGATATAAATCTGGATGGAATGATGAAACTTACAGCAATAACACCAGTAATAATACTACTACTACTACTGGTATTATTATTATTATTAGTAGTAGTAGTATTAGTATTAGTAGTAGTAGTAGTAGTAGTAGTAGTAACCATAACGACAATAGATGCACTACTAATAGAAATAATAATAATGAGCCAGGGAGAAACACTAATATGAATGCTGTTACTTACATCATCGCAAATCAAGCAAATAATCCACGCACATGTAAATTCCTTTAACAATGAAAACGTAGCAAACGCCACCTAAGCATGTTTGGGCCCTTAAGCAGAATCAGGTGTCATGTAGTTTACAATGGTCTATCATTAAAAAAGCAAACTGTTATTACCCAGAATTAAAAAGATATATTTCATGTTTATCCCAAGCATTAATTATTTAAAAGGATAGTGCTATTACATAAATAGAAAATTGGAAATCATATCAAACTGTTTACACAAAACGAAATTGAGATATTAACAATTTAAAATAAAATTTTCGGAATATTTTATCTCATTTCAGGAACGTAACAAAATTATCTTAGCACAAACCCTAAGTACGACGAGTGGCAAGGTCATAAAACAACACTAATCGCCTAAGAAGTAGCGGATTTACCTCCCATAGCAAACACAGATTAAGTTAACTATCCTGAAAAATAAAGATCATTTTACATTTAATTCATATAAGAACCTTTTTCCCCACTTTGAATTTTAAAATAATTGTGTGCTTTTTATCTTTTCTTCTTTTCGTCAAGTCTTTCAGGATCGGAGCTGAGAATGTTAATCTATAATCATATCAAAATACGAATTTATATA
>OY744553.1:8904889-8937389 GCA_963556195.1 Sepiola atlantica
ACTTTTAAAATTTTTCTGATGGTCTTTTTTGTATTAAAACAAAAAATAATAAATGATCCATAGGGTTCACAGGTTTCACAGGTTTCTCGAACGTTTTCTAATTCTTCGTCGAACCATCCTAGAGTGTCAAAAGCAAATAAACAAGAAAGCTGTAGAAAGAATAGAATATTAAGAAGACGGTCTAGAAACGCACAGAGAACGTTTTTCGCATTGTTTCAGGAACTCGTTGGCGATTTTAAATTCAGCAACGCTGGATCGCATCACATATATATGACATAACACACACATACACACACACACACACACATACATACATACATATATGTATATATATATATATATATATATATATATATATATATATTAGTACTTCATGTATCCACATAAAATATTATAAGGAGATATCATTTTTTATGTGTCAGTTTTCAGTATTTACTTCAACAGTGCTCGATACGTAAGTAGAGCTAGGTAGTAAGCAATGAAAATATATATGGCAATCAAGCTACACAGAGGCTCCCGTGTTTAATCCCCGGGGGAATCGTCAGGCTAAGCAATGAAAATATATATGGCAATCAAGCTACCGTGTTTCATCTCAGGGGGAATAGTCAGGCTAAATTTAGCCTGACGATTCCCCCCGGAGATGAAACACGGAAGTCTCTGTGTAGCTTGATTGCCATATATATTTTCATTGCTTACTATATATATATATATATATATATATATATATATATATATATATATATATATATATATATATATATATAAAGATAGATGAAAGAAGAGGGATAAACATGTACGAATGACAAATCTACTTCATCTTCGATTGTTCAATGCAAGGTGTACGCGGTAAAAACATGGTTATTATTCTTTCCTTAAGCCAAGGCTTTTCAAAGAATAAAATCTTATCATCAGAGGAATTACATAGATAGATAAGTTGGCAGTGGAAAAGCCAAAACTCAAAATGTGAAAAATTATTAAGTAATAGAGAGTGAGATGCAGGCCTCGTTGAAGACGACGTAATTTTCTGTTTGTTATTTTCCATTATTAGCTTCTCGACGCGGCGAGTAAGGTTTTTTGTTTTCAGGTGTTAGTTTGAACATTATTGCTCCGAGTATGTATATATATATATATATATATATATATATATATATATATATATATATTATTGTAATTGTTTTTTTCAGCGATAATTAACTAATCTTCTATTTTACTCACCTTTAGCGTACGGAGTTGCCTCCATATTACATACGCATGAGTGTTCCCACCTGCATATGCCATAAAAATATTTTCATAGCTTAATATATATATATTTATATATATATATATGTATATATGTATATATATATATGTATGTATATATATATATATATATATATATATGTATATATATGTATATATATATATATAATACACTAACTAATTGACGATGGGCGTTTGGTTAAGATCATCGACTACGAATCAGTGGCGATTTGTGTTCGGGGTTCGCGCCTACCGACCGTCGGGAAATAGTTCCTAGACTGAAGATTGCGTTAGCATGAAACATCGATGTCTCTAGGTATTTAAATAATTAATATTTATTTATTAAAATATTATTGTTTATCAGCCCCCCCCCTCCCCACAAGGGCTGGGCACTTTCGAGTAGTCTTTATAACAAGCAGTACAAATAGCTATATGCTCGATCCGAACACCGTTTCGTAAGATCACTCTAGCTGATCTTACGAAACTGAAGATTGCGTTAGCATGAAACATCGATGTCTCTAGATATTAAAAGAATTAATATTTATTTATTAAAATATTATTGTATATATATATATATATATATATATATAGTAACCTATGAAAATATTTTATGGCAAATAGCTTACGACCTAGTAATACTTACGTATCGAGCACTATTGAAGTAAATACTGAAAATTGATACAAAAATATAAAATTTTATGTGGATACATGAAATAGTAATATATATATATATATATATATGGAAAGTGAAACCCAAACATATTAGTTAGTAGTGTTCAACGTTTCGTCTTTATTAGAAGACTTCCTCAAGATGATTGTCTGAAGCAAAACAAAGATAAGTACCAATATATATATACACATATATGTATATCTATAAATTCATATATATATACATATACATATACATATATATATATGTATATATATATAAATACATACATAATATATATATATAAATACATATATATAAATATATATACATAAATGCATATATATATATATATATATATATATATATATATATATAATTTGTATTATTTCTTCACTATATTTATTTACAGATGAAATATGAAGGGAGAACACTTATGCGTATTACATATGAAGGCAACTCCGTACGCTCAAAGTAAGCAAAATAGACCATTAGTTAATTATATATATATATATATATATATATATATATATATATATGTGTGTGTGTGTGTGTGTTTTGGTACAGTAAAAATGTGTACAATATTCGTACCGACGGTTTCAAGCACAGAAGGACTTAGCCATCTTGCTCTCTTCAGTTTCTGTTTTCATCTGTTTCGGAAATGTGAAGTCACGTGTCACTCTCGTTTGGACGCGTTATTTGCTTAGAGTGTTACTTATGTTTGTTTAAATTTAGTGTAAGGAAGGTTTAATAAGGTTTGAAAAAAAGGGGGAAGGGTGAAAAGTAACAGTTGAGATTTAAACTGGAGTATATTTAAAGAGATATGAAAAAAAAATAAAAATGAAAAAATTATATATATATATATATATATATATATATATATATATATATTCCAGAGAATAAACTCCATCGTTTCCTATACGACAGCTACACTTAAAATTCCTTCGTGTTTTTGTGTACTACAAATGTAGTTATTAGATTGCGCCACGGGTCATTGCTACTTCTTGGCCTCAACGTCCGAGCGAGGGGGGCCTGGGAATTCCGGATCTGGCAAGTCATAGACATGCCGAAAGATTGGCTTTTCTGGGTCGCTCTTTGACAGATGATCTTCTTTGGGTCCCTGCGGTCTGGAAAGCCTTCCGCGGCCTCATACCCGCCCCCGAAGTCGAAGCCCGTCGTAGACCGAGGGGAGAACCGAAGTTCTTCACCGAATGCTGAGCCGCGGTTAAGGCGTTGCCGAGGCCTAGGGCTCTTACACAGCCGAGGAAAAGACTATATCGGGAGTTGGGGAGAGGTCCGCTTCGGATCCACTTGGGGAGCGGCTGGGATGGTCGGAGGAGGAGATCCGCTCTCAGTGGAGTTGGGCGCCAGGCCAGAGTCACCTCAACAACTCTGAGTACTCTCTGACCTGGCGACTGGTCCGGAACACACTACCCATTTACGACAAGCTCACCAGAGATGGAGTGAGGACGGATCCTTACTGCCAGCGCTGCAACGACCGCGAAAGAGAAACGGCCGAGCACGCTCTTTTCGCTTGAAGCAAACTTCGGCTACTCTGGGAGTATGTCGGAGAGGTAACGGCTCGCATCGATGCCGAGCATCCGATGCTCCTGAATGAAGCATTGGTTGTCCACAACGTAGCCCCGCCGTAGCCTAGGGAGAAAAGAATGGTTTTTCTAATCATCCTAGCCGTAGCAAGAATGGTGACGTGGGTTACACGTCTTGACGAGGTCCATGGGGTTGAATCTGTTTCCGATCGTGATCTGATCGTCTACATTAAGCACCAGCTCCGAGTGAACATCAGACGCGATTGGAGGAGATTACACCGCACGGAGTTCGATAGGAGGTGGGTGCACGACACTAGCTTGTGCATCCGTCGAGGCGCCAGGTATGAACACATGTTCCCTGCTTAGGCATGGCACACGCGGTCCTGGGTTCTACGGAACCCACCCCTCAAGCTTTCTTTAACAAAGACCCTTAGCTAGTAGAGAGAATGCGTTCTGACCCTGTTTTTGTTTTTTGGTACTAGAGAGCCTCCAAAGATGCCCACTCCCCCACACTTTGTTTTAGCCCAGGTCACCGTACATCTTGGAGGACACCACCACCCGTTCCCACATCCCATCCAGACGGACTTTATTTTTTACCCCCTCCCTTCTTAATTCCCACTCCCAATTAGAGACTGACCTACTTGTTTTCGGAGAACCCGGAAAACAGTGACCAGTCTACCACTTAGCAGAGGGTTGGGAGGGCACTACTAACATTTTTCATATTTATTTCATATTTATTTCATATTTAAAAAATTGTAAATATTGTCCCACTCCCCCAAAATGAATTTTTAAAATAAAATATATTTAAACAAATTGGGGATCACATAAGTAGGTCCAACCCACAGAGAGAATGAGGTATTTTGCACGCATTGTTTTTTATTTTTCATACATACTAAATATTTGCTGTAATCGTTTCTTTTGTCTAAATAAAATTGCTACTTCTTGGCCTTTTGGCTAAGATCAAAGTGTAGTATCTGTTCATAGACTGGTATTGTCTTGGCCTTCGGGGCTTGATTTACGCCCGTCTATCGGTCTGTCCTGTGCAGTTCTAGGAGGTCCACCCTCCCAGGCTTCGCCTCCCCTCTTTGGGGAGGAGTAAGTTGATTGCTTACTGCCCGAGGCGCCCCTACCGGGGAATGCCGACGGGGCTGCCCAGGCAATTTTTAAACCCCACTTTCCCGACCCGACCTTGGGTCACATCTTACTTGTGGGAGTAAGATAAAAACTGGCCTTGTGCCTAACTCCTGGAGAGGAATAAATCAATACTCCGTGGATTAAAAATAGGCTTTCTATCGAAATTCCGTACAGATTTTCTGAATTCGAAATAAAGGTTTCTGAGTTCGAAAAGACGCACCTGAAGAAGGTCGAAGGTTACATCGGTCGAAACGTTGTGAGAATAACATCCAAGGTGAGAACAGTATTCTGAATTGTCCAAATAATACAAATGGATCTAGAATGTTTCACGATCGCTTTGTGTGTGTGGGGGGGGGGGGGCGGGCGTCGATTACATTTGCCATCTGAGCCGGTGCCTTTGGCCTCTGCTGACGGAGTTGATAACCATCTTGGGTGGAATCGTAATTGGCGCGTGAGTGGGTTGGGGTTCTGCTTTGCCAATTGTGGTTTGAGCATTCAGGGGATGAATATGTGTCTAATCTGGCCACCCACGTTATTGGGTGGGGTCGAGTGGGATGGGGGTGTAAGGTTGAATCGGAATTGACCAAAAAGGAATGCCTGGTTATCCCGATTGCATATTTTGCAGAGTCTGTCATGCCTGAAGAATGGTAAGAAGAATCTGGTGGGTTTTGCGGAAGGTGTGTTAAAAAAGAAGAAGAGGTGGAAGGAGATATGTCAACGAAGAAGAAGAAGAAAAAAGAATAATGATAATAATAATAATAATAATAAGAAGAAGAAGAAGAAGAAGAAGAACAAAAGAGGAAGAAAAAGAAGAAAAAGAAGAAAAAAGGAAGAAGAAGAAAAATAAGAAGTAAAAGTAGAAAAAGAAGAAGAAGAAGAAGAAGAAGAAAAAGAAGACGAAGAAAAAGAAGAAAAAGAAGAAGGAGAAGAAAAAAAGAAGAAAAAGAATAAAAAAGAAGAAAAAGAACAAGCATAAAAAGAACAAAAAAGAAGAAGAAAAATAAGAAGAAGGAAAAGAAGAAAAAGAAGAAAACAGAAGAAAAGAAGAAAAAGAAGAAAACAGAAGAAAAGAAGAAAAAGAAGAAAAAAAAGAAGAAGAAAGAAGAAGAAGAAGAAGAAGAAGAAGAAGAAGCAATAAACTAAAAAAAAAGTAAAATCTAAAAATGAAAAACTAACACTATAAATTACTAGAAGACCCGTACACAGGCCGTTGCCCGGGATATACTTAGAACGCAAAAGCTTATGTCCCTATATCTGAACACCTATCTTGATATTTTCCTCGATTTGTTTATCTCTCTCTTTATAAATTAGGTATATTCATATATTTATATATTTGTATCTACAAGATTCACCTTAAATTAATTAACCGATCATTATGTATTTTGAAACACAGCTACTAGGCGTAAGGGATCTACATGTGGGCTATATTTAGTTTAATTTTGTCTCATGCCAAAGAAAGATAAAAGGGGGTGGAACTCTTTCCTGAAATTTCCGATACCTCCGATTTTTACGAAATTTTAACCATAGGTATTAGACATCAATTAATAAATATTCCTCAAATTACAGTTGCTTTGGGGTATTTTAAAGGGATTTTAGGGGACATATTATGGGCACAACTTTTATATTTTATATTCAAATATTTCAGATTTGCATTGAATTTGATCCATAGTCATAAAACACCAATTAAGCAAGATTCTATGAATTTCAATTTTTTTCTAAGACCCCGTAATCTTTAAAGTTTATGATATTTCCTTAAAACAACATCATGTAATCAAAATTTGATCAAAATTAGAATAAAAACTCAAGACTCAAGACATGAGGATTACAATCATTATGTCTTGATTTGAATATTCGTAAGCGAGAAATATAAACTGACAATCATATCAAAAAACGAATCTATATATATATATATATATATATATATATATATATTGTGTGTATTTAGGCAGCATATTTTCATTTAGGCAAACATTATTAAATAACACGGAGTACCCTCTCCAAATATAGAAACAACCTTGTTAACAATACCAAAATAATACACCACGATACCAATATCAAAAAATGAAAAATACTCGAAGCCCTCTACATAAAAACTAAACATCCCACAATTAATAATGTCAATTATGAAACTAGTCGCAACATTTTAAAGTGTCTAGCATAATAATTAACATTACCAAATTCTTAGCCATTAGGTAGTTATGCGTTTGAATTGTATGCACTTTCTTTGACGTCATCAATTTCTTAACGGTTTAAACAGTCAAACTTTTAAATCTCTCATATGTGTAGAACGCCATCACGCTCTCATGTACATTTCAACTTTACGATGCTTTTTCAAGTTATAAACTACTCGCCGTTATAATTCAAAAATGAGCACAACAGTAAAGTTATAATTTGTTAAGACACTAAAACTAATACCGCCTTAAGATGATTTGACGATTCAAATCGAAAGTACTTGCAAAAAAGAAAAAAGAATGGAACAAGAAACCCATGGATCATATTTATATCAATTTGACCGAAACATTAGATGGACAATTCGGAAAATTGAAAAAATAAAAAAAGTCGCATCAAACAAAACCACTCCGTGTTATTTAATAATGTATATATATATATATATATATATATATATATATATATATATATATATATATATATATATCGTAACTTGGACACATCAGTTTTCATTTGTCAATGACAATAGTAAAAACGTCTTTGCAAACATTAAACATTATTTTTGTTGCATAATGTTGGTTATTCGGACTACATTTCTCATCTTGAGTGTTATCATCCGGGTTCGTGGCGCAGTGGACTAAGTTTAAATTCAGTTCTAAGTGATAGTCATCTGCGATACGTTTTTAGTTTCTCATTTCCATTATTTTCAGTTCGCTGAATTTTTTTTAAATAAGTCATCAGCAGTTTATTTTATATAGAATTTGTATACTCGGACTACTGTTCTCATCTTGGGTGTTTTTATCACAACGTTTCGTCCAATGTAACCTCCGACCTTCTTCAGGTGTACTTTGTCGAACTCGGGAATCTTTCTGTCGAACTCGGGAAGGATATAGTACTAAGTATAATCCACTTCTAAGTGATAGTCATCTGAAGGTTGAAGGTTCAATCATCAGTGCGGACGATACGAAGAATTGCAAATTACTGAAGACTTCTCACGGTCATGGCTGACGGAACAAGAGGATGCTACCGCCGTGGATTAAATAAAGGGTTCCGTTCGAAATTCCGTTCAAATTCCCGAGTTAGACAGAAATATTCCCGAGGTCGGAGAGATACACCTAAAGAAGACCGGAGGTTACAGCGGCCTAAACGTTGTGATGGTAACACTCAAGATGAGAAATGTAGTCCGAATAACCGAAATTATGCAAATTATCAATCCTCATCAAAAAAATTCAGAAATATTAAGTTATTTATTTATTTTTCACGGAAAACTGCGAAAAGAGAGCGAGAGAAAAGGGGGGTAAGGAGAGATAAAAGATAAAAGTGGTGTAATTAGTGGGAATTGATTTTCTTTTGCCGGTTATGCTTTTATCTATGAATATTAATTGTTATGTTTGGTAAGTATTGAATTCAGGAATTCATTTAAACATTCGTATTATTTCGTAACTACCAACGAACGTAAGTAGAGGCTGGGATATTTTTTATTAAGAAGCAAGAAATTGTTTATGTACATAAACACTGGGAGAAAGGTAATATTTACAGTTAGGCGTAAGAAACGTAGGAGCCATACCTACATGGGCATCCTAAGTGGGGAGATGTTCATTGAGATGTTTGTTCACATTACATTTAAACATCTGCGTGAAGTTAAGGAAAGATAAAGCAGAGAGGCAATCGCAAAAGGCTAGAAGATCAAGGAAATAAGCTATTAACAAAATAAAATCTCTCCAGCATCTGGGTACCTCTACACTTAAGTAATGGGATTTTGCTGATTGAAGGGTCGGTCAGGGGTACTTACGTCGAGGGGGGCACCAATGCAGCAAGTTCATCGGAGCACATTGCACTAAAGTACTTGTAAAACAAGCCCAGGAATGCAACATTGAGACGATGGGACAGGGGCTGAGGTTTGGTAGATATTGTGGGACCTATTAGATTAGAGGCTCGTTTTTTGACCCTGTCTCAGAGGGAGAAGCTAGTGGTTGGTGCACCAGCCCAGATGTGACAACACTACTCCATATATGTGCAAATAGTGGCTTTGTAGAGATATTAAATACTGGCACGTGTGATAAGTTTTCCTACACGGTAAAGGGAGCGCACCTGCTTTGCAGGAACCTTGGCAATGTATTCTATGTATTTGTTTCAATTCATGTTACCTGTGAATGTTAGGCCGATGAGTTTGAATGATCAACTCTCGTGTGGGTGTTATCAGTGATTGAGAAATTAACAGTAACATTATCGATACAATAGATTGTTCGGGACTGTGACACTTTTAATGACCTACAAAAGTCAACGGACCCGTATTCTGAATAAATAATTGCTTGTCCTCAAATCCAACTGCGACATTCACTTTTTAGCATAGAAAGAATGCTGCGCAAAGTTTGTAACTCCACAAACACTGACACTCAGAATGTATTTCCTTCTAAAGAAAACATATTTGGTTAAAAAGTAAAAAAAAGTGATTGCATATTATTTAGATATAATGATAATAATAATGACAATAAAGCTAATAATAATAATACTAATAATAATAATAATAACAATAATAATAATAATAATAACAATAATAATAATAATAATAATAATAATAATAATAACAATAATAATAATAATAATAATAACAATAATAATAATAATACTAATAATAATAATAATAACAATAATAATAATAATAACAATAATAATAATAATAATAATAATAAAAATAATAATAATAATAATAATAATAATAATAATAATAATAATAATAATAATAATAATAATAATAATAATAATAATAATAATAATAAAGAGGAAAGAGCCAAGGAAAAAATTAAAAAATTGAAAGGAAAAAAGAGTAAACATTTTTAAAAAGTGAAATTTTTTAAATTTTTAAATTTTTTTTTTTTTTTTTAATTAATTAAAAAAAAATTATTTCATTTATTTATTTATTTATTTATTTATTTTAGCACCAGACAAAATATTTGTAGAAGGTCGAGCAGGTTGAGAACACCGAGGAGGGACTGCACAAACCAGACCTCCACTGGAAAAGTGCAGAGTATGCTGGGACCTTGGGGAGGCTTATTGCCACTCAAATCCCAGAGAAGACTAATTGTCCTTACCAGCGAGAAATCAATGGTAAGAGGCTGTTGTGATACTGCATCCTTATCGAAAAGAGGTGAAGAATACTGGAAATCTGGAGAGGCTTGTTATCACTCAGACTCCAGGAAATACCACTGGTTGTTGTCGGTGAGAAATCACTGACGATGATCTGTGTGAGAACTCCTAGTGAGTACAAATAAAAATTAGAAGAAGAAGAAGAACACAGTATTACTATTAAACATAATAAAACTAATGGTAACAGTATTAATAATAATGAAAATTATGTGTTGTGACCTTGAAGGGCTGAAGAGTGTATTTACAGAAGTACAGAATAGTATGTTACAGAAAGCCTGCGTCCGATACTGTGGCTATGGCTACCACCAATGACTTGTCGTAACTCTATTCATTATCTCTGGAATAGTCCATCTACAACCGAAATAGGGTAGATGAAGATCACACTATAACAATATTAAAAAAGTAGCAAAATATATTGTTGCCTATAAACACTTAAACAAGTGCTTTGTCGAGCAGCGAAACGGCCGGAACATGCGAGTGCCAATTGTGTAAACTACTATGGCATGCGTCGAAGGAAGCGGTCCACAAGAGGAGCGCAATCAAGTAATCAGATGACAAATGCAAAAACTATCACATTTAAAAAACGATGAACGTTTAATGCTTACTCGGAAGCAAAATGTCCTTAGCGAGAAATATCTAGTAATAAAAGAAAGAAAGAAAATAAGATTGTGTTTGTAAAACAGCGAGCCTCAGCTAACCATTATATTAATGTCTCCTAACGAAACATAATTCTCGAAGACATTTGTGAATTCTCCTATTCTATCTAACTGCCGTATTAATTCCGAAGACAGCTCTGTTTTCTTTGAATGCCATTCTTTTAATCAGTTATTCCGCCAATCGAGAATGTAAAATAACATTTTCGGAATATCTCATCAAAACACCAGAAAAAAGAAAGTTTGGGTGAAAGGAACGTTCCGTATTGATGTGGAAACCATACTATAGCTGTTTACGTAAACGGTCGGAAGATGCCGAACAAAAGTTGGTTGTGTCTTATTCAAAAACTGTACCAGTACATAGATCGCTAAAAGAAATAAAGAGAAGAAACCAATCAAAACTGGAATGAATAAAAAGTAAAATAACAAGAAAGGAAAAAGTGGAGAGATATTTTAAGTAGAAAGGAAGAGAACACCGAAAGTTACGAAAACTGAAAAGGAAAAGAAGAGGAGAACATAGAATGAAAATGAGAAAAGAGAAGAAAGAAAGAGATAAAAAGAAAAGTTATGAAAGAAGAAAGAGGGGAGGGGGAATTATAAGTGAGGTTCAGAAAGGGAAGTCGTAAAGAAAGAAAGAAAGAAAGAAGAAAGAAATTAGTAAAAAAAAGAAAAAGAAAAGATAATTTAAAAGATACTTAAAGAAAAGGGAAAGAAAGAAATGAAGAAAGAAAGAAAATTGGAAATGAAATAAAGAAAAAATGAAGAAAGAAAGTAAAAAAAGAAATAGAATAAAAAGACAGATTACGAAATTATTAAATGAATAAAGAAAAAAAAACAAAGGAAAGATTGGAAGAAGAGATGGCGGGCGAAAGAAATGATGAACAGTGTAAAAAATGAAAGAAAAACGAAAGGAAATGAAGAACCTAGAATAAAGAAAGAGAGAAAAGGGAAAGTTATGAAAGAAGAAAGAGAAGAGAGAGATTTAAAAGGAAGGTTTAGAAACGGAAGTCGGAAAGAAAAAAAGGATGAAATTATGAGAATATGAACAGAGTAAAATAAAAATAAAAATAAAAGAAAAAGAAAAGCTAATTTAAAAGATGGATGAAGGAAAGGAAAGGAAAATGGAGAAAGACAACGAAATGAAGAAAGTAAAGAAAAAAGAAATAAAACTTGAGACATTAAAGGGGTTAAAGAAACAATAAAAAATGAAAGAAAGTAAAAGAAAACAATAAAAAGAGAGAATGGGAAATAATAAAAAAAGAAACAAAGAAAAAGATTGGAGGAAGAGTTGGCAAACGAAAGAAACGATGAAGAGAAAAGTGAAAGAAATGGAAAAGAAAGATTAAAGAAAAGGAAATAAGAAAGAAGGGAATAATAATAAGATTGTGTGAATAAAAGACTTGGTCTTTTGGCTAAGATCAAAGTGTAGTATCTGTTCCGATGGATACTGCACCCCATAGACTGGTATTGTCTTGGCCTTCGGGGCTTGATTTACGCCGGTCTATGGGTTTGTCCTGTGCAGTTCTAGGAGGTGCACCCTCCCAGGTTTTACCTCCCCTCTTTGGGGAGGAGTAAGTTTATTGCTTACTGTCTGAGGCGCCCCAACCGGGGAATGCCGACGAGGCTGCCAAGGCAATTTTTAAATGGCCAGAGTGCTCACCTCTCGAGCACTGGCTTATCTAATCCCACTTTCCGGACCTTGTGTCACATCTTACCTTGTGGGAGGTAGATATAAAAAAAAGAAAGACAACAGAAAATATTAGATATTGAAACTAGAAAGAAAGAGACAAGGAAGAGAAAACACAAATCAAGAAGAAAGAAAGGAAGGGGGAAATAAAGAAACAGAAGAAAAAAAGGGATGAGAATATGTACGACAACTACGGAAACGAAAGAAAATAAATGAAGAAAGAGAGAAGGGAAAAACTTAATAGAGATGATAATTAATTAATAATGAAAAGAAAGAGAATAAATAAAGAAAGAAATGAAGAGATTAGGAACAGAAGAGAAAGAAAAGAAAGAACGCAATGGAGAAAAGAAAGAAAGAAAGAGAAAAATGCGCCAATTTTTAGCGCGAAGTGAAGAAAAAAAAAGAAGCTGAAAAATAAAGACAGAAAAGAACGACGAAAAATGTGGTTTTGATTAGGGTTAACTCTAACCTTAACCCTAACCCCAACCCTAACCCTAACCCTTATCCTAACCCTAACCTCAACCCCAACCCCAACTGTAACTCTAACCCCAACCCTAAGATCCCCACCCACGCATGCATTCTTTCCTAACCCTCAATGGAAGAATCCGTGCGTGTGTTAGGGTAAGGGTTAGGGAAGAATGCGTGCGTGGGTTGGGATCTTAGGGTTGGGGTTAGGGTTGGGGTTGAGGTTAGGGTTAGGATAAGGGTTAGGGTAAGGGTTGGGGTTAGGGTTAAGGTTAGAGTTAACCCTAACCCTAACCCTAACCAAAACCCCAACCGCAAATCCAACCCCAAACCCAAAATAAACCCCAACCCCAACCCCAACCCCAACCCTAATCCAAACCCCAACCTCAAATCCAACCCTTACCCCAACCCTTACCCTAACCCAGCCCTAACCCTAACCTTAACCCAACCCTGAACATTTTTTTTCAAATACGTGACGGGGTTGGGACCCTAATCCCCTTAAAGTAGGCCCCTTGTGCTTGCACACACTTAGTCCAACGATCCATCCACTGCCAGAAACACCTCTGGAAGCCTTCTTTTGAAATGTTGTTCATCTCCCCCGTCGCGTTCCGCATTATCTATTTTTTTCGCACCCTCTAAACAACGGCTGCACTCCGAGAAGTTTAGGTCCTGTCAGAAGACTGGTCACTCTCCGCTAATGTGCGGTCATATTTGAATCGGCTGAACTACTTCTGAATTTGTGTTACACATCGCATCTTCTCAAAACATCTGCTGAATCTAACGCGACGGTGGAGATGAACATCATTAAAAAAAAGACTACCAGTAGTGTTTCCGGCAGTGGGTGGATCGGTGGACTAAGTGTGTGCAAGCACAATGAGTCTACCTTTTCTAACCTAAGGTCGGATACTTTTAGACAGGCCGTGTACATTAATTAGAATTGTAATATTTGTATCTAGGGGGCGCCTAGTATTGACGATTACGTAGTTTTCGTTTTGTATTTAAAAGACTTTTATATTGGCTACTAATTTTGATTTTAGTCTTAGTCCAAGGAAGGAGCGTACATTTGTTAGCAATTCAAATTTCGTATTTAATTTCAAAATTATTCTGAAATGCAACAAATTACACAAGGAAAAATAATTGCATTTCATTTAAGCCAGGCGAGAATAATTTAGTTTATTTTTTTACGGTTACAGTGACGTACTTATAAATTAGTATGTGCACCAGGGCAGGGGTTAGGCACGTATATAGTGTGCACACCGAGGCAGAAATATGGAACGTATATAGTATGTACACCTGGGCAGATATAGGTACGTATATAGAATGTACACCGGGGTGGAAATAGGTAAGTATATAGTATGCACACCGGGGCAGAGATAGGTACGTATATAGTATGTACACCGGGGCAGGGATAGGTACGTATATAGTATGCACACTGGGGCAGAGATAGGTACGTATATAGTATGTACACCGGGGCATAGATAGGTACGTATATAGTATGCGCACCGGGGCGGAGTTAGGTACGTATATAGTATGCACACTGGGGCAGAGATAGGTACATATATAGTATGCGCACCGGGGCGGATATAAGTACGTATATAGTATGCACACCGGGGTGGTGATAGGTGTGTATATATTATGCACACCAAGGCCGAGATAGGTACGTATATAGTATGCACACCGGGGCAGAGATAGGTACGTATATAGTATGTACACCGGGGCAGGGATAGGTACGTATATAGTATGCACACCGGGGTAGAGATAGGGTACGTATATAGTATGTACACCGGGGCAGGGATAGGTACGTATATAGTATGCACACCGGGGTAGAGATAGGTACGTATATAGTATGTACACCGGGGCATAGATAGGTACGTATATAGTATGCGCACCGGGGCAGATATAGGTACGTATATAGTTTGTACACCGGGGCAGAGATAGGTACGTATATAGTATGTACGTTGGGGCAGAGATAGGTACGTATATAGTATGTACACCGGAGCAGAGATAGGTACGTATATAGTATGTACGTTGGGGCAGAGATAGGTACGTATATAGTATGTACACCGGTGCAGAGATAGGTACGTATATAGTATGTACACCGGGGCAGAGATAGGTACGTATATAGTATGTACGTTGGGGCAGAGATAGGTACGTATATAGTATGTACGTTGGGGCAGAGATAGGTACGTATATAGTATGTACGTTGGGGCAGAGATAGGTACGTATATAGTATGTACACAGGGCAGAGATAGGTACGTATATAGTATGTACACCGGGGCGGGCATAGGTACGTATATAATATGTGCACCGGGGCAGAGATAGGTACATATATAGTATGTACACTGGGGCAGAAATAGGTACGTATATAGTATGTACACTGGGGCAGCGATAGGTACGTATATAGTATGCGCACCGTGGCGGATATAGGTACGTATATAGTATGTACACCGGGGCGGATATACGTATCTATATAGAAGGAGCAGACAGAGGTGGTACTTTTAATAGAAATATGTCATACTTTTGCTCTGGGCAACGGAAGAGGATTGGTGGGGAAGGGACATCTTTCGCCGAACGCAAAGGGAGAAAGTAGCGGTGAAATGGGGCGACCAGGAGAGAGAAAGGTACAAAGATAATGAGACGGCTATAGAGAGTGGAAGAGAAATAGAAGTTTGAATATGAAGATGTTACACGCGCGATTTCTCTTCTATTTAAAATAAAAGTAAATTTGCAGATTAACATTCTCAGCTAAATCACTCCCAATCAAATGAGATTCTACTTCTTTAGGCGATTATATTTGAACACCGTAAACAAACTTGTCGAAAAATAAACAAGAATTATTTTAGAATTTAAAGTAAGAGATTAGTTCCATAACAAATTTAGCGTAAAATGATCCCCCACTTCCGGACTATTCTAACTTTTTAGGGCTTCCTACTAATTTTTTTTTTAACAACTAACGCTAAGTCTGACTGACAAAGTCGTGAAACCGCACGTAATCGACTAAAAAGTTAAAAGAAAACTACCCCCCCCCCTAAAAAAAACGCATAGAATTTACCTTCCATAGCATTTTTTGGTTAACCGTTCTAAAACGCTAGAATAACCCGGAAATGGAGGATCATTTTACGTTAAAGTTATATACGAAACTGCGCATTTTGGTTAGGAAAAAGGTGTAGTATCTGTTCTGATACTACACTTCATCTTTTCTGTCCTCTGTCGGTGAAGGAAGTGGTCTTTCTGGACTGAGGCAATTATTATTTTTGTTCTAATCTAGAGTGACCTTTTTTGGGAGCTGGATTTTCCTCACATTAAATAGCGATATTGTGTCGAACTTTGCCTTCGTGGGGAGGCAAGTAAGCAAGAACAGATTCCCCACTCTGGTTTGTGTTGTTTTCTTTCTACCATTTTCTTTCTAAGTTTTCGCATGTAATCGTCTAAAAAAGTAGAATCTTATTTCTTGTTTTTTTTTTAGCTGTTAATCTACAACAATACCAAAATAAATTTGTAATGTAAGAATTATAAGTAGCCTTTTTTTCCTGAAGAAAAGTATCAAAGTACGAAAATACTGATTTTTATAAGGGGTCAAGAGAGATAATTCAGACATATATATATATTTTTTTATTTTTTTATTTATCTTCCTCCCACAGCGGTAAGATGTGACACAAGGTCGAGAAAGTGAAATTTTAAAAGCCAGCGCCCGAGAAGATAAGCACTCTGGACTAGCAAAAAATGTCTGGGCAGCCTCGTCGGCATTCCCCGGTATGAACGTCTCAGGCAGTAAGTGATAAACTTACTCGAACCCAAAGAAGGGAGACAAAGCCTGGGAGGGTGGACCTCTTAAAACTGCACAGGACAAACCCACAGACCGGCGGATCAAGACCCAAAGGCCAAGACAGTACCGGTCTATAGGGTGTAGTATTCATCGGAACAGATACTACACTTTGATCTTGGCCAGAAAGGACATTTATTTTAATTATGACAAAGGGAGGTAATTAATGTATGGTAATACGTACGCGAGTTGTCTCCAGTCACTTTTTAAGGGGAAGTAATGTATAAGATCAACAATTAAAAATAGAGCTGAACTGAATTATCCCCCTTGCAAAGTTACACGGATGCATTCTTTGGTAGAAAATGATTTCAAATTAAATTTTAAGTTAATAATAGACTATTATAAAGCTATTGACTGTGATACGAATCAGGATTTCTTGAAATTGAACTAAACAATGTCCAAGTTACGAATAAGAGATTTATTAATTATTTATTGAATTATAAATCTTATAGTTTACTTTTTCACCGAATGGATCAGTGTAATATATTTGTTTCTTAATTTTTTTTATTTGTGATTGAATATATTTTTGAAATAAAATTCTAAGATATAAAAAAAAGAATAATTATCTCCGTTTCAAAAATAATTAAAAAATAAGAGACAAACTATTAAGGGATCCTCTTTTCAGTTTGGGGTTGCAAAGTAAGGACGATAACTTATCTCAACTTATTTTTAGATTTCTTTCGCCAATTGATTTCAACAAATATTTTTTTAACAATTGATTTTTATTTACAAAAACAACAAATATTTTTTTTTAATTTGTTTTGAAATGGAAATGAAGAAAACATTTGGGGGTTGGGGGAGCTAATTAAAAAAAAAAAATTCTCACCGGAAGAAACAAAGAAAAATAACCTTAAAAATGCAATTTCATTCAGGTCATTGGAATTTGGGTTCTTATCCAGATTAAGGGAGACATTAAAAAATAAAATTAAAATAAAACAAACTGAGAAATATCTGTTTGATGTACGTACCTGTCACGGGCTAAATATATCCTAGACCAAAAATCACGTAAATTAATCAACTAGATTTTTTTTTTAAAGAAAATTAAAGTTTAACGATTAACGAATAACGTGGTTCTACTGCCTCCATTACGGTTTATTATGAATACTCCCTTGAATAAGCCGTAGTGGAGGCCGTATTTCCAAATTTAATTTTCTTTTATAAAATAAAAACTACTTAATTAATTTACGTGATTTCTGGTATAGAATATATTCATTCTGTGATTAATACGTACATCAAAGATTTATTTATATTTTTTTATTTTTCGAATGTCTCCCTTAATCGTGATAAGCACCGGAATTTAATAGTTTTTTGAATTAATAAATTAAATAAATTGTCAGATTTGGGACGTCCCCGTACTAATAAAGAATATATTGTGAATCATATATTTACTCCAGTCGAAATCTTTCTTCCGACTGGACTTCTTTTATTTATTTTTTTTATTTTTGCTTGTAGCAAAACTAATGGAAAATGAATTCAATATCTACGTTAAGACAAGTTATCTCCCCTTGCACTGAAAGAAATTAAAAAAAAACGCCCAGAAAAGTATACGAAATTCAACAAAAACATTTTACACTGAGTGGATAGACGCGATGTTGGGGGCAGAGATCAATACGTATATATTTGAATCGGCTGAACTACTTCTGAATTTGTGTTACACATCGCATCTTCTCAAAACACCTGCTGAATCTAACGCGACGGTGGAGATGAACACAATTCAAAAAAAAGACTACCAGAGGTGTTTCAAGCAGTGGATGGATCGGTGGACTAAGTGTGTGCAAGCACAATGAGTCTACCTTTTCTAACCTAAGGTCGGATACTTTTAGACAGGCCGTGTACATTAACTAGAATTGTTATATTTGTATCTAGGGGGCGCCTAGTATTGACGATTATGTAGTTTTCGTTTTGTATTCAAAGGACCTTTATATTGGCTACTAATTTTGATTTTAGTCTTAGTCCAAGGAAGGAGCGTACATTTGTTAGCAATTCAAATTTCGTATTTAATTTCAAAAATAATCTTAAATGCAACAAATTACACAAGGAAAAATAATTGCATTTCATTTAAGCCAGGCGAGAATAATTTAGTTTATTTTTTTACGGTTACAGTGACGTAATTATCAATTAGTATGTGCACCGGGGCGGCGATAGGTACGTATATAGTGTGCACACCGGGCAGATATAGGTACGTATATAGTATGTAAACCGGGGCGGGGATAGGTACGTATATAGTATGTACACCGGGGCGGGGATAGGTACGTATATAGTATGTACACCGGGGCGGGGATAGGTACGTATATAGTATGCACACCGGGGCGGGGATAGGTACGTATATAGTATGCACACCGGGGCGGGGATAGGTACGTATATAGTAAACATATATATACATACCTATCTCTTCCCCGGTGTTTTTGATTTGATTAATATAATTAACATGTAATTAACAAACTTTAAATAATTAATTTCAGAATAATATTTTAAGCATATAAGCACTTGATAATTTTTCAAAAATGTGTTACCTTTATCTATATATATTCATATATTTTTTGGTACAGAAAATTAGTACAACATCAGTACCGTCGGTTTCAAGCTCAGAAAGACTTAACCATCCGGCTCTCTTCAGCTTATATTGTCACCTGTTATATATTTACTCCGATAAATACTTACATCGATAAATATAAAAGTAACATGAGACAACATAAGCTGAAGAGAGTCGGATGGTTAAGCCCTTCTGAGCTTGAAACCGACGGTACTGATGTTGTACTGATTTTTTGTACCAAAGAATAAATAAATATTACGCTCTTAATTTTGATTCTTAATTAATCGAACAGTCTGCTAGGATTTTTTCCCACCATCTAACAAAAGAAGTAATCTTATATATATATATATATATATATATATATATATATATATATATATATATATATATATATATATATATATATATATATATAATCTCTTGTTTTTGTTTTTCTCATGCATTTTAATCTGTTTTCCGTTTGTCATTTTTTACATATTTTGTCTACCACGGCATTTCATTTTCATGACTTATCGTGTACCTTACGCCATGTGATGCTAAAGGCGCTGATGAAGCGACGTTTTGGAGTAGCTTTTGTTGATTTTTAAATTAAAAAAAATTAAAAAAAAGTATTTCCAGAATGTTTTTGAAACGACCGTACACCATAATAGACCTGTTGTTCTAATTCTTTTAACAATTGGGATCTTATAATTCATCAAATCTTCTTATATATATATATATATATATATATATATATATATATATATATATATATATATATATATATATATATATATATATATATATATATATATATATATATAAATGTGTGGTTTATCGTTCAAGTTTCAAAGTATTGCATGGAAAGTTAATAAAATTCAAATATAAGCCAAATTAGCAATACAAGATTAATTTTTTTTTTCTTACATTAATCCTATCGATTACGGAATAAAATTCCTTCTTCAGGGGTGACCAGTATTTAGTAATTTTTTTTTTTTCATCAAAAAACAAGAATAAAGAATAAAGAAGAAAGTTTCGTTATTCTTGTTTTTTTATGAAAAAAAAAAATGACTAAATACTGGGCACCCCTGAAGAAGGAATTTTATTCCGTAATCGATAGGATTAATGTAAGAAAAAAAAATTAATCTTGTATTGCTAATTTGGCTTATATTTCAATTTTATAAAGTTTCTCAACCATTAAAACTATATTAAAAAAAAACAAAAAAACTTATAGTCCCAAGTCTTCCAGTGGAAAATCACTCATGTAAGTCAATTTATTTTTTACAGTTATTATATTAGTTTATTTCTAACACTATTTTAAGGGATCATCAGTTGTTTACCATGAAAAACTGTTTTGGGAATATATATATATATATATATATATATATATATATATATATATATATATATATATATATATATATATATATGAAGTTAATCTAACAAAAGATATAAGATGCATCTAATATCTTTAATTAGTGAACATCCGGATAAACTGAAGCTCAATTTACTGGATAGATCATTAATAGCACAATACGAAGTGAAAGAATAAAATAAGGTGCAAGTCAAATTTTATTAGCATTAAGTACTTTGCTTGAACATTGAATGCTAATAAAATTTGATTCGCACCTTATTTTATTCTTTCACTTTATCTAGTGCTATATTTATATATATATATATATATATATATATATATATATATATATATTTAATTATTTTATATGTACGTAAAAATTATATATATATATATATATATATATATATATATATATTAAAATAAAATCACACGTCCTATTAAAAAGGGCGATAAATGTAATATTCGTTACCGCTTAGGAAGTGGAAAAATACTAAGAAAAATAGCTATGTTTCTATCGTCAGCAAAAAATTAAAAAAACAAAAAGCTACGTCGAAAGGGCTGCTCAAGCATTTTCTGTAAGCCAGAGTGCTCCCCTTCTTGGGTGCTGTGTTTTCATCACTACCTTCCGACGTTGTGTCACATCTTTCTGCGGTGTGAAGGATGTAAATACTATCTCATATGTTAAGTTTTTCCCCCTTAACCTATGAGAATGGGCTTATGACAACGGGCTTATGACAACGAGCTTATGACAACAGGCTTATGACAACAGGCTTATGACAACGGGCTTATGACAACAGGCTTATGACAACGGGTTTATGACAACAGCCTTATGACACTGGGTTTTTGACAACAGCCTTATGACAACAGGCTTATGACAACATGCTTATGACAACGGGCTTATGATAACAGGCTTATAAAAACGGGCTTATGACAACGGGCTTATGACAACGGGCTTATGACAACATGCTTATGACAACGAGTTTATGACAACCGCCTTATGAGAACAGGCTTATGACAACAGGCTTATGACAACAGCTTAAAGACAACTGGCTTATGACAACGGGCTTATGACAACAGCCTTATAACAACAGGCTTATGACAACAGAACCGGTGCTACACTTATAAATTCCGATTAGATCGATTTTTTTTTATTCATTTAAAAATGTCAAGTCACAAAAGAACAATTTTGTATTGCTAAGATCAAAGTGTAGTATCTGTTGTCATAACATCAGCGCGGGAAGTTTTTTCATCTAATTGTCTCCCTTGAAACTGAATTTGTAAAAATGTTTTTAAAAAGCTGTCGTTTTTAATAAAATCTATTTACTTAATTGTATCAATCATTATAATAATATTACTATCGAGGAAAATATTATAAATATATGATAAAATGTGACAATGAGAATTATAAATTTATATGACAGAATATTAATTTATTAGGGACTTTAAAAAAATGAACATGCAAATGAACAAAAGCAGGTTTTGTTTGACGGAGTTTAGATATTACTGTATATACTGTATCATTATGTTTGAAGTAAAACAAAAAAATATATATATAAGACCCTAATAAATTAATATTCTGTTATATAAATTTATAATTTTCATTGTCACATTTCATCATATGTTTATAATATTTTCCTCGACATATATATATATTTATTTTTCTTCATTTTTCATTTTTCTTTATTTTTCTTCATTATTCTTTTTCATCTTTCTTTACCCCCCCCTTTTATTATTAGTGCCTAAATTTTTTTTATGATTAGTACCATTACGACTTCATGAATTTATAAATTTATTTAATTATAAGTTTTCTTTTTAATGATTTATTATTTAATATTTTTAGAAATATTTTATTACATTAGCATATTATTTCAATATAATTTTTAATTTTATAATTTATATATTTTTTTAACTTAATATAATTTTATTTTTATTTTTAACGTTATCTCCATTTACTTTCGATAAGATATATAGCGTCTTTATTAGTTAAATTTGAATACTTTCCATAACGGGCCACGTAATTCCACGCACGTGACAATTTAAACATGCTAGGTTCCCATCTGTCCAACTGTTAACGTTATTCCCATTTAATTTCTTGCTTTTTCGATGTACAGCGTTGCTGTTGTTTTGATCTGAAACTTTTCCATAACTGACTACGAATATTCCACGCACGTGACAATTTTAAATCTGAAAGTGTTCCATCTTTCCAACGGACAATATTTTGACATTCCTGGCGGTTGTTCTCACTCATTAAGCTATACGACTCCGCTGATGAAGGTCCGATTTTCTCGGATCTGAAACCTTGGTCCGGATGTTGTTGTAACACTTTATTTAATATATATATATATATATATATATATATATATATATATATATATATATATATATATATATATATATATATATATATATATATAAGCCTTTTAGTATATGTTCCGATGGATTGCTACACTCTGTAGACCGGTATCGTCTTGGCCTTCAGGTCTTGAATCTGCCGGTCTGTGGGGTTGCCATTTGCAGTTCTAGGAGGTCCACCCTCCCAGGCTTTGCCTCCCCTTTTTGGGGTGGAGTAAGTTTATCGCTTGCTGCCTGAGGCGCCCTGGTCGGGGATGCCCAGGCTATTTTTGCTAGTCCAGAGTGCTCCTTCTTTAGGGGCGCTGGCTTGGCTTCTCCCTCACTTTCCGACCTTGTGTCACAAATCCCTCTGTGGGAAGGACTGCAAACGAGGTGACTCACAGAGAATTATTACAAGGATTTGTTGAATGCTTAGAAAATGATGAAAAGGAAACCAATCAATATGAAGATCAAGGTAAGTTTTAGAAATGAGTATTAATCTTCCTTTGTCGACACTTGTACGTCACTGCTCTGTTTGCGACTGCAGAATACTTTGACTGCACCACGGCAGAGGGGTAAGGACCCCCCTCTCTTTTTCTATAGGACAACCTGTTTGCGATGGTTGATGACACCTGATGTCTGTAGAAGGGATCCTGGTTGCACTGCATTCCTTGATTCCGTTGAATAAGTAGTCATGTGAGCAACAACACTCCATTTTGGTCCTTACTTGGCCTAGACAGGCAGTCAGAAATGTATAACCCATACCAAAGTAGCACCATATGCTACCAAAATCATTATTAATACATAATTAACCCATTCTCAAAATATATGGTTTAAAGCGGAGTCAATTGATTTGAGAGAAATAAGCCATTGACTACTGTTATGTTTACTATCAGGCATTGTCTACTGAAAGCCCATTACTAACAGAAGCTCAAAGTCTACTCCCAGTTTAAGTCTCCTGGAAAGTCAAATGGGTTTCCCCCATTGACAAATTCCAAACTCGAGTTGGACTCGGTGGTTAATGGAGGAGCACAGTATCAATGAAAAAAATAAAACCTTCTTCTGGCTTTCTTATAAAAAAATCTAATCGATTCCACACAGATAAAAGTTCAGAAAGCAAAGATGGAACTACTGGATTTCCAAGATTCATTGTTTTTGAATCCCAGGATAAAATTTACCTGACAAAACTCTTCATTCATAATTGAAAAGGTCATCTCCTCAAATATAATAGCAAAAAAAAAAACTCTTTTAAATGGAAACTTATTGAAGTAGAAAAACAAAAACATACCTTCTTTTCTTTTTTTTTTCTTAAAGATTTTACTCAAAATTTAAAAAAAATTTCACACCTCAAATAAAATAAAAATCTCCTTTCATGAAAGACTAAACATGACCAAGGAAGTAGTAAGAAGTGTTATGTGTGACACTAGAGGAAATTAAAAATCTAAAATCACATAATGTGACTGAGGTGAAAAGCATAGCAATAAAGTGATAACAATACATGCAAATACATAAATAATGAATTTTCACATGCCAACAATCCCACCTAAACTAAAAAAAAAAACTACTTGATCCGTAATCCCCTCCATTGCTATAAATGTTAAAAGTTTGACCATCATACGGGCAATTTTAACAGAAAGTCTTTGTGGAAGATGTGGAGAGAAGATTTCGTATCTGCCTCTGAAGGAGCTGAAATGTATGGGTGGCATTTAACAACAACAAAAAAAAAAGCTAAGTGTTTAAATTATTTTTACTCTGAATTTTTTTCTTAATTAATCCATGTATTAACATCCAATGAGTATCTAGCTAAAATAATATTTTTTCCAGGATTCTTGGCTGTTCAAAACTCTGTATCGTTTCTTCTCTTTTCTTGCCTACATTCTGCAGGGGTCACTTGGGTTCAAGTTTGAAAAGGGGTGGGTGGGGGTAGTTCACTAGCGAATGTAGGTAGGGGATGAATATCGTCCAAGCTAAGCATGCTAGTCTGGTTAAAGACACATTTCGTATCTGCCTCTGAAGGAGCTGAAATGTATGGGTGGCATTTAACAACAACAAAAAAAAAAAGCTAAGTGTTTAAATTATTTTTACTCTGAATTTTTTTCTTAATTAATCCATGTATTAACATCCAATGAGTATCTAGCTAAAATAATATTTTTTCCAGGATTCTTGGCTGTTCAAAACTCTGTATCGTTTCTTCTCTTTTCTTGCCTACATTCTGCAGGGGTCACTTGGGTTCAAGTTTGAAAAGGGGTGGGTGGGGGTAGTTCACTAGCGAATGTAGGTAGGGGATGAATATCGTCCAAGCTAAGCATGCTAGTCTGGTTAAAGACACATTTCGTATCTGCCTCTGAAGGAGCTGAAATGTATGGGTGGCATTTAACAACAACAAAAAAAAAAGCTAAGTGTTTAAATTATTTTTACACTGAATTTTTTTCTTAATTAATCCATGTATTAACATCCAATGAGTATCTAGCTAAAATAATATTTTTTCCAGGATTCTTGGCTGTTCAAAACTCTGTATCGTTTCTTCTCTTTTCTTGCCTACATTCTGCAGGGGTCACTTGGGTTCAAGTTTGAAAAGGGGTGGGTGGGGGTAGTTCACTAGCGAATGTAGGTAGGGGATGAATATCGTCCAAGCTAAGCATGCTAGTCTGGTTAAAGACACATTTCGTATCTGCCTTAGCAGTGAAGAAACCGAAACCTCGTTCGGGGTTGAAAGAGGGGGGGGGGAGTGAGGGAAACCTATTTTCAACTTACTGTTCCCTTCTTAGTATGCAATTGAACTTATTCTATCTACATATGTACATATATATATATATATATAATATATATATAATATATATAATATATATTATATGGAATTTTTTTTTTTTTTTTTTTTTTTTTTTTCCTTACCTGCGGGGGCTAGGAAATACCCGACTAGTACATGGGTGCAGGCTATTTTTTAATATTTTCTTTTTTTTTTTACCCCTCTCGGAGTGTTGGACCCGTAAGACCCTGTAAGGCTATCCATCTAAGAGAAGGAAATCTCTGACAAAAAAACCTTCTTCCAGTTACTTACGCTGTGGCAGTAAACTGTTGGGGGAGGATGGCTTCCTTAGTCCTGATCGACAACCTTCCTAGAGTTGGAATCTCGAACAAAGTATCCGGTTTGCAAACCTACAATTGCTTAAGGAGTAGATAGGTTCTACCTATCGCCGGCCCTTGCACTCCTTCTTTGTTTATTAGTCAGGCGCAGAGGTAACAGCGCTGGGACGCCTCTAAACACTCAGTGCCTAGCCTTGTTTCCTTACTAGGACAATGAACGCCGTTCTCTTTCTCTCTATTTGGGCAACTCGGGGAAAGTTTTTTCGTTAGTAAGTCTTACATGACCAGTCTGGGTCTCTCTTGTTCCGACAGGTTGAGGGTACAGGTTAGACAGCTTGTCTGGCTGCTGTTTCCGACTGAAAGGACAGGAGCCCAAACTCTTGGGTAGCGCCAAGAACGGCTGCTCCATCATCAGTTGCATAATACCGTGGGTAGTTGTATGTGCCATGTCGCGCATGGAAAGGGACCCTGCAATTATCTACGGTGGGCTTTCCCGAGGCCACAACCCCCATGGACCAGGTCGTGACTAATGGACTGGTTGTGTGAGCTTATTGGCACCAAGCAAGTACCCACCTTGGCCAATCCACTCTATAATCAAATCAAACATGCCATTACAAAGAAATAAAATCAAACCTAAACCAGACACCCAAACAACACTTTCGCCTCCGCCCTTGAGGCTTGCATTCTCAAATATCCGGGGACTTAGAACCAACATCAACGACGTAGAAACCTTTCTCCTGACAAACTCCCCGGATATCCTAGCTCTTAGTGAAACTAACCTCCAATCCTCAATCTCTTCTCACCACTTTGACATGACTGACTACCTCCCACTCTACCGTAAAGACTCTGACAAACACATGCACGGGCTAGGAGTTTATGTTCGGAACACCCCCCCCCTGACTAGAGAACATAGGTTAGAATCAGATGACTACGACTACATGTGTTTTAGATTGACTTTACATCACAACGTTAGTTACTTATATTTCCTATACCGCTCCCCGTCGTCCCAGGACTGTACTCTGCTAAACTCTGTCTCTGAAAGCATAGATAGAGCACTCTTAATTGACTCGAATGCCCAGATACATGTATTTGGGGATTTTAATGCCCACCACCGCGACTGGTTAGGATTCTCCAGCCTTACTGACGCAGCCGGCAACTCTACGTATAATTTCTCCTTAGCTCACTCCCTCTCTCAGACTGTTGATTTTCCGACCCGCATCCCCGATCGTGTGGATCAACAAGCCTCACTTCTAGACCTCTTCTTGACCTCAATACCCGAGGCTTGTGTGACGAAAGCTCATAGCCCACTCGGGAATGCTGATCACATTGTGCTAATGATACATATCACACTAAAAAGTCGTCCAAAAGCTGATGAACCGTTGCTCAAAACAACAAGATACTACGAGCAAGCTGACTTTGAGTCAATCAGAGACCACATCAGTGATGCCCCATGGCGGGAAACCTTCTTACTCCCTGCCAACCAGTGTGCAAACGAATTAACTGAATGGGTCAAAGCAGGCATTGAAGCCTATGTCCCCATGCGAAAATTCTTTAGCAAGCCCCACTCTCCTCAATGGTTCACTTCGGAATGTGCAGCTGCCATTTCTGAGAGGCAACAAGCATTCCGTAAATTCGGCCGCAATAAGTCAGCTACTAATAGGCATACATTTATAGAGTCAAGAAACAATTGCAAGGCTGTGATAGGCGAAGCGAAGAGAAGGTATAATGAGTTAACAAAAAAACGCATCCAGTCACAGAAACTGGGTACTCGCGATTTCTGGAAAATCTACAATAGTGTAGTGAATAATGGTCAATCTACGATTCCCCCACTTTCAAACCACAATGATGTCGTTTGCACGGCCACTGATAAGGCTGAACTACTCGCACAGCGTTTCGCTTCTAACTCTACTTTAGACTCGGGTAACCACCCTCTCCCTGAATTACCATTGCGGACTGAAGCCACACTTGATAACCTGGTCATCACCCCATCCCAGGTCAGAGACATTATAAAAAGCCTTGACACCTCTAAAGCTTGTGGGCCTGATCTTATACCTGTAATAGCAATAAAGAAAGTCTCTGCTGAACTGGCCCCTGTTCTCTCCAAACTCTACAACAAATGCCTAGCCGAATCTTGCTTCCCCGATAGCTGGAAAATTGCCTCTGTGGTACCAGTCTACAAGAGTACTGGGAATAGAACCGACCCTCAGAACTACCGCCCAATCAGTCTACTGCCAATCTTTGCCAAAATCCTTGAGTCCTTAATCAATCTAGCGATAGTACGTCACTTAGTTAATGCTAAACTTCTATCCGACCGCCAGTATGGGTTTAGACAAGCACGATCTACTGCAGACATCCTAACGGTCATCTCTGAACGCATGTATCATACTCTCGACAAGGCAGGTGAAGCTAGGGCAGTAGCGCTTGATATATCCAAGGCCTTTGACAAGGTATGGCATAAAGGGCTTCTCCTGAAAATACGCTCATACGGTATTACTGGGCAACTACTTAATATAATTAGATCCTTCCTAAACAAAAGTAAAATCCAGGTTGTCCTCGATGGCCGTTCATCTAAGCAACATGACATAAATGCTGGTGTGCCCCAGGGATCTATTCTTGGACCTTTGTTGTTCCTGATCTATATAAACGATCTCCCTGATGACATAGTGTCTGAGATCGGTTTATTTGCTGACGACACCACGCTTTACTCTCGCCATGTTGGCAAAACAGACGCGATCATATCTGAGGCAATGGCTGCATCCTTAGAAGATGACCTCCAGGCTGTAGTGGATTGGGGCCATAAATGGTTGGTGACTTTTAATGCCGCAAAGACAAAGCTCCTTTCCTTCAACAACTACAAGAAGCCTCTCCAACCACCGATTGCCATGGCAAATAACACCCTACCTGAGAGTTCATCATTCAAACTCCTTGGCCTAACCTTCACAGGTAACATGAATTGGAACACATACATTGAAGACATTGCCAAGGCTGCCGCAAAGAAGGTTGGCTCCCTCTACCGTGCTAGTGGACTCCTTACACCTGACATTATCCTGTATCTCTACAAAGCCACCATTCGCCCATGCATGGAGTATTGTTGCCACATCTGGGCTGGTGCATCATCTACTAGTCTCTCCCTCCTTGACAAAGTCCAAAAAAGAGTAGTCAACCTAATAGGTCCCTCACTGTCAGCTAAGCTCCAGCCCCTGTCCCATCGCCGCAATGTAGCATCCTTGTGTTTGTTTTACAAATACTTCAATGGATTATGCTCCGATGAGTGTGCTGCTCTGGTGCCCCCTCGACGTAAATTCACTAGACTAACTCGACATTCTACTAAATCTCATTCATTCACTGTGGAGGTCCCCAGATGCCGGAGAGCATTCTACTCAAATAGCTTCTTTCCTCGTGCTGCTGGCCTCTGGAACTCCCTCCCTGCCCCCTGTTTCCCCGACAGTACTGACATGCAGAAATTTAAAACTAATGTAAACAGACATCTCGCTGCTCAGATCCCAATTTAAGCTGAACCACCAATCCTTCCCCCCCCTTTTCCTTTTTTCTCAGTAGCCCCTTACGTTTACAGTGGCGTCCTGCCTTGTTTGGGGTGAACCATGTAAAAAAAAAAAAAAAAAAAAAAAAAAATAACCGTCTTGACCTTCGGGCCTTGATTCCGCCAGTCTTAGCTACTGTCCAGTGCAGTTCTAAGATGTTCACCCTCCCAGGCTTTGCCTTCTCACTCTCTTAGAAAATGTTAGTTTATTGCTAATCGCCCGAGGCGCCCCTGTCGGGGAATGCTGACAGGGCTGTCCATGCATTTTTTGTAGGCCAGAGTGCTCTTCCTCTAGGGTGCTGGCTTTTCAAATCCCACTTTCTCGACCTTGTGTCACATCTTACCGTTGTGGAAGAGATATAAAAAAGTAAAAGAAAAAAGAATTAACACTTGTGACAATAGCGAGGTATTTCCATTTTTTATTGTAAGTAGAATATTTCATTTACATAAAGAAAGAATAGACAATAGTGAACTAGAGTTATTCCCCTTGTTTCGTTGCTACATTGAAGATTTCATTTAATATGAAGTTAAATAGAGTTATGTCCCTTTGTACATTAACGTGGCTGAATAGAAGATTTAATTTAATACGAGAAAGGGCGATTTAGTCGATTCGCAGCCAAATGGCGGACAATGAGTAAGTAAACACAAATAAATTGTTTGAGATTAATTTCATATTTACCTTTAATTATTTTTAAAAGAGTTGGAAAATGAAACTGTTGGTGAGATTGTAAAAGATCAGAAATTAGCAGACGGTTGATTGCCCGCCATTTTGGCTACGAATCGACTAAATAACCCAAGAAAAAAAATAACAATAGTAACAACAGAGTTATTTCCCTTGTTTTATTAGTACACGAAAGCTGCTTAATGGAATCTTTACTTTAGTATGAGAATAAAAGAAAATGAATATTAACAATAGAAAAAATATGTTTTAATCAAATATAAGATTTAATCTAGTATAAGAAAGCGGAAATCTTCGTTAAAATCTTTGAATCCTTAATCAATTTAGTGAAAGTCCTTCACCGCGTTAATGCTAAACTCCTTTCTGACCATCAGTATGGATTTAGGCAAGCCTGTTCTACTGCGGATATCCTAACGGTCATCTCTGAACGCATATACCATACACTGGACAAGGCAGGTGAAGCTAGGGTCGTAGCGCTTGATATATCCAAATCCTTAGACAAGGTCTGGGATAAAAGGTCTTCTCATAAAAAAAATAATTCCTATGGTATTACTGGACGAATATTTAATATAATTAGATCCTTCCTATCGAAAAGGTTAGGGTTCGGTTAAGGTTAGGGTTAGGTTTAAGATTATTTTAAAAGACCGTAATGAATATTTTGAAAATTAATTTATTGGCGAAAAATAATTTATTGGAATATTTTGAAAAATAATTTATTGGAATATTTTGAAAATTAATTTATTGGCGAAAAGTAATTTATTGGAATATTTTTAAAATTAATTTATTAGCGAAAAATATTTCATTGGAATGTTTTGAAAATGTATTAATTGACGAAAAATGATTCATTTGAATATTTTAAAAATTAATTGATTGGAATGTTTTGAAAATTAATTTATTGAAATCTTTTGAAAATTAATTTATTAGCGAAAAATATTTCATTGGAATGTTTTGAAAATGTATTTATTGACGAAAAATGATTCATTTGAATATTTTAAAAATTAATTTATTGAAATGTTTTGAAAATTCTCTGGTACGGGCGCTTCAGGCGATTACTAATAAAGTAACCCCTTCTCAAAATAAGGTCCAGTTTGGGATGGTTTACATCGTAGGACTGAATAAAACTACACTTTAGCCCGACTAAAGCAAGGCCACTGTCGGTCTTTAAAGAAAATAACAGCTCAAAAATACCGATTATTAGTTTATGCGTAACAAGGGAGATAACTCTTTTTCTAGAGTTTTCTCCCTTGTTTCAATCGTGTCGTCTGGCATTTAGTATCGTCTGTTTTTAATTCGGCCCTCTGGCATCATCATCATCGTCGTCGTCGTCATATTGGGTTTAACATCGATTTTATATGCTGGCTTTAGAAAATGACTTAAAACTACCTCATCTCTGTCCAGGGTTTTATTCATCACTTTCTCTCATGTTTTCCTCTGAACTGAACCTGCATTTTGGCTAAGATCAAAATGTAGTATCTGTTCCGATGGATACTGCACGTCTGTCCTGTGCAGTTCTAGGAGGTCCACCCTCCCAGGCTTCGCCTCCCCTCTTTGGGGAGGAGTAAGTTTATTGCTTACTGTCTGAGGCGCCCCTACCAGGGAATGCCGACGGGGCTGCCCAGGCAATTTTTAAATGGCCAGAGTGCTCACCTCTCGAGCGCTGACTTTTCAAACCCCACTTTCCCGACCCGATTTTGGATCACATCTTACTTGTGGGAGTAAGATAAAACTGGCCTTGTGCCTAACTCCTGGGGAGGAGTAAATAAAACACTTTAGCCCGACTAAAGCAAGGCCACTGTCGGTCTTTAAAGAAAATAACAGCTTAGAAATACCGATTATTATTATTATTATTAGTTTATGTGTAACAAGGGAGATAACTCTTTTTCTAGAGTTTTTTCCCTTGTTTCAATCGTGTCGTCTGGCATTTAGTATCGTCTATTTTTAATTCGGACCTCTGGCATCATCATCGTCGTCGTCGTCATATTGGGGTTAACATCGATTTTATATGCTGGCGTACGTGTGACTGCCTTTAGAAATTGACTTAAAACTACCTTATCATTTATTTATCACTTTTTATCATGTTTTCCTCTGAACTGAACCTGCAAGGTCAACTGTTTCACATCTACTTTTTTTTTGATCAGCTTCGTTGATATTCCGTTGTAAGGGTCGCTTCAGGCGATTAGCAATAAACTAACCCTTTTCTCGATAAGAGAAGGTAAAGCCTGGGAGGGTGGACCTCCTAGGATGGCCTTTTTTTTTTTAGTTCATGGCGTATAATGGGAGATAACTCATGTCGATTTTGCATTTTTCTCTTTATTTTTGTAACAATAGATTTGAAACAGTTTTAGATTTTTGTCAAATTCTTTTTTTCGAAGATATTTTTTTAACAATTAATTGGGGGATCTTTTACGACGCTCAGCAGATTCGCGAACGGGGTTCAAAAAAAGAACGAGAAAGGGTTTAAAAACATAAATTTGCAACAAGTA
>OY744553.1:8942389-8972389 GCA_963556195.1 Sepiola atlantica
AAATAATAAAATTATCTAAATAATCCAAATTATTTAAATTATCAAAATAATCAAATATTCCAAATTATTCAAATAATCAAAATTATTCAAATAATTCAAATACTCCAAATAATTTATAATTATCTAAATAATCAAAATTATCCAAATTATCTAAATAATCCAAATAATGCAAATTATCCAAATAATGCAAATACTCCAAATTATCCCAATTATCCCAATTATCCAAATAATTTAAATAAATAAAATTATCCAAATAATCAAATAATCCAAATCATCCAAATAATCAAAATTATTCGAATAATCCAAATCTTTACAATGATTCAAATTTTCTAAATACTCTAACTATCCAAATAATCCAAATTATCCAAATAATTCACATCATCCAAATGATGCAAATTATTAAAATACTCCAAATAATCTAAATAATCCAAATTATCCAAATAATACAAATTATCCAAATCATTAAAATAATTCAAATAATCCAAATAATCCAAATAATCAAAATTATTAAAATTATCAATCCTCATCTAAAAAAGTCCGAAACACTTATAGATATTAACAAAATCTACGACTTCGTTATAAGCTAATATATCTATTGTCTTATGGGTAAACATGTAGTTCAGGTGACAATTGAATTTTTCGGAAAGGCGATATGCACTAGCTCCAAAATTGTATATATACATTTTTCAAGATTATGACATTAGTATTACGTATTTATAGGAAAAACAAACACTTTTTTAACACGTTTTAAATTAGTACATCAGCTTATGAAGCCACTTGATGTATAGAGATTTTAAAAAAATCCTACTTTACGGTAAAAAACTAGCCAATGATAAGTGTTAGATGGATAGATTCAGACCCAGAAAACAGCAATTCTTCTTCCTTTGTCAGAACCATCGCTCATGGAATGTGAGGACTGAAGGACAAAATAAGGGAAGCGAGAGTTACGAGGGGGCCGAAAGTAAATTTAAGGTTTACTTTCTGTATTCCATAGCCGCATCTAAATATTGTTACAATCCGAAAAGGGTTGATGTGTCGTAAAATAAAGTACAAAAATAAAATGTAGCATAGGTAAGCTTGGAATTGGCTTGGATTCCATCAAATGCAGAATATACAAAAAGTGGTGTTACAAAAATGTTTCACCACTCTGCCAGTTCTACGTGCAGCAGATGCATCTAATTTCATTTGCATCACCTGTCGAAATCTGCATCCCATAAAACGAGAAGTTGTTGCAAGAATCAATAAATTAACCTACCTGACACAAATTTAAGATGAACTCACACAACTATAAAACGAACTGACACAACTATACAACGCACTAACACAACTATAAGACGAACTGACACAACTAGAAGACAAACTAGCACACCTATAACGCGAACTGACACAACTATAAGACGCAGTGACACAACGATAAGACGACTGACACAGCTAGAAGACGAACTGACACACCTAGAAGACGAACTGACACAACTAGAAGACGAACTGACACAACTATAAGACGAGCTGACACAACTATAAGATGAACTGAACAACTATAAGACAGACTGGCACAACTATAAGACGAACTGACACAACTAGAAGACAAACTGACACACCTATAAAGTGAACTGACACAACTATAAGACGCAGTGACAGAACTATAAGACGGACTGGCACAACTATAAGACGAACTGACACAGATAGAAGACGAACTGACACAACTAGAAGACGAACTGACACAACTAGAAGACGAACTGACACAACTAGAAGACGAACTGACACAACTATAAGACGAACTGAACAACTATAAGACGAACTGACACAACTATAAGACGAACTAACACAACTATAAGACGAACTGGCACAACTATAAGACGAACTGACACAACTATAAGATGAACTGGCACAACTATAAGACGAACTAACACAACTATAAGACGAATTGAACAACTATAAGACGAACTGACACAACTATAAGACGAACTAACACAACTATAAGACGAACTGGCACAACTATAAGACGAACTGACACAACTATAAAGCGAACTGGCACAACTATAAGACGAACTGACACAACTACAAGACGAACTGACCCAACTATAAGATTCACTGAACAACTATAAGACGAACTGACACAACTATAAGACGAACTGACACAACTATAAGACGAACTGACACAACTATAAAGCGAACTGGCACAACTATAAGACGAACTGACACAACTAGAAGACGAACTGACCCAACTATAAGATTCACTGAACAACTATAAGACGAACTGACACAACTATAAGACGAACTGACACAACTATAAGACGAACTTGCACAACTATAAGACGAACTGACACAACTATAAAGCGAACTGGCACTACTATAAGACGAACTGACACAACTATAAGATGCACTAAACAACTATAAGACGAACTGATAAAACTATAAGACGAACTGACACAACTATAAGACGAACTGACACAACTATAAGACGAATTAGCACAACTAGAAGACGACGCATATTTGTCACATAAAGAGTCTGCAGACAGCTGTAAACAATTTGTCAAAATTCAGGAATCCCATCATATGCGAGAGTGGCAGCATACAACACACATGTCTGCCTTGTACTCTTGCAGGGCTGTGAAACATGGTCAATGACGACACATCTGAATGACACGATCCAAACTGCAATGCATTTGATGGAGAAAATTGCCAGTCTCACTCTACCGGCGTCCGTAAAAAGTATGTAGCACAATTCAACTTAAATCGTGTATGGTCGTTGGTAGGTATAAATTTGGGAAAGTACATTTTTTAAGCATCTTTAAAATTTTAAACTTAAAGAAAGAGGCAAAATGCCTTAAAAAACCATGTGTTAGATGCAGATAATTTTTTATTAAAATCAAAATAGAAATCAAAACAATATTTTTTTCTTCTTCATCTTGACTTTTTTTTATCTAATAATTTCGATGGATACAACGAGCCTCGTCAGAGCTTTAGACAAATAACAGGTATTAACCTTATTCTTTTTCGTAACAATCCGTCTTGGTCTTGTAGAAGTGACGCCCGATGTTGTGTGGACTATATATATATATATATATATATATATATATATATATATATATATATATATATATATATATATATATATATATATATATATAATAATGGTAATAATCCAGGTGAAAAATATCCACAGGGTGGTAATCCAGAGAATTTTAACCGGGTTTATAAAAAGTGCTCAATATCAAAATAGAGCTTTATATATGATAATTTTATTTACACAGACATGTACAAAATCTGCGACACTGGCATGTCGATGTTATCGATCAACAGTTACTATAAACTGAGATCTCATCAGGCAGAGTTAGAATCCGATCTTAGATCTGAGGTTAAGATCGCATTCTAACTCTGCCTGATGAGATCTCAGTTTATAGTAACTGTTGATCGATAACATCGACATGCCAGTGTCGCAGATTTTGTACATGTCTGTGTAAATAAAATTATCATATATATATGTATATATATATATATATATATATATATATATATATATATATATATATATATATAATGGATGATATAAAATCAAAAAATATATTAAATCCTGTCGAGATATGGTGAAACTCAATATAGCAGATAGAGCATTTATATACTGACAATTAAGTGATTAAATAGATATAAGTCGCATAGTTTACAGTTTATTAACCCATCAAGTGTTCAAACAGGGAATACCAATACAAAATAACCTTTAAGCCATGTTTTTTTAAATGTCATTTTGTATTCGTATTCATAGTTTGACCACTTAATGAGTTAATAAACTTGTAAACCATGCAAATTTTATCTATTTCATCACGTATTATTTGTATATATATATGTATCCATTTTTCCATTTGACTTCAGTATAAGTTCTCAGAAATTAAGGAACCTCTTACTGGGCTAACACTTAACTTCTATATTAGATACATAGATATGAGACTGTTCAACTAAAGTTCTCCTTTACTTCTCAAACGTTGAGTTAGTAAAGAAGTTAATAACATTAATTCCCCTTTGACAAGTTAACGATGTTATAATATATCTTTTTTGGTCTCTTGGTTTTACCGGATTAACGTACAAGAATTCATCTAGTCTGGTGGAGTATCCAGCTAAGTGCTGTTACTTGAGGTAACCATTTCTTGTATGAGCCAGTATATAGCTGTGTCGAGGGATCTTATTTGTGCTTCAAACACTATTTTATTTTGAATATTTGGTCAGGGTTTACTTCTAAGGTGAAGTATCCTCATGTCAGTTTGTCCTGACAAACCCTTGTACAGAGAGACCGAATACACTCGAGGATGGTGTCTCGTACATAATTCACAGTCTATGAGCGTATGATAATATAAATTAAATTTATTCAATTGATTCATTTACAAATATACGATATTTAGCAATCATTCATTCATTTCTTGTGAATCAGAGTATTCTCACTTTGTCTAGAAAGAGATCGGGTATATACAGGAGGGACCACGTGAAGATTTCCAACATAGTAAGTGAAAGTGCTTCTGTGGAACAGACTGGATTCGAACTTGGTGCACTCAGAATGTCAGTCCGTATCGTTAACTATTGCGCCACCGTCACCTCCCATTTAAAAAGTAAATAAAGTGTTGGATTCTTTTGTCTTTTCGAATTTTGATCTTTTGAACATTCTTCACAACCATAAATATATTTTTTTGGCTTTTATTTCCTCCTTGCGATGAACCTCACTTTTTTATTTATGTTTTGAACAAGAGATTCTGAAGAGAAAAATATTTTTATGGTAAACTTAAAAAGTATAAATCTGTTTTGTGTATTTATTATATAATGATAACAATCTTGATATATATATATATATATATATATATATATATATATATATATATATATATATATATATATATATATATGTATATATATATGTATATGGCTAGGTTTATTTCCTCTTATTTGCCTATCAGGTACCAAAGGTACTTAAGTTGTTTTTATTTGTTTCATGCCTCTTTTATTCCTATATAATTTTATATGTAAACTATATGGTCCTTAAGTGTAGTCGTTTAATATTATTATTATTATTATTATTATTATTATTATTATTATTATTATTATTATTATTATTATTATTATTATAATTAGTATTATTTTATATGCAAATCACCATATTATTATTATTATTATTTACTTATATGTATATATTTATGAAATAAAAACTGAATTGTTTCTACATTTGGTTATTGGGGAAGTGGTCATTTGATCAGTACCAATGTAGAGCCATGTATTGTAAAACCTATTCTGTTTTTAAATCTCTGATACAGTTATATGGTAAACAGCTGATGATTCTCGTTTAGTACTTCACAATTTAAGTTAACGTCCCGTGTTTTTGTTTCGCTGTTAGATACTTGAATTCCCTTCTTTATTCGTGAATTTGCGAGCGGAAAGTCAGCTTATGACAGTGCTAAGTCTGCGATATTTGTAATTTAGTTAGTATTCCTAGGAATTTAAACTGCATCTTTTTTTGTTTAAAATGACTCAAAGTTTCTTTAGAATATATATATATATATATATATATATATATATATATATATATATATATATATATAAGAGGTGTACTAAAAGCGAACTTTTAGGAAAGGTAAAAACCTATTGTGAAGAGTATACAGCTCAATATCCAGGATAGAGCAGGTAGAAATGAAGAAGAATGAAAAGGAATTAGAGAAAGCAAAAGCCAAATCAAAATTCAATTCAAAAGTTCAACGCAAGGTATATTCCGCAAAAAAATATACCTTGCGTTGAACTTTTGAATTGAATTTTGATTTGGCTTTTGCTTTCTCTAATTCCTTTCCATTCTTTCTATTTATATATATATATATATATATATATATATATATATATATATATATATATATTTATTATTATTCTTCGCTACTCTGAGCAGTTTGGCCTTGGCAGTTTGGCTAAGATCAAAGTGTAGTATCTGTTCCGATGGATACTGCACCCCATAGACTGGCATTGTCTTGGCCTTCGGGGCTTGATTTACGCCTGTCTATGGGTCTGTTCTGTGCAGTTCTAGGAGGTCCACCCTCCCAGGCTTCGCCCCCCCCCCTCTTTGGGGAGGAGTAAGTTTATTGCTTACTGCCTGAGGCGCCCCTACCGGGGAATGCCGACAGGCTGCCCAGGCAATTTTTAAACCCCACTTTCCCGACCCGACCTTGGGTCACATCTTAGTTGTGGGAGTAAGATAAAAACTGGCCTTGTGCCTAACTCCTGGAGAGGTGTAAATCAATACTCTGAGAAGTGTGTTTTTATCTTTTAAAAATATGCAAATGGCCACACTTTCTAAATTCGCCCTTAATCGGACTAGTCATCAATTTTGGTATGTATAGAATTTTTTTAATTAATTAATTTTTAAATCAATTTATTGTATACCGAATTTTATAATTTATTTACAAATTAATATTTGCGCGCATAAAAGGTAGACATGGACGCGCGTTTCTGGCTATAAACGCCGTCATCAGCATGACTTATATATATATATATATATATATATATATATATATATATATATATATATATATATATATATATATATATGCGAGCCACGTATGTATATATATATATATATATATATATATATATATATATATATATATATATATATTATTTACTTCAAGATTTTTATCATGGGTTAGGGTTATATATATTTATATATATTTATTTCAAGATTTTAATTTTTATATATTATATGAAAATATATTTTAGGGATATTTTCCAGTATTCATTTCGAGAGTGTTGAATACATAAAAAGGGTTAACCTTAGGACAGACAAGGAGCTGAACATTGTGAATATAATATAACATCCAAGATGAGAACAGTAGTCTGAATACTCCAAAATATAAAAATTATCAATGCTCATCTAAAAAATTCCGATAACTAGTAAGTAATTTTTTCACAGTTTTCACCATGTCAGTATCTTTTATTTTTTTTATTCTTGTGAATAATTTTTTTTTGTCGGAACTCTTTCCCTAATTAAAGAGCCCAGCAGTCTCCGAATATCACAAACCCATCTTGGGACAAGTATTCAAATGAGCGTCATAACATTTTCAACTTGACTGAATTATATTTCCCACCCAAGCAAGATTCTGTTTGCGACCCTCGACCAAATTGTTCCTTCCCCTACTTTTGTGCGATCGTGTTTAGTTCACACAAATTGGTCGCTAGTGTAAAGATGCCTAGAATTTTAATTGGATCGTAACGCCGAGGAGTGATTAGTCAATTTCGAAAATGCTTGTGACAAATTGCTCCCGATCCTGTAAAACAAACTGAGCCCTAGGCCAAGGGATGGGGAGGGGGAATTACCACCATTGTTTTCAGGATCAACAACGAACCTTTAATACTCCAAAAAATGGATGCCAAATTTCTTGCATCCTTTGTTTCAGTTTGCGGTAAACGGTAATCATCATCATCATCATCATCATCATCATCATCATCATCATCATCATCATCATCATCATCATCATCATCATCATCATCATCAACAGCAGCATCATCACAATCTGCAGCAGCATCATCATCATAATCAGCAGCATCATCATCATCATCATCATCATCATCATCATCATCATCATCATCATCATCATCATCATCAGCATCATCATCATCATCAGCAGCAGCAGCAGCACAACCATCATCAGCATCATCAGCATCATCAGCATCATCATCAACATCATCATCATCACAACCATCATCAACAGCAGCAGGAGCATCATCAGCATCATCATGATCATCACAACCATCATCAGCAAAATCATCATCATCAGCATCATCATCAACATCATCATCATTATCAACAGCAGCAGCAGCATCATTATTATCAGCAGCATTATCATCATCGGTTTAACGTCTGTTTTACATGCTGGCATGTCTTGGACAGCTTTAAGACAATTTACTTTCCAAAGTAAGTAATCAAATGCAGTTAATACCATGTGTCAAATGTCGCTACAATTTTAAACTCCAAAACAATGGATGCCAAAACCCAGAAATACGGAAAGAAAAAGATAGAAACATAGCTGTGCGCAATCATCATCATCATCATCATCATCATCATCATCATCATCATCATCATCATCATCATCTTAGGTTTAACGTCTGTTGTACATGGCGGCATGCATTGGGCAGTGTTAAGAAATTGATTTCTAAACTGACCTATCATTTCCCCGGTCTTCATCCTGCTTTCTCTCAAGTTTATCCTTATCACTTTCTCCCATGTTTTCCTTGGCATTCCCCTGCCAACGGACCCTGCTACCTCAACTCTTCTACATCTATTAAGCCAAGAACTGTTATCCATTCTTTCAACGTGGTCATACCATCAAAGTTTTCTGTTCTGAACACATCTTCCTATACTGGTAGGTTGAAAGAAGATAACCAGTTTGTGTGCAAGAAGTGTAAGACAATAAAGATTGCTGAGAACCCAGAAAAGTCAGAAGCTATTGAGGTTATCTAGAAGTTTTGTTACCTTCGTGATACCATTGGAGCACAGGGTGGAGCAGGTGCTAGTGTGATTGCAAGAATTAGGAGTGGATGGAGCAAGTACAGGGAACAACCGGAATATCATTACCACTGTTAACCAAGGTAAGAGTCTACCAGACATGGGTACGCAGTGTGATGATGTATGGAAAGGAAACCTGGCCAGTGAGAGTTGAGGACATGAGTTGCGTGAAGAGAACATGCATTACATGAAGAGAAAATATATGGACGTTTAATGTGAGTATTAATTCGGAGTAAATGAAAGTAAAAACAGAAAAATAATCTCTTGTGGTACCTGTAAGCATTTGGTATACAAGAAGTGCAGTGGAATTACTGGTAAGATGATAGAGGATAACCAGTTTGTGTGCAAGAAGTGTAAGACAATGGAAATGGATGAGAACTCAGATGTGGAGAAAATATATCTGGATGGCGAAGCTATTGAGGTTGTCGAGAAGTTTTGTTACCTTGGTGATACCATTGGAGCACAATGTGTTGCAGGTGCTAGTGGGATTGGAAGAATTAGGAGTGGATGGAATAAGTTCAAGGAACTACACAGCGTTACTACACAGCATAATGTTACCATTGTCATTACTATTTGTGACATAAATTATTTAAGAATAAAATACAGAAATTTGTCAAAAACAATCCATTTTGGTTTACCTACCCATGTATCACCTATTTGTATTAAAAAAATTAATACAAAACATAAGTGTAGCAGCCATCATGCGGGTCTACAAAGAAAATGTGGGCAGGTCACGCCGTGTGTTGTCCATCGTGATTGAAGCCAGAGCGTTCTGCTTGCAAGATTGATTCTTGTTATTTTTATGCGATGACGAGAGTTCACTTATGCAAATGAACATAGTTTTGCATGAATGAATTCTAGTTGAGATAAAAAAGAGTAGAAACTTATATTTCGGAGTAGAGATAAAAAGAGAGTGACAAGTAGACGTGATACGTTTAGACCACGTCGGGTATTGATTTTCTGAACTTGATCTTATGAAGAGCAGAACGAAGAGAAGGTGAAAGAAGAGAAGAGAAAGAAAAGAATAAGAAAGAAGAGAAAGAAAAAGAAGAGAAAGTGAACGAGAAGGGAAAGAATAGAAGGAGAAAAAAGAGAAGGGGAAAGAAGAGAAGAGAAAGAAGAGAATAAGAAAGAAGAGAATAAGAAAGAAGAGAGGGGGAAATAAGAGAAGGGAAAGAAGAGAATAAGAAAGAAGAGAGGGGGAAATAAGAGAAGGGAAAGAAGAGAAGAAGAAAGAAGAGAATGGAAAGAAGAGAAGGAAAAGAAGAGAAGGAGAAAGAAGAGAAACAGAAAGATAAGGTGAAAGAAGAGAAGGAGAAAGAAGAGAAGAGAAAAAAGAAAAGGGAAAGAAGAGAAGGGAAGGAAGAGAAAGACAAAGAAAGGAAGGAGAAAGAAGAAAAAAGAAGGAAAAAAAGAAAGAAAAGAAGGGAAAGAAGAAAAGAAGAAAGAAGAGAAGGGAAAGAAGAGAAAGGAAAGAAGAAAATAAGAAAGAAGAGAAGGGAAAGAAGAGAAGGGAAATAAAGAGAAAGGAAAGAAGTAAAAGAAGAGAAGGTGAAAGAAGAGAAGGGAAATAAAGAGAAAGAAGAGAAGGGAAAGAAGAGAAGGTGAAAGAAGAGAAGGTGAAAGAAGAGAAGGGAAATAAAGAGAAAGAAGAGAAGGGAAAGAAGAGAAGGGAAAGAAGAGAAGGTGAAAGAAGAGAAGGGAAATAAAGAGAAAGAAGAGAAGGGAAAGAAGAGAAGGGAAAGAAGAGAAGGTGAAAGAAGAGAAGGGAAATAAAGAGAAAGAAGAGAAGGGAAAGAAGAGAAGGGAAAGAAGAGAAGGTGAAAGAAGAGAAGGGAAATAAAGAGAAAGAAGAGAAGGGAAAGAAGAGAAGGTGAAAGAAGAGAAGATGAAAGAAGAGAAGGGAAATAAAGAGAAAGAAGAGAAGGGAAAGAAGAGAAAGGAAAGAAGAGAAGGTGAAAGAAGAGAAGGGAAATAAAGAGAAAGAAGAGAAGGGAAAGAAGAGAAGGGGAAGAAGAGAAGGTGAAAGAAGAGAGGGGAAATAAAGAGAAAGAAGAGAAGGGAAAGAAGAGAAGGTTAAAAAAGAGAAGGGAAAGAAGAGAAGGTGAAAGAAGAGAAGGGAAATAAAGAGAAAGAAGAGAAGGGAAAGAAGAGAAGGTGAAAGAAGAGAAGGTGAAAGAAGAGAAGGGAAATAAAGAGAAAGAAGAGAAGGGAAAGAAGAGAATGGAAAGAAGGGAAAGAGAAAGAAGAGAAGGGAAATAAAGAGAAAGAAGAGAAGGGAAAGAACAGAAGGAAAAGAAGAGAAGAAAAAGAAGAGAAGGGAAAGAACATGTCCTGTGAGCCGCATTAGTTTTGACTAAGGCAACAAGTCTATTATTTTCATTTAATTCAGTGAAATTTATCTTTAAAAGTCCCATTGAATTCAGAGTAAAAACGTTTCGCCTTTTACAATGAGCATATTAAGTTGACATACATATCGGTTGTGAGTAAATTTCAGACGTCATGCTTTTTAAGGAAGTAAGGTACCAGACCGTATTGCAAATGAGGGCAAGATATTACTTTAAATTAAGCCATTCTGTCCCTTTCTCTTTTCTCTCTTTCTCTTTTCTCTCTTTGGCTTACCTCTCCCACTCCTCTTACTCTCTCTTCCCCTCCCCCTCTATTTTTCTCGTCCTCCTGCTCTTTCATAAACTCCTTCTATCTCCTCTTCCCCTTCTTTTTCCCCCTCTCTATCTCTCTCTCTGTTTTCTTCTCTCACTTCTTTCTAATCTCTCCTCTCTCCCCGCTCTTTCATCTCCCCCTAACTCTACCTTATCCCTCCCCTCTGTATCTCATCCTTAACTTCTCACATACAACCCTCTCTCTCCATTTTCCTTTCTATTTTCTACTCGTCCCCCCCTCTCTCTCTTTTCGTTGCCTCTCTTCTCTTTCCCCCTTTTATCTTCTCTCCCCCTATGTCTTTTCTTCCCCTCTATTCTCTTTTCTTTCTCTCTTCTTTCCCCACTATCTCCCTCCTCTTCCTTCTCTCCTCATACACCCTGTGTCTTTCTCTCTTTCATTCATTCTCTCTCTCTCTCTTTCTTTCTCTCTCTCTCTCTCTCTCTCGCTCTCTTTCTCTCTATTCTAATTATTACATTTAAAAAAAAATTCCAATGAAGAAAATCACCATATAATTTCCACGGGTTTAGTCCCACTAGTATATATAATCTGACGGGAGAATAATATTCAAAATTTGGCAAAAATGCTGAATCATTTCAGCAAATATGTGGCACCAAAGAGGGGCTCGAAGATGGATTTTTGATTGAACCCTAAAGAGGGGGCACCATGTACAAGACACCTCACCTATTCCACTTCCTAACACCACCAGGGCAGGAGGATGAGAGAAGATATTTCCTCTTCTTCACACCATGGCTGGGAACACTTGCTTTAGGTATGAGATCCATGTCTTGCCTTCTAGTATCACAGGTACTTTATCTAGACTGTCAAACCATTGACATACGTACATACCATTGGCGGATAGGGGACAGGACGGGAGAGTATCTTGATCAGGATTACGCAAATTCTTTAACCCCTGTTTTTCGAGATCGCTGACATGTCTAATTGTTCGCTGGGAATGATACATGTTCTTCGTTTTGTCTTAGGATTCCGATGTTTTTGGAACCGTTTCTGTTTTGTTGTTTTTTATTCTGTCATTCTTTGGCTGGTGTCAGTGCTAATCACGGAAGACAGCGCCAGTTTTCTCGGGAGTTATTCTTCTTTTTTCCCCATTTATTCCTGAAATTGGTAAAAAAAGAAAAGAAAAGGAAGCACAAATGGGTCATGATATGTTTTCTTGTGATGTATTATCCAATTTGGTTGAAAAATTGAAGATTTGGGTATTTTTTGTTTGTTTAATTTCCTTAAATTTTATTTTTGTATTTTTTAGCTGATGTCAGTGCTAATCATGGAAGACAACGACAGTTTTGTGGGAGTCATGTTTTTGTCTCCCGTGCACACTTTATGATGTCATAAAAATGATTGTCATCACTTAAAACATATGGGGGATAACCGTGCACAGTTGGTGACTTCAAAAATTGATGATGTCATCTATCGAATAAGAAAGAGAGAAAGAGATAAAGATATATATATATATATATATATATATATATATATATATATATATATATATATTAGAGAGAGAGAGAGAGAGAGAGTTTTAGCTGTCAGTCACTACAGTTTTGGCTCTGATTCAGTTCAGTTTTGGTTCTGGTTCAGTAAAGTTTTGTTTCTGATTCAGTTCAGTTTTGTTTCTGGTTCAGTTCAGTTTTGGCTCGGATTCAGTTCAGTTTTGGTTCTGATTCGGTTCAGTTTTGGTTCTGGTTCAGTTCAGTTTTGGTTCTGGTTTAGTTCAGTTTTGGCTCTGATTCAGTTCAGTTTTAGCTCTGATTCAGTTCAGTTTTGGTTTTGGTTCAGTTCAGTTTTGGTTCTGGTTTAGTTCAGTTTGAGCTCTGATTCAGTTCAGTTTTGGCTCTGATTCAGTTCAGTTTTGGTTTTGGTTCAGTTCAGTTTTGGTTCTGGTTTAGTTTAGTTTTGGTTTTGGGTCAGTTCACTTCTGGTTCTGGTTCTGGTTCAGTTCAGTTTTGGCTCTTATTCAGTTCGGGTTTGGCTCTGATTCAGTTCAGTTTTGGTTCTGACCCAGTTCAGTTTTGGTTCTGGTTCAGTTCAGTTTTGGCTCTGGTTCAGTACAGTTTTGGCTCTGGTTCAGTACAGTTTGGGCGCTGGTTCAGTTCAGTTTTGGCTGTGATTACGTTTAACTTTGGCTGTGATTCAGTTCAGTTTTAGTTCTGGTTCAGTTCAGCTTTAGCGCTGATTCAGTTCAGTTTTGACTCCGGTTAAGTTAAGTTTCGGTTCTGGTTCAGTTTTGGCTCTGGTAAAGTTAAGTTTTGTGCTCTGATTCAGTTCAGTTTTGGTTCTGGTTCAGTTCAGTGTTATGGTTATATATCTATTTTCTTAAAATATATATATTTACTTAAAATATATATATATTTACCTAAATATATATATATATATATTTACTTAAATATATATTTGTATATATTTACTTAAATATATATATATATATATATATATATATATTTACTTAAATAAATATATATATATATATATATTTACTTAAATATATACATATATTTACTTAAATATATATATATTTATTTAAATATATATATATATATATATTTAAATAAATATATATATATATTATTTAAATTTATATATATTAACTTAATATATATATATATATATATATATATATATATATATATATATATATATATATATATATATATATATATACTTAAATAAGACAAACTTTCTCTCATATATATATGTATATAAATTAATTCATGGCGGCAAAATTAAAAGGAGTAATCATAAATGTTTATAAAAATAATTATCTTTTTTCTTAATGGAAACTTTTTCTGCATTTCTCTTTTTTATAATTTAGAGTGTGAACTATAATTTAATGATACTTTCGTTGTTAGTTTTGTTTTCATGACCATATTTCCATTCTCGTTTCCAATGCTTTTTTAATAGTTGAAAAAGAAAAGAATTAATTAGTCGGTAAATTTAACGTAAGACGAATCTTATTTCCAGGCCATTCTAAAATTTTTTAGGGCTGTTCATAAAAACGTTTTCATCATTAATGCTAATTCCGACTGAAAATGTCATAAAAACCACTTCTAATCGCTTAAAAAAAGTTGGAACACCCTCCAAAAAAACGCACAGAATTTATCTCCCATGGCACATTTATTTTATTAACTGACCTAAAACGCTAGAATGACTCAGAAATGGGTGATCATTTTACGTTAAATTTACACGTGAAACTGATCCTCCACTCTAAATTATAAAATACTTTTTTTCCCACCCCGCCAAGTGTTAAGAGTGTTCACACGTAATCGCCTAAAAAAGTAGAATTTAATTTATATTTAGCGGGGGATTTAGCTGAGAATTTTCATCTACAAAACACTACTACTACTACTACTACTACTACTACTACTACTAATAATAATAATACTAATAATAATACCAATGGTCGTTGCGAGCGAGAAATCAATGGTAGGAGGCTGTTGCGATATGGCAAGGTCATTAGCGGTAGTGATCGAAAAAAGGTGGAGAGTGCTGGAACTCTGAGGAGGTTTGCTGTCACTCAGACTCCAGGGAACACCACTTGTTGTTGTCGGTAAGCAATCACTGATGATAACGTGTGAGAACTCCTAGTGAGTACAAATAATAATAATACTTATAAGTTTTTATATAGTAAAAGAATCTAGTTAACTTCGACGTTACATGAAAATATAAGTTTAAATATGAAACGAAAATTTAAAAAAAAAACATTTTAGTAAATAATTTTTAATTCCTAAAACATTTGAAATTTCTTTCAAATAATTTTTAATAAAAAATACCCATCACATTTTTTATGTTGGCGAGCAAATTTATTTCACTGTCTTTCACGTAGTCTGTGTATTTGTGTCTTGTCAGTGGAAAAAAACATACTTAGTATAAAGTGTGGTCGATAAATTTTTGTAGAAAACATTTTTAAAAATATCAAATAAAGTGAGAGAGAGACTCTGTGTGTGCGAGAGAGAGAGAGAGAAAAAGAGACAGAGAGGGAGTGAGAAAGAGAGAGAGAGAAAGATAGAGAGAGAGAGAAAGAGAAAGAAAGAGAGAGATGAAAAGAGACAGAGAGAGAAATATATAGAGAGAAACAGAGAGAGAGAAAATAAGACAGAGAGAGTGAAAGAGAGAGAGAGAAAGAGAGAGAGAGAAAGAGAGAGAAAGAGAGAGAGAAAGAGCTAGAGAGAATAAGAGAGAGTGAGAGAAGGAAAAAGACAAAGAGAGAAAGGGGGAGAGAGAGAAAGAGAGAGAGAGAAAGAGAGAGAGAGAAAGAAAAAGAGAGAGAGAAAGAGAGAGAGGGAGAAAGAGAGAGAGAGAAAGAGAAAGAGAGAGAAAGAGAGAGAGAAAGAGAAATAGAAAGAGAAAGAGAGAGAGAAAGAGAGAGAGAGAGAAATAAAAAAGAAAGAGAGAAAGAGAGAAGGAGAGCGAACAGAAGGACAAGTTTGTGATTTTGTCTTTTGACTCTGAAAACTTTTACTGGCTTTACAAACTCATTTTTTTTAATGCAAACAATCTAACCCCACATCAATGGGCGACTCAACAGCTCACATTTTTCTAGTTTAATATATAGATAGAAATTGATTTACTTCAGAATAGCAGACTCCCTCGTTCTCATATCTTTCCCCTTTTCACTATTCGTCCACATGCAGCCGAATAGAATTTAACAAATAAAATCAGATTTGAAATAAAAGAAAATAAATAATTTCCTTCGCTCGTTTGAAGAGACGGGTCACCCGATGTGAGCATATATAGCACGGACATGAATATGTCAAATTTAGAATGGACCAAGCAGAATTATGGCCACTGCGATCGCCATGGCTCGAGTCAAACGTTATCCCGAGTGACACCTGCAACGGGACGGAAAAGTGGACGTATTGTGTGTCCACTGATGTTTTATATGGACGCTGGGACACGTGCGATGCATTCCACCAGGTTCTAATTATATATATATATATATATATATATATATATATATATATATATATATATATATATATATATATATATATATATATATATATATAAATGTTTTGAGGTACAAAACTTATTTGGGCCTGTAAATACCCCATTTATTTTAAATTACCTTGGCTAGGGGGAAATAGTAATACACTAGGTAAACAGATTTTTGATAACATTCGTAATTGTTTCTACTCTCTTTCCTTACGACTAGTTTATGCTACTAGACCTGCCCTATACAAATTATAGTAATATTGTATTCCAATTTAAATGCCAATGTGATGCTGGCTATATAGGGCGCACTTCCTTGCATTTGCAGACCCGCATAAACCAGCACGTTCCATCAAAAATACGTCGGGGAAGGGTAGGATCATTGTCTAATTCTTTGGACTCTGCTGTTGGCCAGCATTTGGTTGAAACCCCAAGTTGTGCCAGTAGCTATAAAATAGACCGTTTTGAGGTCTTGCATAGAGCAGATTCCAAGAACCATTTGAAAATATTGGAATCTGTCTCTATCGCTATTTTTGAAGTCTAACTCCACCCTCGTGGGGAGGCAAAACGAAAGATTACAAGCCAGCCGATTTTTTAAAAAGCGTATATATTTCGTTTATTTATTAAAATAACTTGCGTAATCTTCCGTTTTGTCTCCTCGGGCTAAGAGCAAAGTGTAGTATGGAAAAATCCTTCTAAACTGAGGTAAGATCCAGAGTGCCCCTTTTTGGGAAGCTTGATTTTCCCCTACAAAACGGAAGATTACTTTAGTACGGCGATAAATATTTCATACCCCCTCATTTCTGCCCTCATGGGGAGGCAAGTAAATAGTGACACAAAAACATGTTTTAAAAGAAAACGTTAATATTTTATTTGTTTTATTTATGGACCCTCTGCCTTAAAATAAATATTAACATGTAAAAAGAAAAAAAAATTCCGAAATATACTGCATTTATTAAAATAAATAAAAGGTTTATTTACAAGTGTTTTGTAAATAGCGACCACGTGTATTGCGAGGTCAACCGGAAGACACCGGTGACTTCCAGAATATGTCCCGTGTCTTGTGTTAATGAACCGGGGTCCTTATTGTAGTCTTGATCCAACTTTGTTCACCCCAAAAAAGGCAAGTTGCCACTGTAGACGTAAGGGGCTACTGAGAATTAAACTGAAAGTTTTGGGGGTCATCCTAAATTAAGAGCTGTGCAGCGAGATGCTTGTTCACATTAGTTTTAAATTTCTGCATGTCGGTACAGTCGGGGTAACAGGGAGCAGGGAGGGAGTTCCAAAAGCCGGCAGCTCGACGAAAATAAGCTATTGGAGTAGAAGGCTCTCCGGCATCTGGGGACCTCCCACATTGAATGGATGGAGTTTTGATGATTGTCGAGCTGGTCGAGTGTATTTACGTCGAGGGTACACCAGAGCAGCAAATTCATCGGAGCACATTCCATTGAAGTACTTGTATAACAAGCACAAGGATGAAACATTGCGGCGATAGTACAGGAGCTGGAGCTTGGTGGATAGTGAGGGACCTATTAGATTAGCGACTCTTTTTGGGACCTTGTCTAAGAGAGAGGGACTAGTGGATGGGGCAACAGCCGAAATGTGACAAACGATACTTCATGCATGGGCGGATGATGGCTTTGTAGAGATATACGGAACTGTCAGGTGCGACCAGTTTTCTAGCATGGTAGAGGGCGCCCACTTTCTGTGCAGCAGCCTTGGCAATGTCTTCTGAGTATTCGCTAAGCTTAGTGATTTAAAAAAGCAAATTATTAAGTTAATTGATGTATTTCTATAAATTAATATATTTAAATACATTTGTTGTCGATATACTAACGAACATATACCAAAAGTATTGAAAAGTGGTTGAACCATTACTTAAATATACCTCGACATACATTTTGTATTTTAAACTTTCTATTTGTTGTGCTACGTGAACATTATTGTTTTTTTATTTGCAAATGCGTATAAAAAAAACTTTAATTAAACCCTCACTCTGAAAATATCATTGGAAACGGCAGAAAGAAATACAGAATCACTTCTAAAATTCTCGGAATAAAAGAGTTGCTTAATAACTACGATATAAAATATGATTCGTGCTATAGGAAAAAAATGTTTATTAAGAAAATGGAACTGCACAAAGTATACAAATTTCGACAAACAAAAGACCAAGAATCATCCAAATGTTTAAAGGACTTACCAGTGGAAGGGGTAGGTCACTGATTGGTCAAGCCAAGGAGGAAGTAGATTTCTTGAACCAATCAGCGGATAGCTAAGAAGTCAGTAATATTTAAACAATATGGCGACTGAACAAAGTATATATATATATATATATATATATATATATATATATATATATATATATATATATATATGGGAAGAGAAGGATGAAGGTAATCCGACGTGATGGGAAAATGAAAAAGGAAAACCAAAAAATGGATGTTTTTTATGTGTACATCAACGTTTCGTCTTTATTTATATGACTTCATCAGGATGATAAAATTGAGAAAAATGTCATGCAAGTACAGATACCTGTAGGGTAGACATATTGGGAGGAAAAATAGAATGAAATAATGGCCACTGCTGGGTGGACGTCCGTATTTGTTGGAGAGATAGAAATGAATGTTGAAGAAAATGAGTGGGGAAAAAATGGAAGGATGGGGTGAGCAAGGACTACTGTGGCTGGTGGTAAGAGAAAGAGGTGGGGGATGAGCAGGGGTAAAGTGGATGGCAGAGAGTGAGTGGAGGAAGAGGGGGGAGGGAGGTGTTTGACCAGATGGCTGCGGTCAAGATTGAAGGGGAAAAATAAGTTGGAATGTTTGTGTATGGGGGGGGGGTGTGCAGGGAAAGGAGGATGGGTAGAGAGGGGGGGCTGTGATTTTGGTGGATGGGCGAAAGTTATGGTCTTAGAGAGCGTTTTGAGAAAATGAGGGAATTTAAGAAGGGGTATGGGAGAAAATAGTTGAGAGGGGGAGAGGGAGGATTTGTTGTGATAAGGTGTGAAATATTTGAAATATTTGGAAAATGATGATATACAGAATCACTTCTAAGATTCTCGGAAGAAAAAAGTTGCTTAATAACTACGATAAAAAATATAATTCCTGCTGTACGAAAAAAATGTTCATTAAGAAAATGGAACTGAACAAAGTATACAAATGTCGACAACACATAAAAGACTCAATGAAATCATTGAACGGGAATGATTTTTAAAATAATGAAGATATTCAATAATTTTAGTGCAGTGATATGCATGCAGTATCTATTAACATTTTATTTTTTAATATTTAGGCATTTAGTGTCGATTTGCGTTGATCAATGGTCATTTTCCTAATAAATCCATTTTGTTTACATATAGTTTTTCTAATTATCCTCATAAAATATTACTATAGTTGGCCAAACCTATACTCTTTTTTTATATGTTTTAATGAAGAAATTGTTTTCAACGTCATTTACTTATAGATAGAAATAGATAGATAGAGAGAGAGAGAGGAGGATAGATAGATAGATAGATAAGTATATATATATATATATATATATATATATATATATATATATATATACATATATATATATATATAGAGAGAGAGAGAGAGAGAAAGAGAGAGAGATAGAAGTTGTGTAAAGAGAAAGAGAGAGTCGAGATAGATGGATTTATATATAGAGATAGATAGATAGATAGGTAGAGAGATAGAGTTACAGATGGAGATAGATAGATATATAGATATATAGATAAATAGATAGATAGAGAGATATAGACAGATAGATAGATAGATATATAGAGATAGATAGATAGATAGATAGATAGAGCATAGATAGATAGATAGATAGATAGATAGATAGATAGATAGATAGAGAATAGAGATAGATAGATAGATAGAGAAAGAGAGAGAGAGATAGGTAATGAGAGAGAAAGAGAGAGAGAGATGGAGAGAGATACATAGATTAAGAGATAACTATATATATATATATATATATATATATATATATAGAGAGAGAGAGAGAGAGAGAGAGAGAGAGAGAGAGAGCGAGAGAGAGAGAGAGAGAGAACGAGAGAGAGAGAGAGAGAGAAAATGGTAAGTAAACAGCCATGTAAATTTCCACGCGTCTTGTTAGCATATTTATAATTTTATGTTTATTTTTCCCACCACTACAAGTTTTATAATTAATAAAAAAAGTGTAAACAAGACATGAACAAAAACAAATGACCACGTCGGCATTTTCTTACTACGAGCGGAATCGAACCGTGGACCTTTGAATGTCTGCATATCCAGTCGAAACTATCCGACTCTGAAGGCGTCCATTTCGATGCGCCTCGAACCGCGGTATAATAGCGTACGTTGTTTTGCCGAGGAGAACATTCCGGCGGTGACCAACTGACTACACAATGTAAACAACAAAAAAAGGAAATTAGAAACAAATGCAAAATAGGGGTGGGGGGAGTAGATATGGGGGAGTGGGGGTAGGAGTGGGGTGGGGGCGGCGCCCGGACGGCTATAAAAATGTTATGTCGAGAACCTGTTGAAAGCCTAGCACTCCTCCTCTGGAGTGCATTCTCACTTTCCGACCTTGTGTCACATTCTACTGTGTAGGACGTAGATAAATAGGGCTTGGTATGAAAGGAACTCGTACGCATTCGGGATTATGTCTTGTATTTTCTTTTTGGCTAAGATCAAAGTGTAGTATCTGTTCCGATGGATACTGCACTTCATAGATCGGTATTGTCTTGGCCTTCGGGGCTTGATTTACGCCGGTCTATGGGTCTGTCCTGTGCAGTTCTAGGAGGTCCACCCTCCCAGGCTTTACCTCCCCTCTTTGGGGAGGAGTAAGTTTATTGCTTACTGTCTGAGGCGCCCCTACCGGGGAATGCCGACGGGGCTGCCCAGGCAATTTTTAATGGCCATAGCGCTCACCTTCTCGGGCGCTGGCTTTTCAAATCCCACTTTCCGACCTTGTGTCACATACTCCCATTGTGGGTGGGTGTTAAATAACGCCTAGCACTCCTCCTCTGGAGTGCATTCCCACTTTCCGACCTTGTGTCACATTCTACTGTGTAGGACGTAGATAAATAGGGCTTGGTATGAAAGGAACTCGTACGCATTCGGGATTATGTCTTGTATTTTCTTTTTGGCTAAGATCAAAGTGTACTATCTGTTCCGATGGATACTGCACTTCATAGATCGGTATTGTCTTGGCCTTCGGGGCTTGATTTCCGCCAGTCTATGAGTCTGATCTGTCCTGTGCAGTTCTAGGAGGTCCACCCTCCCAGGCTTTACCTCCCCTCTTTGGGGAGGAGTAAGTTAATTGCTTACTGTCTGAGGCGCCCCTACCGGGGAATGCCGACGGGGCTGCCCAGGCAATTTTTAATGGCCATAGCGCTCACCTTCTCGGGCGCTGGCTTTTCAAATCCCACTTTCCGACCTTGTGTCACATACTCCCATTGTGGGTGGGTGTTAAATAACGCCTAGCACTCCTCCTCTGGAGTGCATTCCCACTTTCCGACCTTGTGTCACATTCTACTGTGTAGGACGTAGATAAATAGGGCTTGGTATGAAAGGAACTCGTACGCATTCGGGATTATGTCTTGTATTTTCTTTTTGGCTAAGATCAAAGTGTAGTATCTGTTCCGATGGATACTGCACCCCATAGACTGGTATTGTCTTGGCCTTCGGGGCTTGATTTACGCCGGTCTATGGGTCTGTCCTGTGCAGTTCTAGGAGGTCCACCCTCCCAGGCTTCGCCTCCCCTCTTTGGGGAGGAGTAAGTTTATTGCTTACTGTCTGAGGCGCCCCTACCGGGGAATGCCGACGGGGCTGCCCAGGCAATTTTTAAATGGCCAGAGTGCTCACCTCTCGAGCGCTGGCTTTTAACCCCACTTACTCGACCCAAACTGTGGTCACATCTTACTTGTGGGAGTAAGATAAAACTGGCCTTGTGCCTAACTCCGCGAGGAGTAAATAAATATCTGTTCCGATGGATACTACATCCTATAAACCGGTGTCGTCTTGGCCTTCGGGGCTTGATTTACGCCGGTCTATGGGTTTGTACTGTGTAGTTCTAGGAGGTCCACCCTCCCAGGCTTTGCCTCCCCTCTTTTGGGAGGAGTAAGTTTATTGCTTACTGCTCGAGGCGCCCCTACCGGGGAATGCCGACGGGGCTGCACAGGCATTTTTTGTAGGCCAGAGTGCTCACCTTCTCGGGCGCTGGCTTTTCAAATCCCACTTTCCCGACCTTTTGTCACATCTTACCTTGTGGGATGAAGATAAATAAAAATGTCTTGCCTCTTGTTTGTCGTGCGTCGGCTGAGCTAGAGACCCCGGAAATTGTAGCCAATAACAGGGACCAGATAGAATTTGATACATATTCACCCCCCTCACACACATACACACACACACATCTTTATAAAGTTAGGTATGTTTATAGGTTTATATATTTGTATGTACAGGATTCACTCCTAAACTAATTAACCGATCATTATAAATTTGGGAACACAGCTGCTAGGCGTAACGGGTTCCCAAAGTGGGATATATTTAGTTTATTTTAGTTTCATGCAATAGTTGTATAATTGAGTAGAAGGTTAGAATCCCTTTGTGAAAATTCAGATACCTTCGATGTTTGTTACATTTGTAACAATAGGTATGAAACATCAATAAATATTCCTCAAATTTCAGGGTTACTTTTGAGTATTTTTAAAGGGGTTTTAAGGGGCATCATATGGGCACAACCTCACATTTGAAAATTGAATTATACAAGATTTGCATTGAATTTGTTCCGTAGTTATTAGACAACAATTAAGCCAGATTCCCTGAATTCAATTTTATTTCTTACTTGCGGAACCCGTCGCCCGGCGTTGCACGGGAGAAAGTACTACCTATTGCATGAAAAAGAAACGGCCTATTGTTCTTCTCCCCCCCCTCTACCGTGTTGGTGAATGCTTTAAATTTAAAAAAAGAAAAAGAAAAAGTAGAATGGGATCGAACGCTTAAACTGGCGATCATGAAACCTCCCTTTTTAACCACTGCGCCACAGTTTCGACTTTAAAAAAAATGTAAAAATTGGCCAATTAAGCTAAGCTTGTTTATTGGCAGCTTCTGTCGACCAAGTTCAACAATGACACGGTTTAGGTCATTTATTTGGGCAAGTTTTCTATAATATGCGTGTTAAACGTGTATGATTTTGAAAATGTAAATGTCTCGGGGTCTACCAGCATCTTGGCGGTTATTGAATTAAGTAGGAAGTTGATTTGATGAGGAAATTGTAGCCGCCATGTTTAATGAATAAATGTTGCAGAAACTGTGTTCTTTAATTTCATTTGCTTAATTCCGGAATGAATGTGAATATAGACGTCATAGATAGAATTAGAAAGAATGTAATCTGATATTCGCGGAATATCATCGGAGTGAACGGGAGCGATCATTAAGTCTTTGTGTATTGCTTTATATTATGTAGTAAATTAATACCAGGCAAATAATAAATAAGAACGGACTGTTTTGTGAAAAGTAAACTGTGTTTATTAGTTCCCGGTGTCGATGAGTAGAGTGACAGTACAGAATTGTTAGGGAGAAAAGTTTTTGCTACCACCTATATGGAGTTGGTGTGTCGGAGAGTCGGAGATGGCGGGCCAAATGGACTATGTAGTGTTAGGTAGGAAAAAATAATAAGAAATTTTCTGAAACACGCTCGAGTGAATAAGTGTAATGTAATGGTGAGTTTAGTAGCCTGTGATGCATGTGGTTATTTTCCTATACTCCGAGAAGCTACAGGGGAAAATCGTCTCTACTTTATATAGTAGAAGAAGATGACTACTTAAGGTTAAAACTTAAAGTTTACACATTTTTTTTAGAATAAAATCTATGTGATCGATTTTGGTAAAACTTGGAATAAGGATTCTAGACATATGAGTTAGTATCACTTTACATTGTTTAAGGGACATAAAGGTTGTGCCAAACTGTTCTGTTCGGGGACATCTACTTTAGTTTCATGCAAAGTGGGTAAAAAGGGGGTGGAAGTCCTTTGTGAAAACTCAGATACCCCCGATTTAAAACAAAAAAGAAAAACTTTGTTCTTGGCCTTTGGGTTGGAATCAAAGTGAAGTATCTGTTCTGATGGATACTATACTATAGACCGGTACCGTCTTGGCCTTCAAGCCTTGATTCCGCCGGTCTGTGGGTTTGTCCTGTGCAGTTCTAGAATGTCCACCCTCCCAGGCTTTGTCTTCTCACACTTAGAGAAGGGATTAGTTTATTGCTAATCGCCTGAGACGCCCCTACTAGGGAATGCCGACGGGGCTGCCCAGGAATTTTGTGTAGGCCAGAGGGCCCTTCTTTCTCGAGCGCGCTGGCTTTTCAAATCCCACTTTCCCGACCTTGTGTCATATCTTACCGCTGTGGAAAGAAGATAAATTCCTTTTAACAATTTGTATCTTCGACGGTTTTCGTCATTGTGGTTTTATATTAAAAAAAACAAAACTCTACGTATGCCTTCTAGTTTTTTTTTAGTATTTATTAAAATGTTATTATCTGGCAAAGGTCGGTACTATTGTGGGTGTGTGCCCGTTACTGAATGCCACAAGAGCGCTCATTGATTTAGCCATATCAAATTTATAATGCACTTTCTACTTCCTGAAACAAAAAAAAAAATAAGGGCTGGTTGGTACAGACGGTTGAGCTTGATGTTGGGTATAGCCATCATTGAATGTCACTATATATTATCTATTACGTTTATCATGAATACCAATAGCCAACTTTAAAATGAACTCTTAACTCTGTGAAATCAAAAAGATGACATACGGACTGGATGTGACACAAAATCGAGCTTAATGTGGTGTGTTACCATTATTAAATATGATACTGGCGCTCATGGCTTTAACCATATCAAATTTATCTACCCTGAATCATACTGACCAACGATAAAATGCACTCTATACTTCTAGAAACTAAAATATAGTTTTACGGTTGGATGTGGTACAAGTTCGCACTTAATGGAGTGTAGCTATTTCTGAAAAACATATGGGCATTCATGGCCGGTAACAAATGACCTAAATAAATAATTTAAATCTGCATTCCTGGTAGGAGAGTACTTTCCTGCAACCGAACATAACTGATTCTACATTTTTAACCTAACCAGAGGACCGGATTTACCGGCCTCTCCACTAGAACTGGATGTGATACGAAGTCGAGCTTAATAGAGTGTAGCAATTTCTAGAACAACACAAAGGGCGCTCATGGTCGATAACAAATTACTTACTAAGGAGAAGGTAATGCATGGGGGGATACTAAGACCGAGCAGAACAGATTCTGCATTTTATACTAGTTCGTCGTCTTGATAAAAATGTAATCTTCATGCGTGCTGAGAATCTATAATTAAGAGCAATGTGTATGCATTTATAAATATATATCCGACCCGTCACACAAAAATATGTCCGACAAATAAGGGAAATGGTGAACGCAAATCTATTTTCATAATGAGCCATTTTTTGTGTTTTCCCTTTCTTCTTTCTACACCGATTTATACGTTTTTCTTTACTTTTTTCTTTTTTTAAACTTTCCAGTTTGAGATGTTTCCTTTCTTTCTTATTCACTTCCGCTAACGTATTTGATGTGAAAAAGTTCGGCGTAATTTTTTAATGTCTAGACACTCCTACAACCTCCCTCTGAATCAACCGTACAAAATCAAAGGTAGAAAACATATGACAATGCGTGGTGTTTTTTTAGGTCATCAGTAATGACTCCCGTTATTTTTAACTCGCGATGATTTAGTCCCTAATTATTCTATTAGTGTGTGTGTGTGTGTGTGTGTGTGTGTGTGTGCGTGTGTGATATAATTAATCAGGTATGCTTTGGTTGTAATTTTTAATATACCTCTTGGCTTAAAATGTAAATTTTATAACATTATAACACAAAAATATAAAGCCATATGGAAAACATATGAGCAAGCAAATTATAAGTAATACTATCACAATGTTATTATTTCGAACAGCCCTTTGTCCTTCATCATTAAAATCTTCTATAATAAAAATGGAATGTTAAAAGTACTTACTCTGGACGAAACCATTTCAAGTGACGAAGGGAAGTGAGAAAACAAATAGTAAGTCAGGCAACCCCTGCCATCTGAAATCAACTTAGAAATACCCCCCCTCTAAATATGAAGTCAACAGTAGGTGTCATTTTTTAGGTCATCAGAAATGATAATGATGATTTACATATTGAAAATTAAATTACTGAAGTAATTCTATGAGTTTACTGGAAGAATACCTGTCCCAGGACCGGTAAAATAAATTCATCGAACAGAACAGTTTTGCACCACTTTTATGCCACCTTATGGAAACCCTTATATCTAGAATCCTTATTCCAAATTTGATAAAATCCATTAAATGATTTTTAGTCTAGGAACTGGAGATTACGGTGGTTAAGTGGATAACGACACGGACTACCGACCTGGGTGTGCCGAGATCGAATCCAGTCGATTCCATAATACCGCTTTCGATTGAACAACAACAACAAAAATAGACGCCATAAAAGTTTCTGTTGATTTTAGTTAATACCAAGAACATTCCACCTGTAATACACAATACCAATGAACTGCTTCCCTTCAGACTACAAGATAGACGTCTCCAAATACACTGTCAACAAACTATTATCATAATTCAGGTGACGGTGGTTAAGTTGATCACGACGCAGACTGACAACCTGAGTGTGCCAAGTTCGAATCCAGTAAATTCCATGATAACACTTTCACTTAGAAATGTTGGCAACCATTACGTGGTTCCTCCTGCAAGAATGCCGATAACAGAATAAAACCGATCAACAAATGTGTACGATACTGATTCATACGAATTTACTTTATTCTAGTAAAATGTGTATAATTTTAGGTATTGTCATAATTTTTAGCATTGTCATAACTTTTAGCATTGTCATAATTTTAGCATTGTCATAACTTTTAGCATTGTCATAATTTTCAGCATTGCCATAACTTTTAGCATTGTCATAATTTTTAGCATTGTCATAACTTTTAGCATTATCATAATTTTTAGCATTGTCATAATTTTTAGCATTGTCATAACTTTTAGCATTGTCATAATTTTTAGCATTGTCATAACTTTTAGCATTGTCATAATTTTCAGCATTGCCATAACTTTTAGCATTGTCATAGTTTTTAGCATTGTCATAACTTTTAGCATTATCATAATTTTTAGCATTGTCATAATTTTTAGCATTGTCATAACTTTTAGCATTGTCATAATTTTTAGCATTATCATTACTTTTAGCATTGTCATAACTTTTAGCATTGTCATCATTTTTAGCATTGTCATAACTTTTAGCATTGTCATAATTTTTAGCATTGTAATAACTTTTAGCATTGTCATAATTTTTAGCATTGTCATAACTTTTAGCATTGTCATAATTTTTAGCATTGTCATAACTTTTAGCATTGTCATAATTTTAGCATTGTCATAATTTTTAGCATTGTCATAACTTTTAGCATTGTCATAATTTTTCTACCTTTGATTTTGTACGTTTGATTTAGGCGAGTTTAGACATTAAAAAATTACGCCAAACTTTTTCACATCAAATACGTTAGCGGAAGTGAATTCAAGGGTCTTAAAAAGAAATTTAAACTCAGAAAATCTTACTTAATTTGTGTCTAATGACTATGGCTCAAATTTCATGCAAATCTGAAATATTTGAATTTTAAAATGGGTAGTTGTGACCATATTATTTCTTTTTAAATATCTTAAAAATACACCGAATGAACTGGAATTTGAGGAATATTTATCAATAGGCGTCTAATGCTTGTTGTTAAAAATTTCATAACACCCGAAAAATGTTTACAAAAGGCTTTCACCACTTCTTTTCTTCCTTTGCACGAAACTAAACTAAATATAGCCCACACTACCCAACCTTACGACTAGCAGCTTTGTCCTGAATTCATAATAATCGGTTAATCAGTTTAGGAGTGAATTCTATACATACATATTTAAAAACATATATACATACCTGTATATAAATAGAGATTTGTGCGAACACTGGCGAAGTATAATTTTTTCCCAACATTTTCGACGGAGGAGGTGCAATCGTTTGAATACATCCTCTGCAGAAACGTGACGCCGTCGACCCGATGCTACTGAGGGCAACGCCCATACGCCGATGTATGTACCCCGGCGAAAGAAGGTGACAGTGTATGAAGAGATAAGATGGTGGCACCGGGCGGATGTTATCGTAAACACCGGAAGTCACGTGACCGAAGCGTGGATATCGCGCTCGTCTCGTTGCTTTTTGTAATCTCGCGTGTTCCCCGTGTTTTTCTTGGGTAACACCCATGTGCAATGAACGGGCGCCGGGCCATCGCCACTAAATCAAATGTACACTTTTCCCTTTTTTGGTTTGGATTTGGGTTTTTGTTGTTGTTATTTTTTGTCTGGAACAATGTGTGGCACAAGGTCACTTTATGTGGTTTAAGGCAGCCCCCTCTCCCGAGGTAGGGGGGAGACATTCTGGCAGGTACAAAAAAGCTGAGAACGGAACCATTGCCATTTCCCGGTAGGGAAGTCTTAGAAAAAAGTGACACAAGGACGTTTGTTTCTCTTTACGAATAGATCACAACCTATCAAGACGGAAAGCATCTTGAGGATAAGGGTTATTATGCTGTCAATACACACTTTTGTAAATATACCACCGTGTTGTCTTATTTATTATCGCCCCTTCAAGTTAAGTTCACAACATATAAGGGTCCTATCTTTAAATTTGAATAACTTGAATTTGAATAACTTCCACAAAATAAAAGTTAAACTCACCAAACTTTATGTGTGTGTAGACTGACCCTTCCGAGATTTTTTGAAATAAACAAAACAAATTTTAGCCGAAAAACACTTCTTAAAACTTACAAAAACTAAAGTATTGTTTTTTACACTGTTTTGAGTTTTTAAAGCAAAAATAATGTTTTCTAAATGAGGGTACGTTCCTTAGGGCTTATACGGCTCATGCTTGCTTCGGAAGGGGTCCTTTACTTATTCTAAAAAAAAAAAAAAAAAATCAATAAATAAAAAAGTTATGAATTTTTAAAAATAGGACCCTTATTTTTGCCCACCCTGTATATATATATATGGCAAATGAAAAAGGAAAAACCAAGAGATATTTTTATATATTCATCAACGTTTCGTCTTTATTGTAAGACTTCCTCAAGATGATAATTTTAGGAAAATGTCATGCAAGTACATCGAAATCTCTCAATTCAATCTCAGACCATCAACACAGCCCGCACAAAACTACTATGTACTTTCATGACATTTTCCTAAAATTATCATCTTGAGTTCAAATATTAACAAAATGAACAAAACCAATACTTTTCCAAAGTGCTCAATATATATTAGAGCTTTTTATATTAAAATCTAATAATTTTAATATATATATATATATATATATATATATATATATATATATATATATATATATATATTAAAATAAACATAGTTTGAGTATCCCACAATTATTTCAGAGTATATCCCTGAACCGGACCCAAAGAGGTTCTGAAACAATTGTCGGATACTCCAATTATGTTTATTTTAATATATATATATATATATATATATATATATATATATATATATATATATATATATATATATATAAAGTGTTTTAAGGTTCATATTTTTTTAAGAAGCATCTATTGTTAAATTTAATAAGGAATAGGTAAAATAAATACCTTTTGAAGCATTAAAGATGCGATATCAATTTTTTTTTAAAAAGAAAAATAAATCGAAACCGATTTTTTTTCTTCTTTTTTTATTATAAACTTCCATTTTTTTGTTAGTTTAAAGTGATAAAGATATTTCGCCAAAAACTTGGCCTCATCGGTGTGTCATATATCGGATTAGTATT
>OY744553.1:8977389-8994889 GCA_963556195.1 Sepiola atlantica
AATTCTAATAAAATTTGATTGACACCTTATTTTATTACTTCATTTTATATTATAATATATATATATATATATATATATATATATATACATATATATATATATATATATATATATATATATATATATATATATATATATATATATATATATATATATATATATATATATATATAATCTAAAGAAGCTTTGAGTAATTTTAAACAAAGAAAAAATGCAATTTAAATTCCCAGGGAACTGAATCCAAAATATCGCAGACTTAGCACTTGCCTAAGCCGACTTACCGCTGGAAAATTTACAAATACAAAAGGGGATTCAAGTGTATTACTGTGAAACATAAACGGGGAACTTTAACTTAAATTGTGAAATATTAAACGGGGATATCAGCTGTTTACCATGTAACTGTTTCGGAGATTTAAAAACAGAACAACTACATAATTCATGCCTCTCCAGTGGTACGGATCAAATTAGTATTTCCCAATAACCAAATGTAGAAATAATTCAGTTATATTTCAATAATATATATAAGTCAATAAATAAATAAATAAATAAATAATAATAATAATAATAATAATAATGAAAATAATAATAATAATAATAATGATAATAATAATAATAATAATAATAATAATAATAATAATAATAAAACATTACCTTTCAGACTGCAATGTGATACGGTTATTTGCATATCAAATAATAATACCAATTATATCAATAATAGCAACAATATTAATACAAATAATAATAATATCGCAATTAAAACGCTAACTTAAGAACTATATATATATATATATATATATATATATATATATTATTTGTAGCCCCTAGAAAACCCTCTAGATGGGCACTGTAAGTGTAGTATTAACACAGCATGACGTCGCTAGCTAGAAATGAAAAAATATAATAATTATTATTATTATTTATTTATTTTTGATCTTTTATTTTATGGCATTTTATTCAAGATGGTTATGTTCAAGTTTGGCTGCTGAAATTCAGTTCCGGTTGCTGCTTCACAGACAAGAACACGACGATAAGGAAGGAATTGTTACTCGATTTTTGTCACCATTTTTCATGCCGTTACAAGAACTCTTTTAAAATATTTCCCATTTTCCTCTCTCATGTCTTTGGGATGATGTGTTTTCCCTATTACGATTGAGTGAACAATTTCTCGTATTAACAATGAGGTTAAGATGAAGACTACGTATTTCGCTTGATTTTGCTGTGAAACGCGCGTAAGATGTAGAAACAGTATCGAATTTGGAAAGAAATAAGCATAAAAATGTAATTATATGAAAAGAAACAAACTTTTGTTTGTGAGACAAAGAAAAATTACAGATATTCACCGATATATGAAAATAAATAAATTGAAAGCACTGCTAAAAAGTTATGGATATCGTTGGTAGAAGATATATGCAACTAAAAAAACTAAAAGAATAGATGAAAATTATGGTTATAGATTGATTGTTCCTATGGTAATTGGAATGCAACTATAATATATATATATACTTTACCCCTGCTCATCCCCCACCTCTTTCTCTTACCACCAGCCACAGTAGTCCTTGCTCACCTCATCCTTCCATTTTTCCCCACTCATTTCTTCATTCATTTTTATTCTCTAACAAGCACGGACGTCCACCGAGTAGTGGCCATTATTTTCATTTTATTTTATTTTTCCTGCCAATATGTCTACCCCACATGTATCTGTACTTGCATGACATCTTTTCTCTATATCATCATCCTGATGAAGTCTTATAAATAAAGACGAAACGTTGATGTACACATAAAAAACATCCATTTTTTAGGTTTTCCTTTTTCATTTTCCCATATATATATATATATATATATATATATATATATATATATATATATCTAATTGCTTTCTCTAATTCCTTTCCATTCTCCTTCATTTCTACCTGCTCTATCCTGGATATTGAGCTGCATACTCTTCACAATAGGGTTTTACCTTTCCTAAAAGTTTGCTTTTAGTACACCTCTTTATATATATATATATATCTATGCATTGTGTGTATTTAGGCATCATTTTCTCATTTATGCAAAAACATTTTTTTTAAATGACAGAATTCGTCTGTTTAATTATACCTTTTTTATTTTTTCAATTTTTCTGATAGTCTTTTTTGAATTAAAAGAAAAAAAAATGTTCCATAGGTTTCACAGGTTTGACAAGTTTCACGAACATTTTCGATTCTTCGTCGAATTATCTTCAGGCGTCAAAAGCAAATAGACAAAAAAGCTGGAGAAAGAAGAGAATTTTAAAAGACGTGGAGAAACGCGCATAGAACGTTTTTCGCATTGTTCCAGGAAGTCGTTGACGATTTAAATTCAGCGTCGCTCAATGGCATCATAGAACAAACTCCCATTACGTTAAGCATTTTAAAATGTTACCACTGGTTTCCTATGTGATGTTATTAATTTTAGGTTGTTGTGTTTTAATGTAAATAGTTTCCAGTATTTTTAACTTTTTAAAATTAGTTTCTGAATGTATAATTTTAGTGTTGTATAATAGAATTTGTCTTTAATCAGAGGGAGGACAGTTATATGTTGTAGATGTTGGTAAGTTTTATTTTTTTTTAATTGGTTTCGGAATGTATAATTTTAGTATTATTAACTAGAATTTTATGAATCGAATACGTTCGTAAAACGTTCGTGAAACCTGTGAAATCTATGGCATATTTATTATTTTTTTAAATTTTAATACTAAAAAGACCATCCGAAAAAGTGAAAAAATAAAAAAGGTATAATTAAATAGACGAATTCTGTTATTTTTAACAATGTTTGCATATATATATATATATATATATATATATATATATATATATATATATATATATATATATATATATATATATATATATATATATATATATATCAATTAAGCTACACAGATGCTCTCACGTTTCATCCCCGGGGGGAATCTTCAGGCTAAAATGCCTATACCTAGGTCTACTTACGTATCGATCACTGTTGAAGTAAATACTGAAAATTGATAGATAAAAAAGTATATCTCCTTATAAAATGTTATGTGGATACATGAAATAGTAATATATATATATATATATATATATATATATATATATATATATATATATATATATATATATAGAGAGAGAGAGAGAGAGAGAGAGGGGGGGGGGGGGAGAGAGAGAGAAAGAGAGAGAGATCCGGCTAGCATTTTTCTTGAAGACACATTCCGTTAAATATTACAGATGAATGTGTCTGCATATTTATTCCTTGATTCTTTCAAGATGCCTGATTAGTTTTTTAGTTTCAGGCTGGAACTGGCAGATGAATTTGCCGTCCTCGTTGTGTACGCTAGTACTTTCGATTCCTTCCGGAACTATCTTAAAAAGGTTGCCTATCGAGTAAAGAACATACACTCTTAAATGTTTTAGTGATGGTTTTGGCGGGAAAAGTAAAGAACATACACTCTTAAATGTTTTAGTGATGGTTTTGGCGGGAAATGTTAAGATTAGTTGAAGTTTAAATAGGGTATTATCTATATATTAATACAATAGCGTTTGTGTTCGTGTGTCATGCTTACATCAAAAGCTCTGCGCATACGTGCCACACCTAGATTTGGAAAAGCATTCAAGTCACCTAATTTTCATAATATTTCAAGTATTTCCCTTTGGTGCAACGGTACGCAACGTAGGATTTTGATGTCGGCCCGACTGGTTTATAGTTCGATCCCACCCAACCTCTAAGATTTTTTTTCTACATCGAAGAGGGGGAGGAAGTAGGGAGGGGACGACCGGGAAGACACATATTAATACGATAGCGAGTGTATTATTTTGTGTGTCACGCTTACATCAAAAGCAACGACCTTCTGAATCTTTGTATGCTACTCATGAATTGGAGCCAAATTTAATTAAATCTAAAGCATTTACAAAGTAATGTATAGGTTAGAAATAAGATAATTAGTATTGAAAACATCATTTCGTGTAATTTACACGGGTCCCGCTAGTTATTATTATTATTATTATTATTATTATTAGTAGTATTATTATTATTATTATTATTATTATTATTATTATTATTATTATTATTATTATTATAATTATTATTATTATTATTATTATTATTATTATTATTATTATTATTATTATTATTATTATTATTATTATTATTATTATTATTATTATTATTATAATTATTATTATTATTATTATTATTATTATTATTATTATTATTATTATTATTATTATTATTATTATTATTATAATTATTATTATTATTATTATTATTATTATTATTATTATTATTATTATTATTATTATTATTATTATAATTATTATAATTATTATTATAATTATTATTATTATTATTAGTAGTAGTAGTAGTAGTAGTAGTATCATCATCATCATCATCATCATCATCATCATCATCATCATCATCATCATCATCATCATTATTATTATTATTATTATTATTATTATTATTAGTATTATTATTATTATTATTATTATTATTATTATTATTATTATTATTATTCTTCTTCTTCTTCTTCTTCTTCTTCACTGTTTTCGAAATTAATTTTATTAATTGCTTTTCACATCTGTAGCTTTTGTTTTTAGATGGTTTCAGAAAATTTCGAAACAAACTCCTTATTTAATCCCCGAGGGTAGATTGTTCTCGTTCCGTCAGCCATGACAGGGTAGAAATCTTAAGTAATTCTTAATTATATATTCTTAGTATCGCCTGTTCTTAGAATTTAATCTACAGAAGACTGTCGCTTACCATTAATTATCACTTAGCACTTTATCTCTTGCGCTACGGATCTTTGCTGCCGAAACGCTGTAAGAATAACATCCAAGATGAGAACAGTAGTCAAAATAATACTAATTACCGATCTTCATCTAAAAAAAATCCGAGACAAGTAAACATGGTTTAGTCATTCCAAGGAATAGTATTTGGAATATGAAGATCTATCCTAATGATGTCACTCTCTATTCTGGTGTTGCTTCTTGCTCATCTCCATGGGATCGATTGGAATATGCAGCTGATCTGAAAGTGGCTTAAGTTCGGTTGTGGATTGAAGTACAAAATGGCTACCAGACATTCACCGGCTATTTCAGACACTCCAGCCTAGATATCTTTTTAAGATTCTAACCGTCCCTTTAAGTGCAATTGTTTATATTTCTCTTGCACTCGGTTCACCGGGTATGCTCACCAGATAGCTTTTGAAATTCTTTTTCATTAGTCCTGTTGCTCCTATAATTAATGGTATAATGGAGATTTTCTTAAGATTTCAGTTTCTTTTTATATCGTGCATAATACCTTGGTATTTCGTAATCTTTTCCCTTACAGCTCTGTTCAATCCTACATAATTAGAGACACTGCCTTCAACTAGGGTTGCTACTTTCTCCCTTTTGTCCCATATTACGATGTCAGGTATAACAGCTCCGTTTTCTAGATATGTAGCTGTAGGGATTGCATAGTCATAGTGGACGGTGTATAAATTATTTCCAACTGTTATTTCTGGTATATGCTCCCAGGACTTGCTGCTACACCGGATATTCATGTTAAGACAGGTTGTGTCTTTCAAATCGACTCTGAAATTTATTGGTGTTTCTCCAAACATTTTTTCACACCTGAGGCTATTCTCTATCTTTACAAATCTACTATCAGACCTTGTATAGATCACTGTTGTCATATTTGTGCTGGTGAATCTCTGTCCAATCTGAAGATTCTTGATCAGGTTCAGAAGCGTATATGTAATTTGATTGGCCTCACCCTTCTTCTCTGCTCACTTTTTCTCACAAACGTGATGTTGCTCGTCTCTGTCACTCCTATATGTACTATTATAGCATGTGTTATTCAGAATTGTCTGATTTATTCTCTGCTTCCTTTGTTCCAGCTCGTTTAACTCGTTGGTCTAGTGGTCTTCATCAATTTGCTGATTATTTACCTCGTTATAATAAAACTTCTTATTCCAATAAATTATTATGCGAATGAACAAAGGGCTGGTTTTGCTGGTAAAAATGCCTTAAAAAAACATGTGTTAGATGCAGATATTTTTATTAAAATCAAAATAAAAAATCAAAACAATATTTTTTCTTTCTTTTTCATCTTGACTTTTTTATCTAAAAATTTCGCTCGATATAACAAGCCTCGTCAGAGCTTTAGACAAATAAAAGGAATTAACCTTATTTTTTCGTAACAATTCTTCCTGGTCCGATGTTGTGTGGACTTATGCATGTATGTATATAGTTGTAATTTTGTATTGTCATATATATATATATACATATATATATATATATATATATATACAATAATATTTTTATAAATAAATATTAATTATTTAAATACCTAGAGACATCGATGTTTCATGCTAACGCAATCTTCAGTCTAGGAACTAATTCTCAACGGTCGGTAGGCGCGAACCCCGAACACAAATCGCCACTGATTCGTAGTTGGTGATCTTATCCAAACGGCCATAGCCAATTAGTTAGTAAATATAGAGGAACTTTAACTGTAAATAGTGAAAATCGGCGGCTATTTACCAGGCAGTTAGAGTGATCTACGAAACGTCGTTCGGATCGTGCATATAGCTATTTGTACAGCTTGTTATTAAAGCTACTCGAAAGTGCCCAGCCTCCGTGGGAGGGGACTGATAAGCAATAATATTTTTTATAAATATATATATATATATATATATATATATATATATATATATATATATATGTGTGTGTAAAAATAAAAATTGAATAAAGGATAAGCACTTCAACAACTAACAATAAATAAACTCAAAAACTCATTTTGTATAGTTCTCCGAAATATTTACATCGTCTAAATACGATCATTCTCAATCGGATGGTAAACTTAAATTAAAAACAGAAAAGTTTTCAGATATTTTTATATTTCTGTTTTTAATTAAAGTTGACCATCCGATTGAGAATGGTCGTATTTGGAAAGTGAGTAGTGTAGTATCGGTTCCGTTGTCATGAGACCGTCCTCCCAAAATGTATCTCCTCCTTTTTAAGAGAATGACGTAATCCTCCCAGGTATTACCCCCTTTGTTTGCAAGGGGGTAATGTAATATCATTTCTGGTGTCATAAGACCATCTTCCAAGGGACCACCTTCTCCATTTTTTGTAGGAGAAGTATAAGGGGTGTTTTAGTATCTGTTCTGGTTCAATGATACCATACTCACAGACATTATTATCTCCTTTTATAAAGGTGATTCTCCCAGGTATTACCTCCTTTTATTGGGAACAGTATTTAATTTACCTCCTCTCCAGGAGGTTAGACACAAGGTCAAGTGTGGGTTTTGATGAAAGCATTTCTGTGGAACGAACTGGATTCGAACCCGGAAAACCCATGTTTTCAGTCTGCGTCGTGACAACTTAACCACCGTGTCATTCCTCTTATAGGGAGCAGTATAGTATATTTTCCTTCCTCATGATACAATCCTTCCATGATTATCTTCTCCGTTTGAGGGGGGGGGGTAGTGCATCATCGAGTCTGTTGTCATGATATACATCCTCCCAGACATTAACTCCTCCATTTGAGAGGTGGGGTTTTGTGACAATATTCTCTCAGATATTATATTGTTCTTTTGGAGGAAGTCAGTTTAGAATATGTGTATTCAGCACTATATAATCCAATAATAGATTTAAACCGGGTTTATAAAAAGTGCTCAATATCAAATAGAGCTTTTATATATGATTATATATGATTCTTTTTATATATGATTATATATGATTCTTTCCAAATATGTTCTAGGGTTAAGATCGGATTCTAACTCTGTCTGATGAGATCTCAGTTTGTAATAGCTGTTGATCGATAACATCGACATGCCAGTGTCGCAGATTTTGTACATGTCTGTGTGAATAAAAAATAATCATATATATATATATATATATGAAGCAATCCAAGCGGTCCCTTCAATTTCACGTATATGGACTGCTGTTTATAACTTGGAGTAATGTCTTTCCTGATTATGCTTCTCATTTTGTATGACCTGGATGGATTGTATGGATTCAACAAAAAGTATGTTTTTGGGTTGATATGTTTGATGTTATGTATTTTTATGTATTTGTGTATATAATTTTATATATTTTCAAAGCGTAATTTTATTACCTGTAGTAGTATAACTGCGGTAATGGTCCTCTGAAGAGAAGAATTAGGTGTTGGAGTCTTGATTTCGCTATGGCTGGGTATGAAGCGTGGGTGCTATGTATGGGTGTCGGTAGATTGTGTGTGTATGAAGAGCTTTGATTGATAAGTGTTGAGATGTGTATGCTAGGATTGTGATTGACACCTTGTTTTTAGTGACTTGATTTATATACTATATATATACTAGCTGTATATATATATATATATATATATATATATATATATATATTAGCTATATATATATATATGTATATATATAATATATATATATACTAGCTATATATATATATATACTAGCTATATATATATATATATATATATATATATATATATATAAAGTATATATATAAAGTATGTTTTGGGCCGATATATTTGATGGTTTATATACTTTTATGTATTTTATATATATATTTTTTCATATATTTTAAAAGTTGAATTTTATTACCTGCAATAATGTCATTGCGGGAATGGTCCTTTGAGGAGAAGATTTTCTTTGAAAACTCATGAGTTAAGGACTTTAAAGTGCTTTGCTTGAACATTGAATTGTAATAAAATTTGATTCGCACCTTATTTTATTCTTTCACTTTATCTATTGCTATTAATGCTCGCTTCAGTTTCATTCGGATGCTAACTAATTACAGATATTAGTTGCCTCCTATATATTTTGTTGTATTAACCGTATATATATATATATATATATATATATATATATATATATATATATATATATATAGCCATAAGTAAGTAAAATAAAAGTAAATAAACGACTACAATTTTACTTACAGTGATTTACCAGAATAACCATAAAAACTCATCTATTTTGTTTCTTCCTTGATATATATATATATATATATATATATATATATATATATATATATATATATATATATATATATATATATATATATATATATATCAAAACTCACCAAAAAACGGCCCGACCAGGTGCAAGGATTTTATTATCTAGATGTCATACGGCCTGTCTTGAAACCTGTAAATTTTCGGCGACCCCTGCCCGCGGCTTTTACTGGAGGGGGACCGGGAAAGTAGAGTCAGGTAGCAGCCAGTCGGGTTGTTCAGTGGTGCATACCAAGGCTTTTTTGTGCCCTTAAGGCGGTCACACCCACTCCTGACACTGATCAGACGCTTCAGGTTTTTATTTGGAATAGTTGTACCAATTATTAGATTGTACATATGAGTTGTCGTCACAAACTCATAGCTCGCCCATCTCCTTTCAGAAGAGGGAACGGCGTTACTCATCTGGTTGTCAAGGCGACGTGTATCTATCTATCTATCTATCTATCTATCTATCTATCTATCTATCTATCTATCTATCTATCTATCTCAGCCTGTTCATATATATCTATCTATCTATCTATCTATCTATCTATCTATCTATCTACCTATCTATCTATCTATCTATCTATCTATATATCTCTATCTATCTATCTATCTATCTATCTATCTATCTATATATCTATCTATCCATCTATCTATCTATCTATCTATCTATCTATCTATCTATCTATCTATCTATCCATCCATTTATCTATCTGTCTATCTATCTCCCTATCTATCTATCCATCTATCGATCTATCTATCTATCTATCTATCTATCTATCTATCTATCTATCTATCTATCTATCTATCTATCTCAGCCTGTTCATATCTATCTATCTATCTATCTATCTATCTATCTATCTATCTATGTCTGTCTATCTATCTATCTATCTATCTATCTATCTATCTATCTATCTATCTATCTATCTATGTCTGTCTATCTATCTATCTATCTATCTATCTATCTATCTTCCTGTCTGTTTATCTATCTATCTATCTATCTATCTATCTATACATCCATCCATCTATCTATCTATCTATCTATCTATCTATCTATCTATCTATCTATCTATCTATCTATCTATCTATCTATCTATCTATCTATCTATGTCTGTCTATCTATCTATCTATCTTCCTGTCTGTTTATCTATCTATCTATCTATCTATCTATCTATCGATCCATCCATCTATCTATCTATCTATTTACATAGCTTGCTCGCTACCTAGCAATCTACATATCATTCTTTTTATCTATCGATCGGCCTACCTAGCTACCTATATATTTATCTATCTTCGTGTAATTCTTATTATTATTAGGTATCCGAAATTATATCTGAATTTATGTCAATGTGCTATTTTATTTTTACTATTAAGTAGATTTTTATACACTCTAAAACTAAGATTTCTAGTTTGGCGCTCAAACATAATCTATAGACACCATCTACAAATTCATATATCTTTTGATTTTATATTAAACTACGAGAAACCGCCCGTTATGTTCACATTTCCAAATAGTGTTAAATCGTGATTTACAATATGACTGTATTTTTTTAAATAATTGAATATGCTTTATGATTATAATATATATATATATAAATTAATAGAGTTTCTTATATATTGTCTTATTATTATTCTTACAAAGTCCGATTCACTTTATTTTTAAACTTATTTTTAAATTTTAATTTTTAAGTGCGTTAGTTAAAACAATATTATAAGTTATCAGGAAGTAAATTTTCAAGTATGTCTACAATTTGTGTTTATTTCGCTTCTACGATTAAGTAGCTTTTTGATATATTTAAACTTTAATATTTCTAGTTTCTCCATATAATCTACACCATCATCTAAAATCTTAGATCTTAAAATTTTATATTTAACTACTGTACACCGTTTGGTATCTTTAAGCTCCCATATATTATTAGATAGCGATATACTATGTCTGTGCTTTTTTTGATAATCAAATGTGCTTTTGTGATTATGATATCCTTTTTAAAAGTCTAAGACGGTTTTATTGTTGACATTTCACAAAAATAGGGGATATCTGAATTTTCACGAAGGGGATAAAAAAGGAGTGAAACGCCCTCCCCCTTTTTAGCCCCTTTTGCATATCACTAGATCCAACTAAATATAGCCCACATTACCACCTCTTACGTCTAGCTGCTCTGTTCGAAAACTTGATAGATTAATTAGTTTATGACTGAATCTTCTACATAGAAATATATAAACATATATACATATAACATATAAACATATAAACATATACACATATACACATAAAGATATACTCATATAAACATACAAACATATGCACATATACAGATATACACATATACACATATAAAGATATACACATACAGGGTGGGCAAAAATAAGAGTTCTATTTTTAAAAATTCATAACTTTTTTATTTATTGATTTTTTTGTTGTTGGAATAAGTAAAGGACCCCTTCCGAAGCAAGCATGAGCCGTATTAGCCCTAAGGACCGTACCCTCATTTAGAAAACATTATTTTTGCTTAAAAAACTCAAAACAGTGTAAAAAACAATACTTTAGTTTTTGTAAGTTTTAAGAAGTGTTTTTCGGCTAAAATTTGTTTTGTTTATTTCAAAAAATCTCAGAAGGGTCAGTCTACACACACATAAAGTTTGGTGAGTTTAACTTTTATTTTGTGGAAGTTATTCAAATTCAAGTTATTCAAATTTAAAGATAGGACCCTTATTTTGGCCCACCCTATATAAACATATAAACATATGCACATATAAAGATATACACATATAAACATATAAACAGATGCACATGCATAACTTTATATACATTGCAATGTTTCCGTAAAAAACAATATTTCTTTTAAAGTCGTTGTTTTTACAGAAATCATTTAATACTGCATTTCTTAAATTCATCTGTTTTCCTTTATTCATCGAGCTTTCAACTAATTTAGTTATCTTCTAGCGAAATAGTAAACTACCCATATAGTATAATGTATCATCGGTGTTTGTTTCAGCTAGAACTGTTTATATGCAAGACGAGCAGAACACGTTCTTATCATCTCATTTTGAGTTTAATTGTGTGTGTGTGTATTGGTTGAATTAATTTGTCCGTTTGCATTTTACAGATGCCCTTTTTTGTAGACATGTTTAGTTGTTTATAACGTCTATCTATTTTGTTTAAGTACGAAGAAAAATAATGCATGCTCCTTTTTTTCCGGACTGCACATGGCGGTGCGATTTGAATAATATGGTTGTTGTCCTCGGTTAGAAAGCATTGTTTATATGGAAATATTAGTTATTAAAAATAACAAGCAATTTGAACGCCATACAATGCATTTTAGTTTTATTAACTTTTTTTTTTTCAATTGAATTTTCGAAGATATACTTCTTCATCAGAATTAAATAAAGATATATAAAAATACCTTTCATTTTTTTTTTCTTTTAGATCTCATCTTGTTTTTTTTGGTGTTATCAGTTCGATGTAAATGAACGAATGAGAGTCTTTTTTTTTCCGGACTGCACATGGCGGTGCGATTTGAATAATATGGTTGTTGTACACGTTGATACAGAAAGCACCATGGAATTTCTATGGAGTTTCGCTAGTAACATTTAATCTTGTATGTTATCGTGTTCTGTAAAACCTGTAAACGTACACCAGTATACGCACAAATATAGCATTAATTCTCAGGTGTGTGAATCGTTAACATGTTCGCTTCAAAGTGTGAAAAGAAGCGATACGGAATTGATAAGTATAGAGTTCGGACAGGTGTTTGTAAAGGCGTAAGATGACAGCAATGGGCGAAATACCATAAGAATGAAATCGAGTAAGTCAAGAATATGAAGTGTTTGACACATAAAACCGATCCTAACATATGTATGGGTATATATGTTTGTTTGTTCTGCTTTTTTTGGGAGCATCTCCTTTTTCAATTATCTTCTCAATTCAACCCTTAAAACATTGCAATGGACGGTTACAGTATTAATACTATATCAATATACAGATTATTCTCTTTTAAATATTTCATCCGATAGTCCCCAAAAGTATCTTCTGATTTCCATTTTCTTTCATTATTTCTGAATTCGTTCTATTCCATCTGAAAATATTCTATGATATTGTTGTGTTAAATCTCATCTGGCAACTAGTTCCAAGAATATATTACCCTCTTAAGCAAGAAATCGATTGGTTAAAAAGTCTGGTTTCTGAAAGTTGCTCTGGCAACAGTCTCTAAGATCAAGGAAAATATTAAAATATATACGACGTTCAAAATAACACATACGGGTCTTCGATTACAGAACATTTACTTAAAACTCCTTCACCATTCTCAGTCATGCTCACTCATTATACCATCTAAAAATCTTGGAGACGATCTACGTTCGTCTTAAACGCCCCCCCCCCCGCCTTGTAAGCAAAGGGAATGTCTGTTGGAACTTGATGTGATCAGTCTCTAAGATTCATCCTCCATTGTACATATAACATAACGCTATTTTATTTTCTGTACTCTCTCTTTTCACCCTCCTTTTTAAATCCCTGTTTTTTTTTTTGATTCCTCGATACAGTCTTTGTTAAAAGAGGGCGAAACCGGTCGGCTGGCATTTTTTTTTTAATTAACTTTTAATCATGAACGATAGTATTCGTCTTCTCTTCATGCTTGCGATATATATATATATATATATATATATATATATATATATATATATATATATATATATATATACACATATATATTAGGGTAGGTCGATTTTACACTTTTTTTTTAATATTAAAAAAAGGCACGTACCGAAAGTTGTATATAGACCTATTAAATACTCAGGCAAAAAATTAGATCAAAAACTTCAGCGGTTTTTTGAGCGTTTGGTATCAAAGATCGTAGACAAGAATATACTGAAAATTCCTCATTTTTGCAAGATTTGCTTGAATATTGGTGTGAAAACCAAATAATTTTAGCATTTAAAAGCAGGGAATGTCCTTTTATTTTATAAAAATGATATGAATTAAAGAAATCTTCAAATTGAAAATTTGCCCCTCCCCCCCCCTCATTTTCAGTATCTGCTTTTGTAAACTACCTTTTAACGTTATGAATTAAACAGTAATATTTGAATACCTAAAAAAATGATTTTTTCTGTTATTAGTGAAAATATAACAAGCAAAGAAATAAGGAAAAACCTAACACTATTTTAATGAAGCTTAATATAGAGAGTCAAATTGCTCCATATAAGACCCCTTAGACAAAAATGCTGGTCTCAATTTCTGACTCAAAACTTTGGCTGTAATGTGTTGATGCCTTGCTTCAAAACCATATACAGTTTGTGAAGCTTCTGTTATTAACTTAACTGCCCGTTCCACACCCTGAGAATGTGAGGGCAAATCTGGCAAGTCAAGCTTGGTTCCATTCATCAACGATTCTCGAAGTTCAGATTCAGTAAAATCTTCCGTCATTGGTGGTTCAAAAATGCCGCATAATTTTAAATCTATTAATTGTGTCCAATGTGTGGCATTAAAATTAATAGGTAGTATTCTTTTTAATCTTTTTCTGGTTGACTCCTCACTCCTGAAAGAACAAATTAATTAATTGAATTATTAAAAAATTCTAATCTGTACTGCTTTAATAATTATGGTGAAATTAGATAACATCTTTAAAAATCATTCTATAAATTGGAATAAATAATTGAGTCAGAGATATATGAATAAATATTACTTACCTAATGGCCAAAATTCTTTTTAAAGCTTCTTCTCTTACTTCAATCTCCTCAGATTTAACCATGGAATATAAAAAGTTTTCAGGCAGTAAACAAAATGTATTACCTTGTATATTTCTAAATGTGATATCTTGGATTTCCTGAGGCTGCTCCTTAATCCTCTGGGTCATATTAAAAATGTGCACTTACTGATTGTGGAATTTACTATTTCTTTTAATTTCAAACCAAGAAGTGGCATACACATTTACAATAAAATTTACTACATAGTGTAGTTTTGTTGTGTGCCTTTGTGGGTATGCACCACGAGTCCATAAACACATAAGCCTGATGGCCAAAGTTAACCATCTTGCTTGGTTTAAAGGACCAATTTTCCAGGAGGCATATCTAGAGTCAACCTTACCTCTAGAAATACCTACTGTGTATTCATAAAGGAGTCTTTGGTCAGAACTAAGATCATGCATTTCATCAATTTTAAAAATTGACTCTAGAGGATTGCTAATAGTGGAAAATGATATTTGGGGTAAATCATATCAATCATTTGAGCATAATTTCCCCAGAGGGCTACTGAATGTTGTAGGGCCCTTTGCGCAACCATCTATGTTTTTAAAAAGGGCTCTGAAAGGTAGTTCATTATGATGCAAAGAGCAACCAATTGTGTGAAGAGTTTTAAAAAGTTTTTTTTCTAAAATTGCAACCATTCCACCTTTGCAACTTGTGTTGGTATTAGTGTTGTCAACAAGTATAGCCTTGATACTGTTCTCACTGTGGAATTCATGCAAAAAATCCACCACTTGATCTGCATGAACAGCACCTGTTGCACCACTATTCGGAAGAACTCTATGTGTCAGATATTTACTTTCACATGGTGTTTCTTTTGTAAAAGTTAAATGGTGTTCTGGTCCCTTAGTTTTTTTCATAATTCTCTGTCTATTTTCATCCACAATTTCCTTATACATCAATGTGTCCTTATCCATTCTCCCATCAACTCCAATACATATATTTTAGGTGGGGTAAAAACTCCTGGCTAAAATAGTTTTATTTATCTACCTCCAACAAGGTAAGATGTGACACAAGGTCAGGAAAGTGGGATTAGATAACCCTGCGCTATAGAGGTGAGCACTCTGGCCATTAAAAAATTGACTGGGCAGCCCCGTCGGCATTCCCCTGTAGGGGCGCCTCAGACAGTTAGCAATAAACTTACTCCTCCCCAAAGAGGAAAGGCAAAGCCTGGGAGGGTGCACCTCCTAGAATTGCACAGGACGGACAAGCCCCAATAGACGGGCGTAAATCCAGACCCAAAGGCCCGGACGATACCGGTTTATTTGGTGGGGTAAAAACCCCTGGCTGAACTAGATTTTATTTATCTACCCCCAACAAGGTAAGATTGACACAAGGTCAGGAAAGTGGGATGAGAAATCCAGTGCTCGAGAGGTGAGCACTCTGGCCATTTAAAAATTTCCTGGGCAGCTTCGTCGGCATTTCCCGGTAGGGCCGCCTCAGACAGTAAGCAATAAACTTACTCCTCCTCAAAGAGGGAAGGCAAAACCTGGGAGATGCACCTCCTAGAACTGCACAGGACGGACAAGCCCCAATAGACGGGCGTGAATCCAGACCCAAAGGCCCGGACGATACCGGTTTATTTGGTGGGGTAAAACCCCCTGGCTGAAATAGTTTTTATTTATCTAACTCCCACAAGGTAAGGTGTGACAAAAGGTCGGGAAAGTGGGATTAGATAAGCCAGCGCTCGACAATTCAATATATATGTGTGATAATTAAACACAGAATCAACACGGGAACTCAAATTCGACCGATGAATTATCAACCGGTGAATACCATGAAAAATATCCAATAAATAAAACGCCTATGTAAACAAATAATTATTTATATATAACATTAAATATTATGGTGTTTTATTCCTTTTTAATTTGAATATGTACATTTAATTTCTTAAGAAAAATAATAATAAACTTTAAAATATTTATTATTAAGTAATGTATTACTTTTTTTTGTTAAAACCCGGGTTTAATTTAAGGCGACACATCTGTCGGGTAAATCTCGGCAGTGATCAAAAATCTCGATTTATTTGATCTTAAATTGCAATGCTCAAATAAATACAAAATTTTGAAGAAAAATATTTCTTGTGGTAACTTTTGACATTATTTGGCAACTTTCTTCGAGTGCGATAATTTACAGTTTTAAAATCGACCTCCCCTAATATATATATACATATATATATATATATATATTAATATATATATATATATGTATATATATATATATATATATATATATATATATATATATATATATATATATATATATATATATATATATATATATATATATCTGTGTGTGCATGTGTGTGTGCGTGTCTATTTAGCCGTGCTAAATTTATAGATACATTAAAACATTTAATTGAATAACATCAAGGACCATTTTTAACTATAACCTCGTCTGGAGAAAATCGATAGTTTAGGTGAATGAGAAATATATATATATATATATATATATATATATATATATATATATATATATTTATATATATATATATAATTATTATTCATCACAGTGGAAACGAAACGATAAGGAAAGATAATTACGAAAAAGAAGAAAAGTAAAAATATGGACAAATATAGACCTTTGTGGTGGATGATAATCTGTTATGCATTTATATGTACATCCTACCACCACGGTATTTAATTTCATGATACATCATGTATTTTATCCTCATATATATATATATATATATATATATATATATATATATATATATATATATATATATATATTATTTGATGTATCCATATAAAATGTTATCAGGAGATATAATTTTTTATGTATTAATTTT
>OY744553.1:8999889-9002389 GCA_963556195.1 Sepiola atlantica
ATATATATATATAAAGTTAATACAACAAAAGATATAAGAGGCAACTAATATCTTTAATTAGTGAACATCCGGATAAAACTAGAAGCTCAATTTACTGGATAGAGCATTAATAGCATTAGATAAGATGAAAGAATAAAATAAGGTGCGAATCAAATTTTATTAGAATTCAATGTTCAAGCAAAATACTTTAAAGTCCTTAACTCATGAGTTTTCAAAGAAAGTTTTCTTCTCAGAGGACCATTACCGCAATGACAATACTTTTATGTATTTTTATGTAATTTAAAAAAAATATATTTTCAATGTTTAATTTTATTCACGGTAGTAATGTTATTGCGGTAATGGTCCTCTGAGGAGAATATTTTCTTTGAAAACTCATGACTTAAGGACTTTAAAGTACTTTGCTTTAACATTGAATGCTAATAAGATTTGATTCGCACCTTATTTTATTCTTTCACTTCATCTAGTGCTACATATATATATATATATATATATATATATATATATATATATATATATATATATATATATAAGTTTGTGTTTATACTTTAAAAATATAGCACAGCTCGATTACTTCTACTACATTCTATCAAATATCTAGGAACCCAGTTGTATGCAACTAAGTTACCTCCCTTGATATGTGACTCTTGACTAACTACCGATAAAAGTGAGTACCTCTGCACCGCAGATCGATAGTTGAAATAAATTGTATTAAATAAATCAACGAAAGAACGAGGAGGACTTTTTTTTAGAAAGCTTTATTCCGACTACTGATTTACAGTCGGGAGGCCTCCAATTGATGGCGGTAGAAACCGGAGAGTTACATATCAAAGGGAGACAACTCATTTGCATACAACATAACGAGTTTCGTTTTTTTTTTGGCGTTTGACGTCGAGAAATATATTGCTTCACCTTCTTTGAAATGTAATATAAGACAATGGACGAAAGATAATTATACAGGGACAAGTCGGTAAAATAACGCCAAATACGCAGTCTATTGACTTTAAGCCATCGTCGTATATTTTAAGACCAGATATAATTAAGAAAATTATACTCTCTCAAGCGGCAGACTGATTTACAGGCTTGGACGAAGAAAAAAAAAAAAAACGAATATAGCTGGCAATTACTAAAACAAATATTTTTTAATAAGATCTAAAAGTTTTTATTTCCTTTCTTTTTTTTCTCTAAAAGTCTCCGACAGGTAATTGCGGTGAGGGTTTCTTCACTTTTACAACGGGTTAAACTCGTGTAGCATTGGCCAACGTTTGCTTAGTGTCCCGTTTCTATGTGATTCCCGTTCTCGGAAGCAGGTGGCACACACCATAGGGATTCTTGGCCTTTTGGCTAAGATCTAAGTGTAGTATCTGTTCCGATGGATACTGCACCCCATACTGGTATTGTCTTTGCCTTCCGGGCTTGATTTACGTCGGTCAATGGGTATGTCCTGTGCAGTTCTAGGAGGTCCACCCTCCCAGGCTTTGCCTCCCCTCTTTGGGGAGGAGTAAGTTTATTGCTTACTGTCTGAGGCGCCCCTACCGGGGAATGCCGACGGGGCTGCCCAGGCAATTTTTAAATGGCCAGAGTGCTCACCTCTCGAGCGCTGGCTTTTCAAACCCCACTTTCTCGACCCGATCTTGGGTCACATCTTACTTGTGGGAGTAAGATAAAACTGGCCTTGTGCCTAACTCCTGGGGAGGAGTAAATAAAACACACCATAAGGATTCTTGGCCTTTTGGCTAAGATCAAAGTGTAGTATCTGTTCCGATGGATACTGCACCCCATAGACTGGTATTGTCTTGGCCTTCGGGGATTGATTTACGCTGGTCTATCGGTTGTCCGTCCTGTGCAGTTCTAGGAGGTCCACCCTCCCAGGCTTTGCCTCCCCTCTTTGGGGAGGAGTAAGTTTATTGCTTACTGCTTGAGGCGCCCCTACCGGGGAATGCCGACGGGGCTGCCAAGGCAATTTTTAATGGCCAGAGTGCTCACTTTCTCAGGCGCTGGCTTTTCAAACCCCACTTTCCCGACCCGATCTTGGGTCACATCTTACTTGTGGGAGTAAGATAAAACTGGCCTCGTGCCTAACTCCTGGAGAGGAGTAAATAAAACACACCGACAAATGTTATATATCCGATGGTAATAACATTTAGAGAAAATTACGAAATCTAAATATCTCTACCTTTAAAAAGTTAGATATGTTTATATATCTCTCTCTATATATAAAATAAAATAGATCTATATCTATATATAGTGCGTCGGGGTATGTTGAAAAGAAATCAATAAAGTGCTCGATCGCCAAAAAATGTGAGGACTAAAGTAAAATTATTTATCTAAAAAATATATTTTATCCATTTCAGAGACGTACCACGGTTTCATTGACATGGATTTACCTTTTTACCGTTTAAAAAGCCGTTAGAGTCCATTCAAATCATAAGCAACTCACGAAATCAAAACAAATCGAATAAATCTTTTTCTTAGATTAATTCTCATATATTCATTCTTATTT
>OY744553.1:9027389-9032389 GCA_963556195.1 Sepiola atlantica
ATATAAAGAGAGAGAAGGAAAAATAGAGAAGGGGTGAAAGATACGACCGGGATATCTCGGTTTGATTATATCTGTTTTATTTTTCAATTTTTCTTATGATCTTTTTTGTGTCAAAATCAAAAACTTTAATAAATGTTCCATATGTATCACGAACGTTTTTTATTCTTCATCGAATCATCTTCAGGTACTAACAACAAATGAACAGAAAAGCTGGAGAAAAGAATGGAATTTCAAAAAATAGCCGAGAACGCGCACGTGAAATCAGTTAGACGTCAAAAGAACGAAGCAATCCAGTTCCAGGAGAAACGTTGACAATTTAAATTCCGGAACGTGTTTCGCGTTCCTATATTCGTCAGTATGGATTTATGTAACTGTACCGTAAGTCGGACGATTCGAACTCCGGACACAAGTATTGTGAACTCAGTCGTCTTACCATTAGGCCGCCGTGACGATAACGCTTGAAAATGCGAGAGAAACACGCCTTATGTTTTACATGTAAACACAAGTAATGTAATTCAAACAGGGTTCCGATTTCCTAAACTTCGCAACCTGGCTTACTTTGAATCTTCAATTAAATTTCCTTCAAAAAGCTCAACATATCGGAATGTAATAATTATTATTTAATAAATAAATATTAATATATATATATAATATTTCATTCAATTAAAATAATCCCAGCAATCAATGAGTTGTATCAATTAGAGGTTTCGTTTATTAATAGGCTACAATCCGATATATTAAAATCATATTAAATATAATTTCAAGTATTCAAATCAAGTTCCGGAAATAAATATGTTAACACAACCTCTACATGTACGCACGTTTCAGAGATTACAGCTTTATTCATTATCAAAAGTACATGTTTTTGTTAAATTTCCAATAGATAAAGAATTCTCCTCATCATCATATTAAAATTTTATCAATGTTTCAAGTATATCATAAAAAACAAATAAATATTCTTAGAAATGATTAAAACACATCTTTTAGTCAAGAGAATAGAGATTTAGGTTCTTAATAACACAGATCATTAACAGAATATTTTGTCTTCGAAAATAATGGTGTCAAATATTATTATTAAGCGTTTCTTCTGCTACAGAATACGCACTAACATGGCTGAGTGTCTTCCAAGCCCAACGATCGCTTAGTTGGTCCCCCGATTTATAAAATCGGGAGACCTATGTTTTGAGGCATTTCCGTCCGTCCGTCCGTCTGTCCGTCCGTGTGTCCGTCCGTCAGTGTGTCTGTCCGGATTTTTCTCCGCAACCCTCCATTGAATTTCTTTGAAATTTTGCATGAAGTTGTAACTTTGGCCAGGTTAGAAAGTGACATTCTCCAATTTTTGAAAAAAAATCTGGTTAGCCCCCCAAGGGGTCAAAAGGCCCCGAAATGGCAAAAAAATGACATCCATTCAATTTCTCTGAAACTTGACCAAAATGTGGAGGCAATTGTTCCTAATAGAAAATAAGTATCGCTGACCTTGGAAAAAATCTGGTTCGCGCCCCCAGGGGGTCAAAAGCCCCCTAGAATGGCAAGAAATGACCCTTTCCTCCCATAACGTTTGATCCATCTATTCAATTTTTCTGAAACTTGGCCAAAAAGTAGAGGCAATTGTTCTGGATAAAAAATGAGCATCCTTGAAATCAGAAAAATTCTGGTTTTCGTCCCCGAGGGTCAAAGGGGAGTCAAAGATGCCCCAAATTGCCCAAATTTATTGCATTTTACACTCGCCACATGGAGTCACATACAGAGGGGGACCACGCATGCGCGGCTTGTTTATGTTTGTGTTCGTTCATTCACAAACGTTGTGTATCCATCTTTTCTTTTAACTGCCTTTCGACCGGCTTCCTTGTATTATGCTCTCACTGTATTTTTTTACATAGCCCTACCCTTGAACGCTTAACGCGACCAAACAATCAAAAGACTCTACATTTGATGACAGATTATATTGATGGGATGCCAGCGAGTCATCGAAACACTGCGATACTGATGTGACTAGATAGTTTATGATCAATAATCAAGCCCATGGTGTGGCTGAATCACCAAATGACACGTGAGACGCTAAGCCGTTGAAAAGTCAGTTGTTTTCATTTCAATGAACAGTTAGATTGAAATGCGATTCAGATAATGGGCCCTCACATCAGTGAGGTGGAGCCGATACGCTAAAAAAAGCCGTCGAGAGAAACGCCCCGAAACGGTGCGTATTCTCTCCTGATGACCCGAAATTCTCTGGAGGCTGAAATGCAATATTCTATCAGATCAGTAAAACAGCCGAGTATATATATATATATATATATATATATATATATATATATTCCATAGAAAAATGCCAGCATACTGAAATCATATGCCCTTAATAGGGTTAAGATGAAAATTCATATACACTAAATGTACAAAAGCAAGCAAATTCTTAAATTTTTACACTTTTATTGTCATTAAGGGTATGACTACATATCAACCAAACCATTTCATTTTCACATCACTCCAGTATAAATCTCTATGCGTGAGTGGATGAAGTGTGTGAGGTGCGCTGAAGAAAAATTCTTACCAGTAAAATACATAGTCCTATTGTGCTCGCATACCCTTAATGACAATAAAAGTGTAAAAATTTGGGAATTTTCTTACTTTTGTACATTTAGTGTATATGAATTTTCATCTTAACCATATTAAGGGCATATGATTTCAGTATACTGGCATTTATCATGGAATGTCACTACTTTTGTAAAGGCTATGCCTCAATACAATGGTCATTTTTAAGGGTTTTTTGAATTTTCTAGAAAACTAAGGTATATGGTAAACTGAAATTAAAATGCCATCAACTAGACCCTAGAATCTCTATCTCTGCCAAAAATCAGCTGAATGCATCAAATAGTTTATGAGATACAGGGTGGCACATACGTACATACGTACACACGGATACCACAAAATCATGCCTGACCTTTCTGGATCTCTGGGTTGCCTTGACTAATGATGCTGAAATTAAACACACTTATAGAACCTTTCAAAAAAAAATTTGTGCAAAGTTTTAACTAATTTGGTTTATTGGTTTTTGAGTTATGATTGATCAAAGAAATGAGATTTCTAGCATAGGCCATTTTTGAAGTCTATTAAGAGATAGAGCTATATGTACCAGCTCACAAAGTAAGCTGTTTCTTCTGAACAACAATATCTTCTGTTATCAGCTCGCTTCAGAGCGAGTTTCTGCTACTGTTCCGTTAGCTAGTTTCATTCTACTTTCTGATGCAATTTGAAAGCCCAGTTGACAAATTAAAGTCCGTATAAGACTAGAGGAAGAGCATATGCGTTATAGATATTCGTTTTGATTTTGTATGGTATGCGTGTAGAAGTTAGGGCGGTTTTGTGTCTTGTGAAGGCAACCCACACTAAGCCGATTCTGTGATTTACAGCTGTTTGCTCGTGTCAAATATAATTACCATTAAAAAGACAAAACAGAAAACTAAACGAAAAACATTAGAAATAGAAATATACTACGTCTTGAGATTTTCATGGATGGCTCTGCTCATGTCTTTCAATCGTAGGTGTGCCCCTTTTCTTCCTGAGATTCTCATGGATGGCTCTGCTCTTAAGGAGACATCGACTTTGAAACTTATTGGTCTTTCTTTCTCATCAAATCTTTCTTGGAGTTCATACATTAGATCCATTGCTCTCTCTGCTTCTTTTAAAGTTGGTTCTGTCTATCGCTCAAAACACTCTTTGACACCTGAGGCTATTCTCTATCTTTACAAATCGACTATCAGACCATGTATGGAGTATTGTTGTCATATTTAGGCTGGTGAATATCTGTCCCATTTGAGGGTTCTTGATAAGGTGCAGAAACGTATATGTAATTTGATTGGCCACACTCTTTTTTCTTCTCTGCACCTTCTCTCTCTCTCTCTCTCTCTCTCTCTCACACACACACAGACGTGATTTTGCTTGTCTCAGTCGTTTCTACAAATACTATTATAGCATGTTTTATTCAGGATTGTGTGATCTATTCCCCGCTTCTTTTGTTCCAGCTCGTTTGACTCGTTGGTCTAGTGGTCTTTATCAACTCGCTGTTTTGATACCCCATTGTAATGCAGCTTCCTATTCCAATAGCTTACTTCCAAAGAACTGCAGGCTTGTGGAACTCTCTTCCTGCTGACTGTTTTCCTCCTAGCCATAGCCTTGGTCTTTTCAAGACAATGGCCAATAGGCATGCCCTGTATTTGCGATAATCATATTTCATTCTTGTTAGCCTCTCTGCATCAAGTGGCTTCATGCCTTGTCTGGAGCGATTTGCATAAAAAAATATATCTTTCTAATCCTATTTATCAATAAATATGGAACAAAATCTGCATTCTCTTAATAACATTAAACCAAACTAATGACTAATAATTCGTCATTATTCATCGAACGATTTCTTCAGAATGAGATTTCCTTTAAGTGCGTGTACAAATATGCATAGCTGATAACTAAGTTAATGAACTCGTTCACTTGTTCCCCTTCTCAACGTAAACACCTTTGACTAGACCGACAAAAAGCAAAATCACACCCCTTCACTGTCGAGACGCCAACATGCCGGGATACTTTCTATCTTAATAGTTTATTTCCTAAAACTGTTTACCTTTGAATTCTCTTGTTGCTCTCTCTTTCCCCGATTTTTCCAACATGCAGAAATTTAAATAGAATGTGAACAAACATCTCGTTGCATAACTCCATACTTAGGAGGCCCTTAAAAATCTGACCCCTAATTCACAGTAGGCCCTTACGTCTCAGTAGAATGTGCTTTGTTTGGGGTGAATAGAAGTAAAGAAAAAAAGAATTTAGGACGTCAGAAGATATATATATATATAATATATATATATATATATATATATATATATATATATATATATATATATATATATATATATATATATATATATTTTCTTTGTCGTACAAAACTTTAAAATAGCATTGAAGAGACAATATTTATTATCCATAATGAATTTAAGAAATTAAAAAGATGAAAGGGCAGC
>OY744553.1:9037389-9099889 GCA_963556195.1 Sepiola atlantica
CAGGATAGCGCATACACGGCTCCTAATATATATATATATATATATATATATATATATATATATATATATATATATATTTATATATATGTGTGTATATATACATATATTTATATAATAAAATGACGTAAGAAGCCCTTTTTAACAATGCGTGAAAGAATTTATTTCTTTTTTTTCTTTTTCCAATCAATTTCGAAGTCTACAAACTTCATCTTCAGGGGTGTATTTTTTTTTTTTTTATAAAATAAACAAACTTTTGTTTATAAGTAGCATCGAGGTGGTGTGACGCTCTCCGCCAAGATGGAAAAGGGCGGAAGTGAAAAATATTAAGAACGATTATGCAAGGGGCATGCCGGGAGTTATAAAGATATTGTTCGTTCTTTTTTTTTTTTTTTTTTTTAAGCATTGAATAAAATGTAATAAAATGACGTAAGAAGCCCTTTTTAACAATGCGTGAAAGAATTTATTTCTTTTTTTTCTTTTTCCAATCAATTTCGAAGTCTACAAACTTCATCTTCAGGGGTGTATTTTTTTTTTTTTTATAAAATAAACAAACTTTTGTTTATAAGTAGCATCGAGGTGGTGTGACGCTCTCCGCCAAGATGGAAAAGGGCGGAAGTGAAAAATATTAAGAACGATTATGCAAGGGGCATGCCGGGAGTTATAAAGATATTGTTCGTTCTTTTTTTTTTTTTTTTTTTTTTTAAGCATTGAATAAAATGTAATAAAATGACGTAAGAAGCCCTTTTTAACAATGCGTGAAAGAATTTATTTCTTTTTTTTCTTTTTCCAATCAATTTCGAAGTCTACAAACTTCATCTTCAGGGGTGTATTTTTTTTTTTTTTATAAAATAAACAAACTTTTGTTTATAAGTAGCATCGAGGTGGTGTGACGCTCTCCGCCAAGATGGAAAAGGGCGGAAGTGAAAAATATTAAGAACGATTATGCAAGGGGCATGCCGGGAGTTATAAAGATATTGTTCGTTCTTTTTTTTTTGCTACTTATAAACAAAAGTTTGTTTATTTTATAAAAAAAAAAAAATACACCCCTGAAGATGAAGTTTGTAGACTTCGAAATTGATTGGAAAAAGAAAAAAAAGAAATAAATTCTTTCACGCATTGTTAAAAAGGGCTTCTTACGTCATTTTATTACATTTTATTCAATGCTTAAAAAAAAAAAAAAAAAAAAAGAACGAACAATATCTTTATAACTCCCGGCATGCCCCTTGCATAATCGTTCTTAATATTTTTCACTTCCGCCCTTTTCCATCTTGGCGGAGAGCGTCACACCACCTCGATGCTACTTATAAACAAAAGTTTGTTTATTTTATAAAAAAAAAAAAAAATACACCCCTGAAGATGAAGTTTGTAGACTTCGAAATTGATTGGAAAAAGAAAAAAAAGAAATAAATTCTTTCACGCATTGTTAAAAAGGGCTTCTTACGTCATTTTATTACATTTTATTCAATGCTTAAAAAAAAAAAAAAAAAAAAGAACGAACAATATCTTTATAACTCCCGGCATGCCCCTTGCATAATCGTTCTTAATATTTTTCACTTCCGCCCTTTTCCATCTTGGCGGAGAGCGTCACACCACCTCGATGCTACTTATAAACAAAAGTTTGTTTATTTTATAAAAAAAAAAAAAATACACCCCTGAAGATGAAGTTTGTAGACTTCGAAATTGATTGGAAAAAGAAAAAAAAGAAATAAATTCTTTCACGCATTGTTAAAAAGGGCTTCTTACGTCATTTTATTACATTTTATTCAATGCTTAAAAAAAAAAAAAAAAAAGAACGAACAATATCTTTATAACTCCCGGCATGCCCCTTGCATAATCGTTCTTAATATTTTTCACTTCCGCCCTTTTCCATCTTGGCGGAGAGCGTCACACCACCTCGATGCTACTTATAAACAAAAGTTTGTTTATTTTATAAAAAAAAAAAAAATACACCCCTGAAGATGAAGTTTGTAGACTTCGAAATTGATTGGAAAAAGAAAAAAAAGAAATAAATTCTTTCACGCATTGTTAAAAAGGGCTTCTTACGTCATTTTATTACATTTTATTCAATGCTTAAAAAAAAAAAAAAAAAGAACGAACAATATCTTTATAACTCCCGGCATGCCCCTTGCATAATCGTTCTTAATATTTTTCACTTCCGCCCTTTTCCATCTTGGCGGAGAGCGTCACACCACCTCGATGCTACTTATAAACAAAAGTTTGTTTATTTTATAAAAAAAAAAAAAATACACCCCTGAAGATGAAGTTTGTAGACTTCGAAATTGATTGGAAAAAGAAAAAAAAGAAATAAATTCTTTCACGCATTGTTAAAAAGGGCTTCTTACGTCATTTTATTACATTTTATTCAATGCTTAAAAAAAAAAAAAAAAAAAAGAACGAACAATATCTTTATATATTTATATATATGTGTGTATATATATATATGCATATATATACGAGTATGTATATATATATATATATATATATATATATATATATATATATATTAACATAAAGATAAAGGCAAAATGCCTTCAAAGAAACCATGTATTAGATGCAGATATTTTTATTAAATCAAAATGAAAATCAAAATTTTTTTTTTTTTTCATCATCTTCAAATATATTTATTTTTATTTTTATTTAATAAAAATATCTGCATCTAACACATGGTTTTTGTTGAAGGCATTTTGCCTCTATCTTTATGTTAAAATTAAAAAAATGCTTAAAAAATGAATATTCCCAAATTTATATATATATATATATATATATATATATATATATATATATATATATATATATATATATAGCCGCACTGATGAGCTGTGAAACAGCGAAACAGTCTGTATGTGGATGACTATAAAAAGCTCCCCCGGGTAGAGCTTATTTTTGTAAGGGTATCGTCAACGGCCATTAGCTTTAAGGCAATGCTCATTAGGTAAAACTAATTTCGAGCTCAGGCATTTGCAATGTTTACATTTCGTTACTTTGAGATATGTCTTACATTCAGTCAGTGTCGCATTATGGCGTAGGGGTTAGCATCGCCGACTGTCAGCTCAACGGTTGCGTTTCGACCCCGGCTTGAGACACTAACTGGTCTAGCCGCACTGATGAGCTGTGAAACAGCGAAGCAGTTTGAATGTGGATGACTATATATATATATATATATGTGTGTGTGTGTGTGTCGAAATGAAAGTCGTTGAGTTTTTTTGGGGGAAGGGGAACCTTAGAACAATTTATTGCAGATGACCAAACTAAATGCACTAGATGAATCACTGGTGACTGAAGGTTGTAGATATTTGCTGGGGACTTACTATTTAACAAACTTTGGTATTATAGTAAATATACACCATTTCTTTTCATCCCCGACTTCTTAAAAAGGCCATTTCGGGTGAACTCTACCCTAAAAATTTGGCGATAAAAATGAACAAAAATTAAACAAAAAAAAAATATTTTAGAATTTAAAACTGGTAATCAGGGTCGCATATAAATTTAACGTAAAATAATCGCACCATTCCCGGATTATTCTACCGTTTTAGGGCAGTCAACCTAATTTCTTGTGCCATGTACGTTTTTATTGAAGTAAGTTGTGTTCTACTTTGGGTCGCGATTATGTATGGTTTTACAAAGGGTTTTTGTTTAGAGGCTTTCCACTCAAACCTGGGGTTGGTGATAGGGGTTAAATAAGGGTTTTGTTTGGATGGGGTCTTGCCACTCAGATTTAGGGTCAGTGGTAGGGTTAAGGGATGTTTCTTTTTTAGGGGAGGCCTGCTACTTAGACCTTAGGTAAGTTGTAGAGTTAAGCGTTTTGTGGGGAAATTGATGCATTATGGAGGGTCCTATGCCGGATAAGAGTAAATCAACTTGTATGAATTTTGACAAGGGTCGAACTTAGTGCGGGTTCGAGTGACACAAACTTTGGGAAATTGATCTGTTCTCACGGTGAATAATTAGATAGGATGAACCGAAGGCCAAATCATAAAGTAAGGGGTAAAAAAAACAAAGAGGCGTCAGGCGATATGACGATGACATAACTTTTTTTGTCGTTGACAAAGAAAAAAGGGTTTCACACAAGTTCTGTGTGGGGGTTTAAGCAAGGCGGACGTGAAATAATTATGCTATACGACTTTGAAAATTGAACTTGCCATAAGGCAAAATGTGCTCCCAAGATGTCTGTTCGTCGAGTTAACTCATTTATCCTTGATAAGATAAGTTATATACCCAACCTTTTGCAAGTGCATAAAATAGATAGTTAGTTAAGCAAAAAATCTGTTCCGCACCATAATAATAAAAACCCTGCAAAATGAAAGTCGTCGTGTCTTTTTCGGGGGGTGGGGGAGGGGGCGAAGAAAAGTCTATTGCAGATGACCAAACTTAATCTACTAGATGATCACGACTACGACAACACGCATAGAAAGAAAGGGCGAAGTGAATCGACGTTACCAGTCATAATGAAAGAGAAGAAAACGAGACAGAATCTAAGGTTAACTCACTTATTGATATTTAAATTGACATTTGGGCTTGTCGCTGTAAAAAAAGACGTAAAGAAACTGATGAATGAGAGCGCACACGTACACACGCGTAAAAGGGTTAGGGTTTAATATGCACATCGTAAAATGAATTAATGAATGAACACACACATACGCTCAAGTAAAATTAAACAAAAAGTTAATAACTTATATATGTTATAGTTCATCAACGCAAATCTGAACAACTACGAATATTTGCTGACAACTGTAAAAAAAAGAAAGCTTGGATGGTATGGTCACGTGACAAGGGGCAGCGGTCTCTCCAAAACCATCCTGCACAGAAGCAGTGCAAGGCAAGAGAAGGAGAGGTAGACAACACAAAAGATGGACGGACAACATCAAAGAGTGGACGGGCTACAACTTCGCTACAACCCAGTCCATTGCCCATGACCGTCAGAAGTGGAGACAGCTGGTGTGGAGTTCATTGGTGCAGCGCCCCTACGACCCAGGAGGGGGTTAAGGGACCAAGTCAAGTCAAGTCAAGTCATATGTTATAGTGCAAGCTGATCTACATATTTGAGGAATAAATGGACTTACAAAGACACAATAAATAAAGTTACGACTAAACGTCGTGGCAGCTATTTGTGGCAGTTATGGCCGCAGAACTATGACGTGTGCTGCTGTAGCATACATCGATTAATGCACTTTTGTTAATTATAGCCTTTCATTTTTCTTTATTAGTACCGGCCCTGCAAGGCAACAACACTGGCCACGAGCATTCGAGACTAACATCGCCACAACAATATATATGACAAAGATAGCATAGACAACATGAAAGTGTATGTGATAAAATAGAAAAAGAGGAGATCCATAACTCATAAATACATCTCAACGTTTCGCCCAACTGTTATAAGGGCTTTATCAAGTCGAATAAGTGACAAAAGCCGAGAAAGCCTTAAATTTAAGGTGATGTTAGGGGAATATATATATAGTAATCTGAATACGATAATTTAAATATGTCCTGGGAAAGAGGATAAGCAAATATGTACACACATATCCTCATTTGATATATATATATATATATATATATATATATATATATATATATATATATATATATATATCTAACACTATTAATAAAGATACACTTTAATCTTTAAAATATATTCTATCTTGATGAGTAAATACTCGATATACAAGACAGAGCAATATACAATATTTATAAAATCATCGGTTATTTCAAGGAAAGGATATGAAAACTTGCTTTTCCTTAATCCGTGGATTTTCAAAAAGTTTACATGGAAATGTTATATTTCTTCACTGAAAATGGCTCTCTTTTAAGAATCTCATATTTTATATTTTTTAATTTTTTTCATATTTTCTAATCGGTTCCTAATTCAGTAATATAAACTTTCCGGATTTATCTCTCTGATATTTTTTTCAGATGATGAGAGAATACTTTTTGAAAATTCATGGATTAAGGAAATTTAAAAAAGTTGTTATATCCTTTGTTTTACCTAATGATTTCATAAATATTGTATTTTATCCAAATTTTATTCTCATCATTCATTCTAATATATTACTGCCTTATCTGTTATATTGAGCATTTACTTATCAAGATAGAATATATTTTAAAGATTAAATTATCATCATTCATTCTCTCTTAAATATATATCTATATATTTAAATTTTTTCTTTTGATTTAATTACTCGCATCTAATACATGTTTTTTTGAAGGCATTTTTGTCTCTATATTTATATTAACATTCAAAAGATGCTTTATAAAATAAAATTTCCTAATTTTCATATATATATATATATATATATATATATATATATATATATATATATATATATATATATGGGAAATGAAAAAGAAAATCCCAAAAGGATGTTTTTTTTATATATTCATCAACGTTTCGTCTTTATTTGTAATACTTCTTCAGGATGATAATACCAAGAAAAATGTCATTACGTGAAAATATTGGGTTGACATGATGGGTTAATGAGAAGAAAGTAGTAGCCACTGCTTGGAGTAGTAGGACTGAGGTCCGGGCTTAGTGAAGTCAGTAGCATGAACCTCTGTCCTACTGCTCCCAGCAGTGGCTACCGCTTCTTCCCATCATGTAAACCCACTATTTTCTCGTACTTGCATGACATTTTACTTAATATTATCATCCTGAAGAAGTCTTACAAATAAAGACGAAACGTTGATTAACATATACAAAAAACATCCGTTTTGGTTTTTCCTTTTTCATTTCCCATCACGTTGGATTACCTTCATCCTTCTTTCTCATATATATATATATATATATATATATATATATATATATATATATATATATATATATATATATATATATATATTTTGATTTTATTCCATTAGTTGCGACAAAACAAGTTTTGTTTCATTGGTGCAAATAGCGACCAACTCATCGGGCTGGCGATGGAATTCAAAACGCCAGCCCGATGAGTTGGTCGCTATTTGCACCAATGAAACAAAACTTGTTTTGTCGCAACTAATGGAATAAAATCAAAAAATATATATTTTGCTCTGAATTTTCATTGAGCACTCTCATAAACCCGGTTTCAACTTCCTTCGGATTCATACCCCCTGGATATTTGTAACAAGTTAATTATATATATATATATATATATATATATATATATATATATATACTTTCAAAAAAGCTCCCGATTTGATTAAAAAAACTCTTTGATACAAACAATTGTTATTGCCAATTCCTTGATAAACAAAATATCAGAATATTTTCGAAAAGGCTTCATCAGTGCACATTTTTATGCACCACAATAAAGCCTACGCAACAAAACAAAATACAACAGTCATAATGTATCTGTTCTGATCATTTACCTGCAGAAAAACAGAATTAAAAACAAGAATTTTCTCTTTGTTCTGACGAAAAAAAGAAATAAAAGGTATAAATAAGTTAAATTGTATTTATTATATATTTTTATCTTTTGAGAAGTGGTTGATAATTTCAAACTTAAAAGTTAGTCAAAAAACAAAAACAAAAATAAAGCGTTAGTCGTACCGTAAGCCTAAGTTCGGGGTTGTTGCCAGTCGTATTATCCCAAGCTTTTTATTATCTTTTAAACCTGAAATAAGCGACCACGTACCTAAGAAATCGACCGCAATTTTGGAAGATGACTTTTACGATGAATTAAGAGTGACGATAACAAATTCATAGATGATAAATTTTACAATAATTACTGATACCTGAATCTTATACAGGTAGATAGAAAAGTGATTACATAAAATTAATCCATCGAACACGTGTTTCTAGCCCACAGCTATCATCAGCATGTCTAACTGAGACAGGGATCGAACCTTCGATATCGGTGTCTATGGATTACTTTTATGTACGTATAAGATAAATAAAAAAATATATATATTAACGAAAAATACGTCATATGAAGTAAAGGGCGACTAATAATGCAATTTTCTGCATCTTAATCACTTAGGGAGCGAAACAATCGAAATAATAGTAAGCAAAATAACAACGAACGCTACAATCACCAATAAAAATAATTACATAAAAATACATTTAATATTTAGGTTATAAAAGTCGTACATATTTCTAGATAGAGCGTCTTGGTCCAGTGGTAAAACACTGGACTATAGACATCAAAATCGAAAGTTTGATCTCTGTCTAAGTTAGTTAGCCATGCTGATGACGGCTGTGAGCCAGAAACACGTGTCAATGGATTACTTTTATGCACGTATAATATATATATATATATATATATATATATATATATATATATATATATATATATATATATATATATATATATTAAACTCTTTCAATTATAGTTTAAATTCCAATAAAATCGGATATATGTAGTTGACGTTTTATGGGGGCTTCTGTCGCAGTGGGTCATTTAGAGATGGGAGCACGTAGATATTCGGTTCCTAGAGGGTAACATATAGATTCGGAGGCACTTCCATTGTCTTCCTCGGAGAATTTTATACATATGATATAAAATTCATCAAAATAAGATATATTGGACGTTTTAAAAGAGGTTCGGCCCTCATATCTCCCTTAGGTAGGATGGCATTAGAGATACGGTCTATCGGTTATCCGTCCTGTGCAGTTCTAGGAGGTGCACTCTCCCAGGCTTTGCCTTCTCACCCTTTGAGAGGGGGTTAGTTTATTGCTAATCGGCTAAGGCGCCCCTACTGGGGAATGCCGACGGGGCTGCCAAGGCAATTTTTAAAGGGCCAGAGTGCTCAAATTCCCGAGCGCTGTTTTTTCCCTACTTTCCCGACCTTGTGTCACATCTTACCTTGTGGGAGGAAGATAAATAGAATTGGAGATACTTGACCTCTTCCATTGTCTTCACCAGAAAAAATTATACATAGGATTTAAATTTTATAAAAATAGGATATATTTATTGTTTTATGGGGCTTATGTCCTCATAGCCCCCTTAGGGGTGCATTTAGTAATTCGAGAACACTTCCATTGTCTTCTCCAGTAAATGTTACATTAGAATGCACTTTTAAATTCTATGTAGATTATCTAACCTTTCTTGCTTTAGGGCACACGCAAACATCACACAAACACACACATACAGACATTGAGTTATATATATATATATATATATATATATATATATATATATATATATATATATATATATATATATATATTATATTACGGGTGTCGTAAATAAAATTACTCATATCTATATGAATGTCTGCGGATGGGAGATTTTTTATTTATTTATTTATTTATTTATCTGTGAGTACGTATGGAGACAATTTAAAAATCATTTATAAGAAATATGAGCTGCCGGTTGCAATTTTTGTAGGGTTATCTCCCCTTCATCCGCCATCACACTTTCACGATTTCATTAAATGATTGATTACCCGCAGCGCCCTCTGTGAACAATATAAAAAAAAGATGACATACTCACCTGAACAAACCTTTTATTAGTTTCGCTACAGGTAATTGGCCCGATCTAATAGAAAAAATAATACATCAAGTCAGGCAAAAGAATCGTGGGAAACAGATATATATATGTTTTTTTTTCTTTTTTTCGTCCTATTCTCCAGAGGAAAGTGGATTATCTATATAATAAAAATTAACGTGCGTGTGTCCGACTCTCTTCGATAATCACGGATGCAAATTTAATTTTATGAGGAAAGTAATAGAAACATAGAAACATAGATGAATTCTGGTAGAAGGACATGAGTCGTCTATTGCACCAGCTCCTTGTCTTCATCCTTGTATGCGTCCAGTGATGACAACAGCCTTATAGTTGAATTTGATTTCTTGGTTAATCCAGAACTTATCAAATCGCTTCTCAAATATCTTTACAGTTACAGCTTCAATTAAACTTGATGGCAATCTATTCCACAAATCAACACAGCGATGGCTGAATGAATATTTTTTCAGGATCAAACGTGCCTGTTTCTTGTAAAGCATCTGACTGTGTCCCCTGTTTCCCACTCTCGTATTTTTTTCTAGTCAATTGTTTATCTGCATTGAAATCATATTTTCCAGAGAGCAATTTATAGCACTCAATCATGTATTCTTCTATAGGCCAAACTTGGCAATTTCAGAGCTTTCAACCTTTCTTCATAACTCTGATCGTACAGTCCTGGAACAAGTTTAGTAGCTCGCCTTTGTACATTTTCTATCATTTTAATGTGTTTATTTTTATATGGTGCCCACACTTGATTAGCATATTCAATATGAGGCCTCACAAGCGCTTTAAACAATATAACCAATGAACTTCGATCGAGGTATTCAAAACATCTGCGGATTAAACCGAGTATTTTGTTGGCTTTGTTTACTTTCTCTTTCATGTGTTCTTCGTGTGAGGCTTAATCTTAATCTTAATAATAACTGATAATAATAAAGATAGTAAAGAATACTTACGTCGTAATTTGTTCAAACGCAAGCAATATATAATCTATTACTATACTTAATCTGAGTTAATCAATGTTTGTGTCCCTAAGTTTTTTTCTTATATATACTTTAATAACACAAAATAAAATATTTCAATGTACACAAGCAATATAGGAAACTTTGATATACTTACTTATTTCCAAGATTGTTATGTTTCTGTAGCTTCTAGTTTAATCTTGAAAAAAATACTGCGTCACGTGACGTCCGGATGACCAGAAATTAAAAATAAAAGCTTTTTGTTATCATATTTTGTTTATGCGAATTTTTTATTATTATTATTGTTCCTTCGAATTATAGTTTAATAATAATAATACATTTGTTTAATTATGTTTTTGTTTGATGTAGTAATAAACAAATACAATTTACATTGAAAACAAACAAAAAATTATTATTAATGTAAGTGTTTGAAATAAATAATAACATATGATATAATAATAAGATATTTTATTGAATTAATTTTAACAAACAAATTATCAACCGAAAGATTTTTTTCTTTCTAATGTTGCGCTAATAAGACATTTTATTGAAAAAAACTTCCGGTAGATAATTTATTTGTTAAAATTAATTCAATGAAATGTCGTATTAGCTTACGTTAGCTAGAAAAAAAAACTTTGGGTTGATAATTTGTTTGTTTAAATAAGAAATTTTATTGAATTAATTTTAACTAACAAATTATCAACAAAAAGTTTTTTTTCTTACAAACATTACGCTAATAAGACATTTTATTGAAAAAAACTTTCGGTTGATAATTTATTTGTTAAAATAAATTCAATAAAATTTCGTATTAGCTTACGTTAGTTAGAAAAAAAACTTTGTGTTGATAATTTGTTTGTTAAAATTAATTCAATAAAATGTCTTATTAGCGTAACGTTAGTAAGAAAAAAAAGCACAGTAGGTTGATAATTTATTTGTTTAAATAAGAAATTTTATTGGATTAATTTTAACTAACAAATTATCAACAGAAAGCTTTTTTTCTTACAAACATTACGCTAATAAGACATTTTATTGAATGAATTTTAACTAACAAATTATCAACCGAAATTTTTTTTATTCTTAATAACGTTACGCTAATAATACATTTTATTGAATTAATTTTAACTAACAAGTTATCAACCGACATTTTTTTTATTCTTAATAACGTTACGCTAATAATACATTTTATTGAATTAATTTTAACTAACAAGTTATCAACCGAAATTTTTTTATTCTTAATAGCGTTACGCTAATAATACATTTTATTGAATTAATTTTAACTAACAAGTTATCAACCGAAATTTTTTTATTCTTAATAGCGTTACGCTAATAATACATTTTATTGAATTAATTTTAACTAATAAGTTATCAACCGAAAGTTCTTTTTTTCTTAATAACGTTACGCTAATAATACATTTTATTGAATTAATTTTAACTAACAAGTTATCAACCGAAATTTTTTTATTCTTAATAACGTTACGCTAATAATACATTTTATTGAATTAATTTTAACTAACAAGTTATCAACCGAAAGTTCTTTTTTTCTTAATAACGTTACGCTAATAATACATTCTATTTAATTAATTTTAACTAACAAGTAATCAACCGAATTTTTTTATAATTTTTAATAACGTTACGCTAATAATACATTTTATTGAATTAATTTTAACTAACAAGTTATCAACCGAAAGTTCTTTTTTTTATTCTTAATAACGTTACGCTAATAATACATTTTATTGAATTAATTTTAACTAACAAGTTATCAACCGAAAGTTCTTTTTTTTATTCTTAATAACGTTACGCTAATAATACATTTTATTGAATTAATTTTAACTAACAAGTTATCAACCGAATTTTTTTTTATTCTTAATAACGTAACGCTAATAATACATTTTATTGAATTAATTTTAACTAATAAGTTATCAACCGAAATTTTTTTTATTCTTAATAACGTTACGCTAATAATACATTTTATTGAATCATTTTAACTAACAAGTTATCAACCGACATTTTTTTTATTCTTAATAACGTTACGCTAATAATACATTTTATTGAATTAATTTTAACTAACAAGTTATCAACCGAAATTTTTTTCTTTCTTAATAACGTTACGCTAATAATACATTTTATTGAATTAATTTTAACTAACAAGTTATCAACCGAAATTTTTTTATTCTTAATAACGTTACGCTAATAATACATTTTATTGAATTAATTTTAACTAACAAGTTATCAACCGAAAGTTATTTTTTCTTAATAACGTAACACTAATAATACATTTTATTTAATTAATTTTAACTAACAAGTTATCAACCGAAATTTTTTTTTCTTAATAACGTTACACTAATAATACATTTTATTGAATTAATTTTAACTAACAAGTTATCAACCGAAATTTTTTTTTTCTTAATAACGTTACGCTAATAATACATTTTATTGAATTAATTTTAACTAACAAGTTATCAACCGAAAGTTATTTTTTCTTAATAACGTAACACTAATAATACATTTTATTGAATTAATTTTAACAAACAAATTATCAATCGAAATTTTCTTTTTCTTAATAACGTAACGCTAATAATACATTTAATTGAATTAATTTTAACTAACGAATTATCAACCTAAATTTTTTTTCTTCTTAATAACGTAACGCTAATAATACATTTAATTGAATTAATTTTAACTAACAAATTATCAACCTAAATTTTTTTTCTTCTTAATAACGTAACGCTAATAATACATTTAATTGAATTAATTTTAACTAACAAATTATCAACAGAAATTTTTTTTTCTTAATAACGTAACGCTAATAATACATTTAATTGAATTAATTTTAACTAACAAATTATCAACCGAAATCTTTTTTTCTTAATAACGTAACGCTAATAATACATTTAATTGAATTAATTTTAACTAACAAATTATCAACCGACATTTTTTTCTCCTAATAACGTAACGCTAATAATACATTTAATTGAATTAATTTTAACAAACAAATTATCAATCGAAAGTTCTTTTTTTTTCTTTCTTAATAACGTTACTTTTTATTACACATTTTCTAATCTCATATACATTTTACAAAAACTTCGAATAAATCAGAAATGATAACAAACCCATTTTATTTTTAATTTCTGGTCTTCCGTACGTCACGTGACGTTGTATTTGTTTGAAGATTAAACAGGAAGCCACAGACACATAAACATCTAGCAAATAACCAAATACTTTTATATACGCAAGTAATTAACAATAAATAATTAATGTGAACGTACGTGCGTCCGTCTCACTTTAATCATCACGTACACAAATATACTTTTATGAGCAAAGGAGGGGAGGCTTAATCTTAATTTTAGTAATAACTGATAATAATTAGGAAAGGAAAGCAAAATAACGTATGCACATTTGATTTTTATGATTAAAGAAGACGAGAGCTAATCTTAATCTTAATAATAACTGATTATTAAGAAAGGAAAGAACGATCACGTATGCAAAGTTATTTTCAAGAGCAACGAAAGGGAGACTTAATTTTAATAATAGCTGGTAATAGCCAAGCAAGGAAAGGATAACCACGTATTGAAATTGTTTTTTATGAGTTAAGAGGTTGAGGCTTAATCCTAGTAACTAGAAATAAAATGAAAGGAAATAACTTATTTCGCTTTTAATAGACTCAAAAAAATTTCTTTTGTTCTTAATATTTTTTTAATAATTAGAATAGGAATTAATCTATCCGCACACAACTGGTTTGTTTACAGATTCCAGAGAGAGAGAGAGAGGGAGAGAGGGAGAGAGAGAAAGAAAGAGGGAGAAAAAGAGAAAGAGAGAGAGAAAGAAAGAGGGAGAAAGAGAGAAAGAGAGAGAGAGTGAGAGAGAGAAAGGGAGAGAAAGAGAGAATGAGAGACAAAGAAAAGATAGAGAGAGAAAGAGAGAGAGAGAGAGAAAAAGAGAGAGAAGGTCAATGAGTTAGAGAGAGAGGGAGAAATAGAGAGAGAGAAAGAGTGAGAAAGAGAGAGAGAGAAAGAGAGAGAGAGAAAGAGAAAGAAAGAGAGAGAGAGAAAGAGAGAGAGAGAAAGAGAAAGAAAGAGAGAGAGAGAAAGAGAGAGAGAGAAAGAGAGAGAAAGAGAGAGAGAGAGAGAAAGAGAGAGATAAAGAGAAAGAGAAAAGGAAAGAGAGAGAGAGAAATAGAGAGAGAGAAAGAGAGAGAGAGAAGAATAAAGATAAAGAGAAAGAGAAAGAGAAAGAGAAAGAGAAAGAGAGAGAGAGAAATAGAGAGAGAGAAAGAGAGAGAGAAAGATAAAGATAAAGAGAAAGAGAAAGAGAAAGAGAGAGAGAGAAAGAGAAAGAGAACAAGAAAAAAAGAGAGAGAGAAAGAGAGAGAAAAAGAGAAAGAGAAAGAGAAAGAGAGAGAGATAAAGAGAAAGAGAAAGAGAGAGAAAGAGAGAGAGAGAGAAAGAGAGAGAGAGAAAGAGAGAGAGAGAAAGAGAGATAAAGAGAAAGAGAAAGAGAGGGAAATAGAGAGAAAGAGAGAAAGAGAGAAAGAGAAAGAGAGGGGGGATACTTATTGTAAAACTTTGCTCTTTCGTAATTTTTTTTGTAAGTTTTTACCTCGATTAGTTGTTTCGTTTTTTTTACAGTAAGATTAACATCGCGTCTGACAACAGAAGGAAATCAATTGTTATTTATAAAATAATATACTTACTTCTTCACCTGGCAACGCCGGGTAGCCCTGCTAGTTGATAGTGTTTATGAAAGTAAAGAGATTAAACATTGTTGCACTTATGCAGTTTAGTAAACAGCAGAATTTATTTGTTTTCAATTTTAAAGAGTTACATTCAAGACAGCGGCAGACAATCACTTAAAATAACATTTTTAACCAATAGATTACAACACTTTAATAAAACATAGTTTCTGAAAGAAAAACATCGTAATAAAACATAGTTTCTGAACGAAAAACATCGTAATAAAATAAAGTTTCTGAAAGAAAAACATCGTAATAAAATAAAGTTTCTGAAAGAAAAACATCGTAATAAAACATAGTTTCTGAAAGAAAAACATTGTAATAAAATAAAGTTTCTGAAAGAAAAACATTGTAATAAAACATAGTTTCTGAAAGAAAAACATCGTAATAAAACATAGTTTCTGAAAGAAAAACATCGTAATAAATAAAGTTTCTGAAAGAAAAACATCGTAATAAAATAAAGTTTCTGAAAGAAAAACATCGTAATAAAACATAGTTTCTGAAAGAAAAACATCGTAATAAATAAAGTTTCTGAAAGAAAAACATCGTAATAAAATAAAGTTTCTGAAAGAAAAACATCGTAATAAAACATAGTTTCTGAAAGAAAAACATCGTAATAAATAAAGTTTCTGAAAGAAAAACATCGTAATGAAATAAAGTTTCTGAAAGAAAAACATCGTAATAAAATAAAGTTTCTGAAAGAAAAACATTGTAATAAAATAAAGTTTCTGAAAGAAAAACATCGTAATGAAATAAAGTTTCTGAAAGAAAAACATCGTAATGAAATAAAGTTTCTGAAAGAAAAACATCGTAATAAAATAAAGTTTCTGAAAGAAAAACATCGTAATGAAATAAAGTTTCTAGAAGGAAAAACATCGTAATGAAATAAAGTTTCTGAAAGAAAAACATCGTAATAAAACATAGTTTCTGAAAGAAAAACATCGTAAAAAACATAGTTTCTGAAAGAAAAACATCGTAATAAAATAAAGTTTCTGAAAAAAAAACATCGTAATAAAATAAAGTTTCTGAAAGAAAAACATCGTAATAAAATAAAGTTTCTGAAAGAAAAACATCGTAATAAAATAAAGTTTCTAAATAAAAAACATCGTAATAAAATAAAGTTTCTGAAAGAAAAACATCGTAATAAAATAAAGTTTCTGAAAGAAAAACATCGTAATAAAATAAAGTTTCTGAAAGAAAAACATCGTAATAAAATAAAGTTTCTGAAAGAAAAACATCGTAATAAAATAAAGTTTCTGAAAGAAAAACATCGTAATAAAATAAAGTTTCTGAAAGAAAAACATCGTAATAAAATAAAGTTTCTGAAAGAAAAACATCGTAATAAAATAAAGTTTCTGAAAGAAAAACATCGTAATAAAATAAAGTTTCTGAAAGAAAAACATCGTAATAAAATAAAGTTTCTGAAAGAAAAACATCGTAATAAAATAAAGTTTCTGAAAGTAAAACATCGCAATAAAATAAAGTTTCTGAAAGAAAAACATCGTAATAAAATAAAGTTTCTGAAAGAAAAACATCGTAATAAAATAAAGTTTCTGAAAGTAAAACATCGCAATAAAATAAAGTTTCTGAAAGAAAAACATCGTAAAAAATAAAGTTTCTGAAAGAAAAACATCGTAATAAAATAAAGTTTCTGAAAGTAAAACATCGTAATAAAATAAAGTTTCTGAAAGTAAAACATCGTAATAAAATCAAGTTTCTGAAAGAAAAACATCGTAATAAAACAAAGTTTCTGAAAGAAAAACATCGTAATAAAATAAAGTTTTTGAAAGAAAAACATCGTAATAAAATAAAGTTTCTGAAAGAAAAACATCGTAATAAAATAAAGTTTCTGAAAGAAAAACATCGTAATAAAATAAAGTTTCTGAAAAAAAAACATCGTAATGAAATAAAGTTTTTGAAAGAAAAACATCGTAATAAAATAAAGTTTCTGAAATTTCTTTTGCACCGTACAGTGTTTGTTCTTTATATAATTTAAAATGTAATAAAACGAACAGCAAAACGTTGTTATTTTCTTTATATAATTTAAAATGTTATAACATAATATATTTTGACGTTATTTTTGGGGAAACACTTCACATAATTTAGGGGGGTATTTTCTTTTTTTGGGGGGGTGCTCTTTTATTGCCCCCCCCCCAAATATTCCCCCCCTGAATTATTTAAAGCGTTGCCCCAAAAATACGGTCAACGTAAAATATAATGTTCAAAAGGTAAAAAAATAACTTTTATTGCCTATGGTAACATTTATTTGTTGTATATTTGTTTTTTTCTGGCCCCCTATTTCGTTCTGTTAACTCTTGTTTAAAATGCCCTTCCTGTGGATTGCCTGCCGCTGTCTTAAATGTAACTTTTTAAAATAGAAAACAAATATATTCTGCTGTTTACTAAACTGCATAAGTGCCAACATTTTCTATACTGTAGCCCTGCACATTTTACTAAAACACACATACACAAACTATTTAAATCCGATACATTTATGAATAGAGATTAAAACAATATAATCTTTACAAAAACATAGTTTTAGTTTTATAGCGATTTGAGTTGATTAATAATTTAATTTGTTAGGATACCGTCGCAAAACTTGCTTTTAAACTAGAAATCGCCGGGAAGCGACCGAGAGGAATGCCGATGATAACATAGGCAGACGCCCTGTACAATGACCAAACGATACCACATCGAATCTCGAATTAAACCCCATGCTATTCATGTTATTATCATATTTATTTCTCGTAAAAATTATATTTCAGTAATAAATAGGGAGTTATTTTCCAACCCCCCTATATATATATATATATATATATATATATATATATATATATATATATATATATATATATATATATATATATATATATTAGAGGAAGCATTATTTTAATCAATGAAACAGACGAGTGGAAAAAAAGGAAAATTGTTAAAATTACCTTAAGGCTTTATCGTCTGACCCTCTCTCAGAATGGTAAATTTAAAACTAAAAGTCGAATGAGATATGAGGGGGGAAAACCTTATTTCAGTTGGAGGAAACGATTGAGAGGGGAAAAAAAGGGTAAATCTCTCAACGTTATAGTGGCTTCGAATCATTAAAGATCTCCAACTGATGCTTCAAAATCTTTTGTCTACACAAATCTTTTGTGTACTTACACATATATATATATATATATATATATATATATATACATTTAAAAAGAATACGCGGAAATCTCTCTAAGGCCCTTTCGACTATCATCTCGTCAGGAGAAAATCGAGATGATAGTCGAAAGGACCTTAGAGAGATTTCCGCGTATTCTTTTTAAATGTATTTATAAATTTTGTACCTCAAAACATTTATTTATATATATATATATATATATATATATATATATATATATATATATATATATATATATATATATAAATCTTCTCCAGTTTAAATCTCAACTGTTACTTTTCACCCTCCCCCTTTTTTTCAAATCTTATTAAACCACCCTTACACAAAATTTAAACACACATACATAACACTCTAAGCAAATAACGCGTCCAAACGAGAGTGGCACGTGACTTCACATTTCCGAAACAGATGACAGCAGAAGTCGAAGAGAGCCGGATGGCTAAGTCCTTCCGTGCTTGAAACCGACGGTACGAATGTTGTACTAACTTTTCTGTACCAAAATAAATACATATTACGCTCTTAATTTATAAACAACATAATTCTTTTGTAATGGCAGGCAAAACATTCTTACAGAGAGAAGAGAAAAAGATTCGAGTCTTATAAATTACTCGCAGTATGGTTGTTGGGAAACAGCGTTGAGTATTGATTTACTCCTCTCCAGGAGTTAGGCACAAGGCCAGTTTTTATCTTACTCCCACATGTAAGATGTGACCCAAAGTCGGGTCGGGAAAGTGGGGTTTAAAAATTGTCTGGGCAGCCCCGTCGGCATTCCCTGGTAGGGGCGCCTCAGGCAGTAAGCAATAAATTTACTCCTCCCCAAAGAGGGGAGGCGAAGCCTGGGAGGGTGGACCTCCTAGAACTGCACAGGACAGACCCATACACCGGCGTAAATCAAGCCTCGAAGGCCAAGACAATACCAGTCTATGGGGTGCCGTATCCATCGGAACAGATACTACACTTTGATCTCAACCAAAACAGCGTTGAGTAGGAGACATCTTTTTCACAATGTCATGGCCGTTGGAACCTCACAATGGATATTTCAAGTGAATAAGACACCGCAACTCGCCAATAAATTTATCTAAGCAAATAACGCGTCCAAACGAGAGTGGCACGTGACTTCCATTTCCGAAACAGATGACAACAGAAGCTGAAGAGAGCTGGATGGCTAAGTCCTTCTCTGCTTGAAACCGACGGTACGAATGTTGTACTAATTTTTCTGTACCAAAATAAATATATATATATATATATATAATTCTTTTTCCGAAACGTCAACTGATGGAGTAAATTGCGCTGAATTACCTGCCATTCCTTGCTAAATTATTTTCCGCTTCAGCGCCTTCATTTTTCTGACACGATGGCACAAGTACAGAAATTGGTCACACCAAATTGTGGCCCTTAGCTCTATTATTACTTGACTTTTTAGGGGACCTTGTGAGCCTGGGGGAAGGGGTCCACAAAGTCTTCTCATGTTAACCACTAATGCCATGACAAGGAAACCTGGCATATAAATAAAGGTTTTATAGAAATCAATTTTACATAAAACATTTTGGTGACACCTGTATTTTTTTTATGACGTCACCCACGTGGTTTTAAATTTAGTATTATTATGGTTTTTAAACAGTTTTGCAAAACCACTATCGTTTTCTATACGGGCTCAAAAGGGGAATCTTCCATAAAAAAAATCATCCAGCTACACCCTCGTCAGAGCACTCTCCTTTCTCACGCTGTGCATGTAAAGCCAAACGAAACTTCCATCAACAGAGTTTCTTTCTTTAAAAAAAATCCCTATCTGTGGGACGCAATACCACGGGGCTGCTTCACAGCCACTGCAACATGGTAGTTTTTAAATCCAATTTTAACAAATACTTGTCGAGCCGTCCTCTTAAATATTCAAATTCTGCACATTCCACACCAAAATGTCCAATCTTCTCATGATGCTGTTCATCGTCCAACTTATTTTCTTTTATTTTTGAGTGGCGGCTAGGCCTTGATCAGAGGTGACCCATTAGAAAAAAAAATGTTCGTTTTTAATTTTATAATTTTATAATTTTAATTATTTTGATTTCTTTTTTTTTTCGTAAAACAATTTTTATTTTGAGGAATCATGTTTTATTTAAACAATAAATAGACACGAGTTTTATTTTTATTCTTATGAAGTTAGGTATTTGATTATATGTTAATATATTTATATGTAAAAATGTCCGTACTAAACAAATCAACCTATGATCATGAATGTTGTAAATACGGCTGCTAGGCGTAAGGGGTCGTAATGTAGACTATATTTAGTTTAATTTAGTTTAATTCAAAAACGGTAAACCAGGTCGGAACCCTTTTGTGAATGTTTAAACATTAATTAGTAGATATTCATTACTAAACTAATTAACCTATGATCATGAATTTTGTAAATACGGCTGCTAGGCGTAAGGGGTCGTAATGTAGACTATATTTAGTTTAATTTAGTTTAATTAAAAAAAGGTAAACCCGGTCGGAACCCTTTTGTGAATGTTTAAACATTAATTAGTAGATATTCATTACTAAACTAATTAACCTATGATCATGAATTTTGTAAATACGGCTGTAGGCGTAAGGGGTCGTAATGTAGACTATATTTCGCTTAATTTAGTTTAATTCAAAAAAGGTAAACCAGATCGGAACCTTTTTGTGAATGTTTAAACATTAATTAGTAGATATTCATTACTAAACTAATCAACCTATGATCATGAATTTTGTAAATACGGCAGCTAGGCGTAAGGGGTGGTAATGTAGACTATATTTAGTTTAATTTAGTTTAATTGGATGGGGTGTGAAAAGGTTGGAAGCCCTTTGTGAAAATTTAAACATCAATTAATAGATATTTCTCAAATTTCAGTTTTTTTTCAGAGTATTTTAAAGTCTTTTTAAGGGGCATAATGAGCGCTTAACTTCTTACTTTCTATTTTAAAATTCAAATGTTTCAGATTTGCATTAATTTTAAGGCATTCCACACAAATTACGCAAGATTGCCTGAATTTCAATTTCTTCTTAAGCAGTTAATTGTAGACATTTTTTAGAATCAAAATCATGTTATTGATTTTAACTAAAATTAGAAATAGGATTCAAGACATAAGATGTCGCATGATTATATCTTGATTTTAATCTTCGTAATATTTTATATTGTCAAGTTGCGTTAATATTATGCCCCCTATAAAAGAATTAAAAAAAAACTTAAATTTGGGGAATATTTATTAATTGATTTGTAATATAAATTGTTGCAATTTCAGAAACATCGCAGTTAGCTTATATCCCCCTTTGCATGAAACTAAATTAAACTAAACATATCCCAACTTACCCACCCTTATGCATAACAGCTGTGTTCCAAAATTCATAATGATCGGTTAATTAGTTCAATAATGAATCCTGTATATACAAATACATACATATCTAACTTTATATAATATTTGGTAAATACAATGTAACATTTATTTGATATGAATCGCTGGAATATTTCTATTCATAATAGTTTCAACCAATGGTAATAGTTAAAAAAAATGTGTATTAAAGTTGTCTAACATAAACATAGCCCTTTGATTTTCTTAATTGAAATAACGTCCCCAAGTAGTCGTCGGTAACGCAGCGAACACATTTTTACCATGTAAACACACGTGACTGGTGCGTGTGTAGTGTCGCGTCTAGGGGTTTTCGTAGTAGAACTTGTAACATAGCATCACTGTCCGCAGTAGTCACCAATGTGTCGCAGTCATACGACGGTGTCTATTAGCATGCGGATAAGTAGCGACCCCTCCAACTAAAACAACAACAAAAAATAAAGTACAAAAAATAATAATCGTTACTAGCAAGAATCCAGGCCTTTTGGCTAAGATCAAAGTGTAGTATCTGTTTCGATGGATACTGCACCCCATACTGGTATTGCCTTGGCCTTTGGGGCTTGACTTACGCCGGTCAATGGGTCTGTCCTGTGCAGTTCTAGGAGGTCCACCCTCCCAGGCTTTGCCTCCCCTCATTGGGGAGGAGTAAGTTTATTGCTTACTGTCTGAGGCGCCCCTACCGGGGAATGCCGACGGGGCAGCCCAGGCAATTTTTAAATGGCCAGAGTGCTCACCTCTCGGGCGCTGGCTTTTCAAACCCACTTTCCCGACCCCACCTTGGGTCACATCTTACTTGTGGGAGTAGGATAAAAACTGGCCTTGTGCCTAACTCCTGGAGAGGAGTAAATCAATACTAGCAATAATCCAATGGTAAGCGACTGTTGCGATACCGCAAACTAATTTGCAATAGTTATCGAAACTGGTAGATAGTGCTGGAAATTTGGGGCGTCTTGTTGCCACTTGGACTCCAGTAAACACCAGAATGACGATGACTTGTGTGAGAACTCCTAAAGAGTACAAATAATAATAATAATAATAATAATAATAATGATAATAATAATAATAATAATAATGATAATGATAATACTATGACTAATAATAATATTAATTATCATAATATTAAATAAAACAACAACAATAATAATAATAATAATAATAATGATAATAATAATAATTGTAGTATTACTAGTAGCAGTAGTAATAATAATAATAATGATAATAGTAGTAGTAGTAGTACTATTGATAATAATAATAATAATAATAATAATAATAATAATAATAAATTATTATTATTATTATTATTATTATTATTAATTATAATATAATTAATAATAATAATAATAATAATAATAATAATAATAATAATAATAATAATAATAATAATAATAATAATAATAATCTTTTTAGGGTTTTAATGTTTTTTTCTTTTATATATTTACACATTAAAAATATTTTCCCAACACACCCAGCGTAGAAGGGGGAGGGAAACAACCCCCGAAATCACGTCTTCCGCTGTCTCACAAAGAGAACCAAAGAGAAATTCACTAATCTTATTTTCGTATACGGATAACAATTCTCCGTCATTTTCTGAAAACGACTTTCTCCTCGCTATGTCACTACTTCTTTCTCAGCCACGTGACTTCCATTCGTTAACCTTGTTTTAGGGTAACTTACTTTTTATCGTTAAATATCATTACTTGAAAAGTAAACATTTAAAAGATTAAAAAAATACGAATACTATGATAATAGTAATATAGGGTTCAGGGCAAGGAGCGGGAGTTATACAGTGGTACTCATTCACTCTAAAGCAACGCTGCGTACCTGTTATTGTTATATAGTCGTCTACAACTACGTATTCGCTGTCACGTTCGGAAAGCGACTTTCGGTTCGCTACGTGAATACTCGCTTCTCAGCCACGTTACTTCCATTCGCTAACCTAATGTTGCGTAACTAAATGGCTATTACCTAAACATCGTATACACACATATAGTTAGGTATGTGTATATGTTTATATATGTGTATGCATAGGATTCACGCCGAAACAAATTAATCAATCGTTATGAATTTTAGAATATAGCTGCAAGGCGAAAGAGGTCCAATAGAACAGGACAGACCCATAGACCGGCGTAAATCAACCCCCGAAAACCAAGACAATAGCACTATGGAGTGCAGTATCCATCGGAACAGATACTACACTTTGATCTTAGCCAAAAGGAAGAGAGAGAATATATAACTCTTCAAATGTTCAACATTAGCCACGTGAAAATACAAGATGGCGGTCATTTAACAAAATAAACTAAATATGTACGAATATAAAAACCTCCTTGTAAAATTTAATTTTCCTTAAACTTATACAATCACAAATTTCTCAATATACGTCAAACTTGTATATGCCAAAATTGTTTTGGCGCAGGGTTAAACAGAGTTTGATAATTATCATGCGAATATCCAGCAGCATCGCATCCCTGTGTTGTTTTTACGAGTATTTAAACGGAATGTGGTTTGATATAGTTACGACACTTTTAAACCAAAATACACCCGATCCACCCAACTAGCAGAAAAATATTACCCCTTAAAGGTAGATAAGAATATATATATATATATATATATATATATATATATATATATATAGTGAATGCTTTTATTCAAACATGTACAAGGTCTGTTACACTGGCATGTCGATGTTATCGATCTACAGCTCTCAAGAGCTGAGGTCTCATCAGGCAGATAATTTTTTTATGATCCAACCCGGTCGTTGAATTCCAGGAATTCCAGGAATTCCTGGAATTCAACGACCAGGTTGGATCATAAAAATATTCTCTGTCTGATGAGACCTCAGCTCTCGATAGTTGTAGATCGATAACATCGACATGCCAGTGTGGCAGACCTTGTACATGTTTAGAATAAAAGCATTCACAATACAACTCTATATTCTTATTGAGCACTCTTTTATAAGCCCGGTTTGATTTCCTTTGGATTACTACCCTGTGGATTTTTACCCTACCTGGATTACTATATATATATATATATATATATATATATATATATATATATATATATATATATATATATATATATATATATATATGTATATTTCGGCAGTAATTAATTTCTTACACATGCGTCGTTAAAGACAACGGAGTTTTCTCTCTTCGCTATCTTACTTGTTAATTTATCGATTCGCCGAGAAATTAACAAGTAAGATAGCGAAGAGAGAAAACTCCGTGGTCTTTAAGGACGCATGTATAAGAACTATATATATATATATATATATATATATATATATATATATATATATATATATATATATATATATATATATATATATATTACTATTTCATGTATCCACATAACATTTTATGAGGAGATATACTTTTTTATGTATCAATTTTCAGTATTTACTTTAACAGTGCTCGCTACGTAAGTAGAGCTAGATTGTAAACTGTGAAAATATATTTATGCTAATTAAGCTACACAGAGGCTCCCGCGTGTCATCGTTGGGCTTCCCACGAACAAAGATCCGGTTTTTGTTACTTATTTTAACCATTTTCTATTGTTCTGTTTTCTATAAAGTGGCCTATATCGTGTTTCTTTGCTATGCCTGTATAATGGGTGAACTTATTTTAACACGTGGTTCCTTGTATTTCTATTTTAGGTTTTAGTTTTTATTTAAAATGTTAGGTTATAGTTTAGTTTAGTTAATTTATTATTTTTTTTACTCATTTGTTTATTTATTTATTTATGTATTGTTAGCCTAAGGTAAATTTATTTCTGTGTAGGCAGCTGTTTTCTATCTCACTTCTACAGTTTAATATTAAATTTAATATTACATTTAATATATCAAATAGTAACTTTCCCAAAGTTATACCTACCAGCGACCATGCGCGATTTAAGTTCAATTTAAAAGAGACATTTGCACCTTTAGTTCAGTACATTTGACGCCACTTCTACAAGAACAGGAAGGATTATTACGAAAAGAAAAATGTTTAATACCATTTATTTGTCTAAAGCTCTGTCCAGGCTCGTTATATCAAGCGAAATATTTGATAAAAAAGTCAAGATGAAGAAAAAAAATGCTTTGATTTTTATTTTGATTTTAATAAAAAATATCTGCATTTAACACATGGTTTCTTATGAAGGCATTTTGCCTCTATCTTTATGTTTTAATATATATATATATATATATATATATATATATATATATATATATATATATATCAAATATGTGTATATAAATATATATGTATGTGTGTGTGTGTGAGGGGTGTGTGAGTTTGTATGTGTGCACGTGCGTGTGTTTATGGGTTATTGTTACCGAATAAATCATAGCGAACGTAAACATTCGCAGGCGTATATTTTACAGGATATACACGCGTGTATTCCAGTGTCAGTTCAGCTATTTTTATTGCCGAATTAATTCATTATTTTGCGCTCGATTTGAGAGTTGATAAGAGCCAGATTATTTCACCCTTTCTCGCTTTTCTGAAGGTGTCTCCTTATTGACACGCCCGCTTGCCCGATACTCAGGTATCCGACAATTTCCGGAGATTATTTTCCCACTTCCGGTCTGCTGGGGCGTTCCCGCCACCGACAAACATTTGACAGCGATAATAAAGCAAGATGGCGAAATAATCGTTTTAGCTGAGTTTTTTTTTTTAGATAATGACGATTAGGTGAATGTTAGAAATTTGTTGGGATAATTACAGAGGAAAACACTTAAAGAAAAGACTAACCTATATGAAATGGTGATTAATTGGGATACAAATTTACGACAATATTAATGCCTAGTGCATTCTCTCCGTTGAACGATTACGAAAAAAAAAAGATTATGTACCGCCAGTATTCGCACTAATCTTTCTATCTATATACATAAAAATCAGTGTGTGTTTGTCTGTTATAGAGATCGATATCTTAACAGTTAGAACATTAAAACAGGTTTTAAAAAAGGATTACATTTTAATATTTTCCGATTCACATATGTGGTCACTGGAGGCAGTTATCGGTTAGGTCCATGAACTAACTAAAATATACTAGAACGTAATGAAACGAAATTCATTTCTTTGTTTCGTAAAACAAAAATGAAATTAAATGAAGAATGTCTCAGTGAAAATATATTTAATAAGTTTAAACATTTAAATAATTATTTTCATTGTTTTTTTGTACGATTACACATTCAAATAAGGGTCACATTTTTCAAGAAATCTAAATACACCATTGATATTCGATCTAGGGTCACTAGAGGCAATTATTATGAACTAAATGAAATATATTAGAGCGTAAAGAAACAAAATTCGTTAAAATATAGATTTTCATCGTTCGTAAGACTTGTTTATTTTCATGTATTTCCAGTTTTACGGTGAAAATATGTCATAGTTCAGGGTTGGCCACGTACGCGCAAATAAATGCATATTCATCAGTATAATTCGTGTCCGAGATTTTGCTCCAGTTTGCTTGCTGTTACACACACACACACACACATATATATATATATATATATATATATATATATATATGAGATAAAACGAAGACTGTATTTAAGTGAAGAATGTATTTAAAAAAGTTTAAACATTTCAATAATGATTTTTGTTGGTATATTTTTTAGATTGCGTCTTGGTCCAGTGGTAAAACACTGGACTATAGACATCAAAATCGAAAGTTTGATATCTGTCTAAGTTAGTTAGCCATGCTGATGACGGCAGTGAGCCAGAAACACGTGGCCATGGCTTACTTTTATGTACGTATAAAATAAGTAAATATATATATATATATATATATATATATATATATATATATATATGAGATAAAACGAAGACTGTATTTAAGTGAAGAATGTATTTTAAAAAGTTTAAACATTTCAATAATGATTTTTGTTGGTATATTTTTTAGATTTAAAATAAGGAAATAAAGAAAAATTTGTTTCGGTTCGTTAAATCCATTTTCTGTTTTTCAGCTGTCTGTAAGAAATGCAATGTCAACAAGTAGATTTTTTAAAAGAAAACCCCACTGCGCTAATAGTTTTTTTAATTACTTATCTCATATTGCAAATGTTATTTTTACCTTTTCTTTCAAGACGAAAAGTTGTAAACATGACTACAATATAAGTTATTTACCATCTGCAATATATATTCACACGGACAACATCGGGGGAATACCGCTTGTATTTACACAAAATCGTAGAATTTCTTCAGTTATTTGATTATATATATATATATATATATATATATATATATATATATATATATATAGGCAGGATCTTCTCTTGCAGGGAAGTATTGTTGAATATAAGAGACAACTCATGTCTAGATATCCTTTGGTAGATCCTTTCAATAGTCCGAATCAGGACCTTAGTTTCGGCGGGGAATTGGCTGATGAATTTGCCATAGTTTGGATTTATCTCCCAAGTACTTTCGGACCCATCTGGGTCCATCTTCGGGGGGATGAGGTTAATCAGGTCTAGACCATGTGTTAGTATTTATAGATTTTGGCGGGAATTATGTAATAAGTACGAAACTATATTGGAGTTATAAATATTTTAGAATATTATTACTGATATTAAAGTTAATTCTATTAATTAGTTTTTTTTTGGTTTTTATATATAGGACTTCTAATATATGGAGTTTTTATTTGTTAGCACTAAATTCTAAGATTTTGGTATTTTCTACTAAGAGTTTTCTCCTGCTCCCGATCGGAATTCAGAAAACTCTTAGTAGAAAATACCAAAATCTTAGAATATAGTACTAACAAACAAAAACTCCATATATTAGAAGCCCTATACATAAAAACCAAAAACACTTTAATTAATGGTCGACCACTTTATTTTTTACTTGTTTTATTGACAGAATTTTCTACAAGAAAATAACGAGGATCCTTTCTTTGTTTATTGATTTCGTTATTTCTCCATTATTCATTAGTCCCTTTGTTTCGCATCTTCAAAAGAAGGGCCCTTTTGTGGCCCCTTTTGTCCGTCCCAGGTGTGAACCATGGATCAGCTTACCTGATTTTCGTTTTTCCCCTCTTTTCGATTCAACACAGAACGACAGAGACAAAAAGAAGAAGGGAGTTTGCGTTTTTGTGCTAATTCATCATTAAAATGACGACAATACAAAGAAAACAGAATTCATATCTATTTCTATCGTCGCCCCAATCTCCTTCTCGCTCTCTTTCTCTCCCCCCTCTCTCTCTCTCGCATATATATATATATATATATATATATATATGTATATATATATATATATATATATATATATATATGCTTATATATGAATTTTATTATGCATATATATATATATATATATATATATATATATATATATATTGTTTGGCACAAAACAAATGAAACGGACCGTTAAATATATCTCACAGAAATTTGGAATTTTTGGAAATGTGAAAAAATAAAAACAAAAATAAAAGTAATAAAACAAACCATGGTTATTGGAATATAATAAATAACTGTTCTATATTTTGCTCTGTTATCAATAATTGACAAACATTGAGCTGAATCTTCAAAGGAGACTACAATCTAAAAGGATCTGATGATATATGATAATACATATATTGTCTTTAATAATTAATTAATTATATATATATATATATTAATACGTATAAAATTAATAAATATAAATATATATTAACGAAAAATACGTCCTATAAAGTTATGGGCGACTAATAATGCAATTTTCAGCATCTTAATCACTTAGGAAGTGAGACAATCGAAATAATAGTAATAAAAAAACAACGAACGCTGCAATCACCAATAAAAATAATCGCATAAAAATACATTAAATATTAAGGTGATAAAAATCGTACATATTTCAAGGCAAGCATCTTGGTCCAGTGGTAAATACGCGGGACTGTAGACATCAATCTCGAAGTTTCGATCCTTGTCTAAGTTAGTAATGCTGATGACGAAACATGTGCCCATGGATTACTTTTATGTACGTCTAAAATAAATAAAAATATATATAATACGTCCTATAAAGGGCGACTAATAATGCAATTTTCTGCATCTTAATCACTTAGGAAGTGAGACAATCGAAATAATAGTAAGCAAAAAAACAATGAACGCTGCAATCACCAATAAAAAAATAATTACATAAAAATACATTATATATATATATATATATATATATATATATATAATGTACGAGGCTTATCTAAAACGTATTCGACCTTTCAAATACGTGACGGGGTTGGGACCCTAATCCTCTTCAAAGTAACCCCCTTGTGTTCGCACCCACTTAGCCCACCGATCCATCCACTGCCGGAAACACATCTGGAAGTTTTCTGTTGAAATGGTGTTTATCTCCGATGTCGCGTAAGATTCAGCAGGTGTTTGGAGAAGATGCGATGGGTGTAACACAAATCAAGCAGTGATTCAATCGATTCAAAAATGGCCGCACATCAGCAGAGAGTGACCAGCGTTCTGCCAGGCCCCAAGCTACTCGGAGTGCAGCTGTTGTTGAGAGGGTGCGAAAAACGAGATGATGCGAAACGCGACAGCAAGGATGAACAGCATTCTAAAAAGAAGACTTCCAGAGATGTTTCCGGCAGTGGATGGATCGGTGGGCTAAGTGTGTTCAGGTACAAGGGGCCTACTTTGAAGGGGATTAAGGTCCTAACTCCGTCACGTATTTGAAATATTTTTTCTGGCCTAAAGTCGGATAACTTTTAGACAGGCCTCGTGTATACATTCCTCTCTCTCTCTCTCTGTAAGTACTACCGTTCTCGCCTCCACCCCCACTCTCTCTTTCTCTCTCTATATATATATAGAGAGAGATAAAGAGAGAAAGAGAGAGAGAGAGAGAGAGAGAGAGAGAGAGAGGAAGATTGCATAGGTACACATAGAGAAGGCTGTGTACTTATACAATGTCTCTTTCCCCCTATTTATACGTTTCGTCCTATTCCCCCTCTCTTTCCCTCTCTCTTTGTCTTTATCTCTCTTTGTCTCTTTCTCTCTCTTCCTCGTCTCTCTCTCTCTCTCTCTCTCTCTCTCTCTATATATATATATATATATATATATATATATATATATATTCCCGAAACAGTTTTTCATGGTAAACAACTGATGATCCCTTAAAATAGTGTTAGAAACTAACTAATATAATAACTGTAAAAAATAAATTGACTTACATGAGTGATTTTCCACTGGAAGACTTGAGACTAGAATTTTTATATATATATATATATATATATTTTTTTTCTTATATAGTTTTAATGGTTGAGAAACTTCCGAGACTATATATATATATATATATATATATATATATATATATATATATATATATATATATACTCTATAATAAAGACAAATTTGTATTATTTTGATAATTCGGACTACTGTTCTTATCTTGAGTGTTATCATCACAACGTTTCGGCCGCTATAACCTCCGGCCTTTTCCAGGTGTATCGCTTCGAACTCGGAAATATTTCTGTCAAACTCGAGAATCCGGACGAAATTTCGAAGGAACCCTTTATTTAATACACGGGGGTAACATGCTCTCGTTCCGTAAGCCATGATGCTACATCGGCTGAAACGTTCTGAGAATACTATCCAAGATGAGAGCAGTAGTCCAAAAAGCTGATATTATACAAATTATCAATCCTTATCTAATAGATTCAGAAACATAAAGACCAATGTGTATTTATATATATATATATATATATATATATATATATATATATATATATATATATATATATATATATATATTTGTGTTATAATGGAATAATTCCAGGAGGAAATCCAGGTATGAGAGCTTAATGTGGTAAACAGAGCAAGAATAACATAAAATATAATAACACGAAATTACATAATCGTCGATGCAATAATTTATTTCAACCTTGCGGTTTTTTCAAGCATCACTCAGACAATTACATTTTTGAGACTGAAAGAAAATTGAATTACGACAATTTAAACACAACCAGAGAGAATGGTGGTAGCAACCAATTTGATACATCTTTTTAGAGAGAGGGGGAATTTAAAACTTATATTTAACTATGGCGATCGAAGGGGAGGGAACTTTAAGTTAATCAGATAATTACGGCCGTGTCAAAATTGTGACACTTACGACTTGGTGATATCATACATATAGACAACTTTACTCACACGCATACAGAGGCAAACCTAAATATGTACACATCCTATGAGCACGCACACACGTAACCTCACTCACACACTACCATAACTAAGCATATTCACATACATAACTTTTAGTCATATATTTTTAGCCCAGACAAAATCTGTCTGGCGAAACTCGTGTTCTCAAACTCGATAGGAGAAAAGAAAGAAACAAGTAGCCTGACATAGAGAAGGAGAAGAAAGAGACACATTGTGTGTCATAGATTTTAAGTCTGTCTGGATTCCAAGAAAGAGAATCTAATTGAAATAAAATTGAAATAAAACTTATCTAAGATTATACGCATATACATATATACATATATACATACACATATACATATGTGTTTACATGTGTGAGTATATATGACTACATGCGTATAAATTTGGTTAATATTTCAAATAGATTCAAGTATATATATATATATATATATATATATATATATATGTATATGTGTATGTATATATGTATATATGTATATATATCCAGGTTGTCCTCGATGGCCGTTCATCTAAGCAACATGACATAAATGTTGGTGTACCCCAGGGATCCATCCTTGGACCTCTACTGTTCATGATTTTCATAAATGTCCTCCCTGATTTCATTGAGACTGAGATAGGAATATTTGATGACGACGCCACGCTCTACTCTCGTCATGTGGGCAAAACCGACGCGCACATATTTGAGGTAATGGCTGAATCCTTAGAAAATGACCTTCAGTCTTTAGTGGATTGGAGTCAAAAATGGATAGTAACTTTTTATGCCGCAAAGACAAAGCTACTTTCCTTCAACAACTACAAGAAACCTCTTAAACCACCGATTGTCATTGCAAATAACACCCTACCTGAGAGTTCATCATTCAAACTCCTCGGCCTAACTTTCACAGATAACATAAATTGGAATAAATATATTGAGGACATTGCCAGGGCAGCTGCAAAGAAGGTGGGCTCCCTCTACCGTGCTTGTAAACTTCTTACACCTGACATTATCCTATATCTCTACAAAGCCACCATCCTCCTATGCAGGGAGTATTGTTGCCACATATAGGCTGGTGCATCATCCACTAGTCTCTCCCTCTTAGACAAGGTCCAAAAAAGAGTCGCCAACTTAATAGGTCCCTCACTATCCACCAAGCTCCAGCCTCTGTCCCATCGCCGCAATGTTGCATCCTTGTGCCTGTTTTACCAGTACTTCTATGGACTGTGCTCTGATGAACTGGCTGTTCTGGTGGCCCATCGACGTAAATTCACTAGACAGACCCGACAATCAGCTAGGTCCCATCCATTCACTATGGAGGCCCCCAGATGCCGAAGAGCTTTCTACTCCAAAAGCTTCTTTAGCTCAGGGCATCAACATTGGGAAGGTATCCAATCATATTCAAATTGTTCACTTTTTCATAATATTTCTCAGTACTACGACTTATACTTAAGTCTTTGAGAACTACAATATCACGTAGAATATTTTATATTGTAGATTTATTGTTATTAAGAACATTAGCAACATATGTTAATCCATCTTTCTAAAGATGAATAATAGTAGTTAAACCTGACTTCATTCCGGGGTTCGAATCCTGCGACCGGCGGTACAGTTATATCTAGCCACACTGATGATTTTGATTAAGATGAAACATATATGTATGTGGATACTGAAAAACAAAATATTTCAAATAATTATGTAAAGCTCCCACTAAGGAAGATAAGTGTGTAAAAGAAATATGAAAATCTTATAACTAAAACAATAGGGAAAAGTTCACTCCCTTTGGTTGAACACTCTACAGAGGCTGACTGTTAATTAAATGAATACTGGTATATTTCCCTTGTTTGTCATATAACTGTCTCAATGGAAGTGGGGCCAACGATGTCGGATTTAAGTTAAATGTGATTTCGCTCCGGTGTTTGGATCCTGCGAACGAATGTATAGCTATACCTAGCTATAATGATGATTCTTGGTAAAGATGCCCCATATATGAATGTAGATATTAAAAAATATCATGTATATATATATATAATATATATATATATATATACAGGGTTGGCAAAAATAAGGGTCCTATTTTTAAAAATTCATAACTTTTTTATTTATTGATTTTTTAAATTTTTTTTTTAGAATAAGTAAAGGACCCCTTCCGAAGCAAGCATGAGCCGTATTAGCCCTAAGGAACGTACCCTCATTTAGAAAACATTATTTTTGCTTAAAAAACTCAAAACAGTGTAAAAAACAATACTTTAGTTTTTGTAAGTTTTAAGAAGTGTTTTTCGGCTAAAATTTGTTTTGTTAATTTCAAAAAATCTCGGAAGGGTCAGTCTACACACACATAAAGTTTAGTGAGTTTAACTTTTATTTTGTGGAAGTTATTCAAATTCAAGTTATTCAAATTTAAAGATAGGACCCTTATTTTGGCCCACCCTGTATATATATATATATATATATATATATAGATAGATAGATAGATATATACAGATATATATATATATATATATAGATATATATAGATAGATACTTAAGTTTTTTTAAATTCAACTTTTATTTCTATATAACTTTTATTATTATCATAGTTCACCTCAAACAAGACAGACCGCCACTGTAGATGTAAGAGGCTACTGAGAAAGAAAAAAAGCGGGGGGGAGGTCAACCTAATTTAGGAGCTGCGCAGCAAGATGTCTGTTTACATTAGTTTTAAACTTCTGCATGTATGTAACGTCAGGAAAACAGGGAGCAGGGAGGGAGTTCCAGAGTCCAGTAGCACGAGGAAAGAAGCTTTTTGAGTAGAAAGCTCTACGGCATCTGGGGACATCCACAGTGTATGGATGGGATTTGGCAGATTGTCGGGTTGGTCTAGTGAATTTACGTCGTGGGGGCACCAGAGCAGCAAGCTCATCAGAGCACAATCCATTGAAGTACTTGTAAAACAGGCACAAGGAAGCAACATTGCGGCGATGCGACAGAGGCTGGAGCTTAGTGGATAGTGAGAGACCTATTAAGTTGGCGACTCTTTTTTTGACCTTGTCTAAGAGGGAGAGACTAGCGGATGATGCACCAGCCGAGATGTGGCAACAATACTCCATGCATGGGCGGATGATGGCTTTGTAGAGATATAGGATAATATCAGGTGTGAGAAGCTTACTGGCACGGTATAGCGAGCCCACCTTCTTTGCAGCAGCCTTTATTGTTAGCTACCATATCGCATACTTTTGCTAGTATATATATATATATAGTCATCCACACACATATATATATATATATATATATATATATATATATATATATATATATATATATATATATATATATATATATATAGATTTAGATTTTTCACTTATAAAATAGATCATTCAGTGAAGACCGGGGTTGTTCCAATAAAAACAAGCTCGATGATACTCGATTGCAGAGTACAGAGCATTTATATGTGATTTTATGAAGGCTTACCAAAGCATTCCTTTCAGGACACCAATGATCACCATTAAAGATATTTTTTCTTACAAATATTATTTATTCAAATTAAATGTTTTTTCCTACACTTATTTGCTTGTTGGCTTGGTGGAAGAAATAATGAACGAGCTACTTTTCTAAGACTTTTCTAGGACTTTCTTTTTTTATCGTTGTTCTTCCTTGTTTTTTAATTTTTACTTTTATTTTTATTTTTTTTCCTCTTCTCTTCTTAAGTGACCTCAACTATTGCCACGCCACATTGTGTATTGTCGGCAGTTGAAACCAGTATTACAGACATTTAATTTCCCTGATGATCTGCCAAGCAAGTAACTGCTTGGTAGTGAAACACGTGTAGGAAAAAACATTTAATTTGAATAAATAATATTTGTAAGAAAAAATATCTTTAATGGTGATCATTGGTGTCCTGAAAGGAATGCTTTGGTAAGCCTTCATAAAATCACACACACATATATATATATATATATATATATATATATATATATATATATATATATATTATTAAAAATAACCGACAATTTTTGTCTGGTTATTTTAGTGTTGATCCCTTCAATTTTACGGATTAAAATTGTCGGTTATTTTTAATAATACGTGTCTTAAAGAAAAAATGCTGCCTCGATACACACATATATATATATATATATATATATATAAAAATATATATATATACTGACGATGATCTGTGTGAGAACTTCTGGTGAGTACAAATAATAATAATAATAATAATAATAATAATAATAATAATAATAATAATAATAATAATAATAATAATAATAATAATAATAATAATATTATTATTATTAATAATAATAATGCCCACGTTACTCACCCTGTTGTCTAGAATACATATTCCATAATTAAAAATAATAAGTTCATTTTTTAAAGATTTTACGAAGCACATACATATTATTGAAGCTTACCGGAGCGCACTGATCGTGCTGAAATGTATTACTTAACGTAACTAACTATTTGATGTAGATCAATTCTTTTGCTCTGTTAAATTATTTGTACTTAACTTATTTTAGAAGTTATTTGGGTTTCAGGTTCTAGATGACGTCAGACAACTCCCTAAATAGTATGCTTTGGAAAACAATCTGCATCCCTTACTCATTGTATTGCCTAGAATAATTATCATACAATTCAGAATGACCCTTTCATTAATTCAGGAGATATGCATGTACACACACACATCTGTTTTACAAATGAGGCAGAAACAGGCAACAATCCTGCCACAGAAATAGCACGCAAAAACCGCCAGAAATACACCAATCCCTTCCATTACAGAAAACAAGAAGAATGAGCCAACCAACAACGTGCTAAGTATTTCCTAGGTGAAATATCCCAGGAATATATAGATAAGGAAGGCTCTATAGACTGGCTGAAAAGAGGATCTCTCCACTATGATCAGGAGAGAATGATAATGGCTGCTCAAGATCAATGCCTGATGACCAAAGCCTTTAAAAAGATGAGTGGTCTCAGCAACAATAACAAGTGCAGGTTCTGCCACACAGAAGTAGAGAGTGTGAGCCACCTGACATCTAGTTGTAAGGCTCTCCTGGGGGATGACTACTATACAATGCGACACAACGGAGTGTGTAAATATCTTCACTGGAACGTATGTGAAAAATTGAATATCCAATGTAGCAGCAAGTACTGGGAGCAAATACAAGAAAGAACAGTTGGAAATAATTTATACACCATACACTATGTCTATGCTATCCCTACAGCTACATATCTAGAAAACGGAGCTAGTTAAACCTGACATCGTAATATGGGACAAAAGGGAGAAAGTAGCAACCCTAGTTGAAGTTAGTGTCCCTAATAATGCAAGATGGAACAGAGCAGAAAGGGAAAAGATTACGAAATATTAATGTCTTGTGTACGACATAAAAAGAAACTAGAATCTTAGGAAAATCTCCATCATCCCAGTAATTATAGGAGCAACAGGACTAATGAAGAATAATTTCAAAGGCTATCTGGCGAGTATACCCGGTGAACCGAGTGCAAGAGAAATACAAACAACTGCACTTAAAAAGACGGTTGGAATCTTTAAAAGACTTCTAGGCTGGTGTGTCTGAAATAGCCGGTGAATGTCTGTCATCCGGTAGGATGCCCCATCCCCAGCAAAAACAGGAAGATAAAAAGAAAAAAACTTTATATATATATATATATATATATATATATATATATATATATATATATATATATATATATATATATATAAATCAGATTTTATCAGCATACCAATATTATTACCCCCATAAGCTTTCACTATACCTTAGTAAATAATGTTAAATCCCGAATACAAATCATTCAAAAACCCTGCAGAATTACTGCCCTTAGATCGCCCAGATAATATCTTTATTTAAATTCCTTTGGGATTGACGTAAAGTCGTTTAATCCAGGGTTTACATTTGAATTTCATGTTGTTCTTTTAACCTTTTTGCCTCTTCATAAGTATACTCCTTAAACCCATTTTCTCTCCCTAATTTCTTTAGAAGACACATCATTAAACCCCCAAACAGTAAAAGGCCAAATATACGATACTCATAATATTGGCTCGCGAGATTTATATAGAAATAGTTTTTATTTTCTTAACTTCTTCGGTTTAAATCTCAACTGTTACTTTTAACCCCTCCCCCTTTTTTTAAAACCTTAATAAAACTTTCCTTACACTAAATTTAAACAAACATACATAACACTAAAGCAAATAACGCGTCCAAACGAGAGTGACACGTGACTTCACATTTCCGAAATAGATGACAACAGAAGCTGAAGAGAGCCGGATTGCTAAGTCCTTCTGTGCTTGAAACTGGCGGTACCAGTGTTGTACTAATTTTTCTGTACCAAAATAAATGTATATATATATATATATATATATACACACACACACACACACACACACACACACACATATATATATATATATATATATATATATATATATATATATGTGGGTGTGTGTGTGTGTGTGTGTGTGTGCGTGCGTGCGTGGTGTGTGTATTTATGTAATGATGTTTGCCGTTTAACGTCCATCATTTATCGGCCAGTGACTGATTACTCCACAAACTGATACTTCATGAAATAATTAAACAAACCCTTGAAGCTTGTGACAGGCAATGGCGGTTTAGCTATTATAATATGAAGACAGCAGAAAAATAATACACATCAATAGGACTATGCTTTAATTCTAAACTCTGTGTTCTATCTAGTTGGTTGCCTGTCTCCCTCTCTCTCTCATTTTACACACACACACACACACACACACACATATATATATATATATATATATATATATATATATATATATATATATATATATGCCTTTTGGCCGGGATCAAAGTGTAGTATCAGTTCCGATGGATACTGCACCCCATAGACTGGTATTGTCTTACCCTTCGGTGTTTGGTTTCCGCTTGTCTGTGGGTTTGTCCTGTGCAGTTCTAGGGGGTCCACCCTCCCAGGCTTTGCCTTCTCACCCTTTGAGAAAGGGTTAGTTTATTGCTAATCGCCTCAGGCGCCCCTACCGGAGAATGCCGACGGGGCTGCCCAGGCAAGTTTTAATGGCCAGAGTGCTAACCTTCTCTCGGGCGCTGGTTTATCAAATCCCACTTTCACGACCTTGTGTCACATCTTACCGCTGTGGGAGGTAGATAAATAACATATATATATATATATATATATATATATATATATATATATATATATATAACCAATATTATACTAAATTCAAGTGACCAAGTTTTTATTCATTCTTCTATTCATTTTTTTTCCAAATCCCTTACTTTGGTACACCTTGGCGAAACGTTTTGCCCGCAGACGAACAACCACAATTAATATTTTAATTCCGGATCTTTCGACCATGTGCTCTTCAGAAATCTTAAGTTCGCCCCTAGAAAAAGATATCATTAAAGCAACCCAACAAAGCAAGCGACTTACAGTGACCACGTTTTTATTCATTATTTTGTCCATTTTTTCCAAATCCCAAACTTCAGTACATTTTAACGGACCGTTTCGCTTACAGACGAACAACTAAAATCATATGTCAATTCCGGAACTTTCGACCATGTGCTCTTTAGAAATCCAAAGTTCGCCCCCAGAATAAAAATATATTATAAGGCAGCAAACAACCTTCCCTCAAAACAAGTGACTTACATTCAGGCAGCTATGGTTATATATATATATATATATATATATATATATATATATATATATATATATATAAATATATATATATATATATATATATAGAGAGAGAGAGAGAGAGAGAGAGAAAATTATTTTATGGAAATAGTAATAAGCAAGGCAACATGCTAATAAAAAACGAACACAAAATCATAACTAAAGCGGGACCAAAATATTTCGGTCCATAGGTTCGACCATATTCGTTTGTTAAAATTAGTTTTATTTATTTATTAGTTTTATAGATTTAAGGAAAAACATTCTTAGGGAGTAAAAACGGTAGTAAGGGGTGGGAGGCAATAGTCTCTGTATGTAGTAATTTGGTACTTAAGGAGAGGAGAAGGTGGAGGAGTAAAACAAAGAAAGAGTAGCAGGCGAGTAATGAGGGGGGAGGATGGGTGCAGTGGTAAGCAGTGGAGGAGGTTAAATACGAGGTGGGCAGAAAAATACAAACAAATAAAAGCACGTGGAGAAAAAATAAATTAAATTAAAAACACGTTTTGAACAGAATAAAATGAATAAGAGACACATGAAGGAAAATTAAATTCAAATAAAAAAAAAATTAAAAAAAAATGACAAAATTAAAAATTAAAATTAAAATATCATGTATCTATGCAGTAGAAAGAAAAAACAACAAAAAGAAAAATATAAAGAAAAAGAAAGAGAACAAAAGTAAGAAACTCCATTGCCGCAATGTTGCATCCTTGTGCTTGTTTTACAAGTACTTCAATAGAATGTGCTCCGATGAACTTCCTGCACTTGTGCCCCCTCGACGTAAATGCATTCAACCAACCCGACAATCAGCTTAATCCCATCCATTCACTGTGGAGGTCCCAATATGCCGACGAGCCTTCTACTCCAATAGGTTTTGTTCGGGCTCCGGCCTTTGGAACTCTATCCCTTTCTGCTCCCTGTTTCCCCGACTGTACCATAATGCAAAATTTAAAACACATGTGAACAAACATCTCGCTGTTCAGTTCTCAATTTAGGATGACCCCCGAAACTTGAACCCTAATTCTCAGTAACCCCTTACGTCTACAGTGACAACAACTTGCCTTGTTTCTGGTGAATTTTGTTAAAAAAAAACAAGTACAGTTTTTAGAATGGTCCGATGAAGCTAGATTTCGAACGAGCTTGCCGCTGAAACATGTATGCACATATGTAGTCAATAATGTTTGTTTAAATAAAGGTATAACTACATTAACTGTTATTGAGCACTATCTTAAGAAAACAACAACAATACAAGTACCATATTTATACACCGATTATATATATATATATATATATATATATATATATATATATATGCAAAACTATATATATGATAAAATTATCGCTGTTTATCTTGTTATTCAGTGGTGTACGTGTGGTCCTGGATGTCGGGATTTGAGTTGTAAAATACTTGAAGCCCAGGGGTTCGAATTGCACGACCAGTAGTGAATAGTCATACCTCTACGCTGATGAGTCCCGATTAAAAAGGACGAAACGTATATGTACATAGATAATAAACAAAACAAATATTTATTATTTGTAGCCCCTTGAAAACCCTTTATATGGGTACTGTAAGTGTAGTATTTACACAGCATGACGTCGCTAGCTATAAATGCATCGTTCCTTTCATGAAGTTGAACACTCTTATTACGTCAAGCCGCTGAAATTAGTGTTAAAATTATCACTGTTTATCTTGTTATTCAGCGGTGGCCGTGTGGATTTGAGTTGTAAAATACTCGAAGCCCGGGAGTTCGAATCGCGCGACCAATAGTGAATAGTTATATCTCTATGCTGAGGATTAAAAAAGATGAAAAGTATACGCACATAGATAATAAACAACACAAATATTATATATATATATATTTTCTACTCTTTCCCCCTCATTGCCTGGGAAAACCTCCCACCGTACACACGCAAACCCCAAACACCGATGAAGACTGAATGATCAGTCGAAAATTTTGTTCATCAACAAGAAAAAACTATTTTTCTTTACAGAACAATTTATATTCCTACACGTCAAAAAATAAAAAAATAAAAAAATAAATAATAAAAAGTTATAACACAATATAAACTTTTTTTTCACATTATTTTTTTATATACATACTTATATATATATACTTATATATATATATATATATATATATATATATATATATATATATATATATATATATATATATATATATATATACTAATAGATATCAAAGTTCTTTTCAATCTATCTGTCCGTTGATAAGGCGTCCGGTGAATGGAGATTTAAAGATGTTTTTACACGCATACTTTTACTCTCCATTACTTTATATTTTTTTGAATTTTGAATTTAGGCTTTTCCACTGTCAACTTATCCATCTGTATAATTCCTCTGATGATAAGATTTTAATCTTTGAAAAGCCTTGGCTTAAAGAAAGAAAAATAAACATGTTTTAATCGAGTACACCTTGCATTAAACACTCGAAGTTGAAATATATTTGTCATTCGTACATCTTTATCTCTCTTCCTTCATTTATCTTTATATATATATATATATATATATATATATATATATATATATATAGGGTGTTCGGAAAGTCACCGTGCACTTACATATTTATTAACAAACATGTTTCAATATAGACTACAGGATGTAAATATGAATGACAATTATAAATTATGTTGAAAGTGACCCCATCTGTTACATACACGTGTGAGTGCTCTGAAACACACTCCGAAGAGTGCTTGTCCGAATCATTAACGTTATATATTGGGTTCCAAATCTGAAATATAAACAAAATATTAGAACAGTGCACACTGACTTTCCGAACACCCTGTATATATATAACATAAAAAAAGACAAATCTCAAGCAATATTCATCCCCTCAAAAAATTTCGGATCGAAATATTGCTGAACTGCTAATATACAGTGTGGTTTGAGATTCCCTGCGAACGTCTCAAACTTATGACTAGACATTTTTAAATAGATGAAAAAATTACTGATTTCATCTATTATGGTATTATCTGTTAATATGTGTGCGTAGTCCATATTATCGTATCATGATATAATCCTTCAATGATGTTATTTAACTAATAAATATATATATATAAAAATAACGTTTCTTGGTTTTTCAAAATTCTCTAATACAATTCAAAAAACGTTTTCGTAAGGATGTGTGACCCTTTCTTCTATTCAAATCTGCGTAACCACGCTCTCATACACATCTAATTTTCATTTTCTACGAGTTCATCAACAACATCAGACAATAAATATTCTTTCGGGACCACGAGGAGATTTTCTTGCGATTTTCTAACAGCAGCAAGTTGAAGAGGGGGAAAAAAGGTAGAAAATAAATTACTCTTTGATAAGGCTGTTTATTAGCGAAAGTCTAAAAAATATACTTATAATTTTTTTTTAATTCATTTCATAAATATAACGTTTCTTGGTGTTTCTTAATTCTATAATATAATTCAAAAAACGTTTTCCTTAGAATATGCGACCCATATATATATATATATATATATATATATATATATATATATATATATATATATATATATATATATGTGTGTGTGCGCGTGTGTGGGTGTGTGTGTGAGGTTGGGTATGTGTTTATATTTATATATTTTATATATACAAAACTAAACTAATGAACGGATCATTATCAAGTTTTGAATATATATTCTTGGCAACACAGTGAGTAACATTTTATTTACCTCCCAGGAGGTTAGGCACAAGGCCAGTTTTATCTCACTCCCACAAGGTAAGATGTGACCCAAGGGCGGGTCGGGAAAGTGGGACTTGAAAAGCCAGCGCCCGAGAAGGTGAGCACTCTGGCCATTAAACATTTCCTGGGCAGCCCCGTCGGCATTCCCCGGTAGGGGCGCCTCAGGCAGTAAGCAATAAACTTACTCCTCCCCAAAGAGGGAAGGCAAAGCCTGGGAGGGTCGACCTCCTAGAACTGCACAGGACAGACCCATGGACCGGCGTAAATCAAGCCCCGAAGGCCAAGACGATACCAGTTTATGGGGTGTAGTATCCATCGGAACAAAGGCCGATGAGTAACATGTCCGCATGATTTTTTTGTAAATTTTAATATTTACTGGTTCATATGTATTCGCTGCGAACGTCTCAAACCTAGATAGATAATGAAGACATGAATATGATATTAACGAAAAAAAAAGTTCAAAATGGCGGCTTGTATCATCGGGACGCTGTCACATATTACTCGATGAGTTGCCATAAGTTGAACCTTTATGTTGTCACCGGCCACCCATGAATTCTTCAGGACAGGAAATAGCTTTCCTTTTTTTGGCAGGTGAAAGACATTACACCTGCACGATTAGTTTTTTGTTTTGTTTAATGTTTCTGTTTGTCATGCCAGCCAGGCATAAATAAGATCAAAGCGGTAATGACATTATTATAAGTGGTTAGAAAAAAAATGGATTTTTGTGGTGACCACATTTTCATGTGGACTGAGGAACTGGGTGTGTGTAGGAGTGAGTCGAGGTTTAGTGGTCACAGGAGGACAGACAGCGAAGTTAAGGAAGGGGGTCTTGTCAAATACTTATATGTGATTATTATGGTTTCCTCTTCGGCTATGAGGTAAATAATATTAATACGTGTGGCGATATTTCCTATTGTTTATAATTGACTATTCCAAGCTTCTTGTTATAGTTAGTTTTATTATATTCGATTGTTAGTAAAAAAAACACACACAGATATAGACAGAGAGATATAACAACTGTAGCGAGAGTGATAGATGGAGATACGGAATCTAGAGTTATAGAAAGAGATACGGAAGTGAGAGTTATAGAGGAACAGAAGCGAGAGTGATAGTGAGAGAGAGAGAGAGAGAGAGAGAGAGAGGGGGGGAGTGAGAGTGATATATATGGATAAACATGGAAGTTAGAGTGATATAGTAAAACACAAGCGAGAATGGCAGAGAGAGAGAGAGACAGAAGCGAGAGTGATGGAGAGAAAATGATAATATGGATAGAAATGGAAGCTACAGTGATAGAGAAAGACTCAAGCGAGGAATACAGAGAGAGAGAGAGAGAGAGAGAGAGAGAGAGAGAGAGAGGGAAGCGAGAGTGATAGAGAGATACGGAATCGAGAGTGATACAGAGAGAGAGACGGAAGCGAGAGAAATATATATTAAGAGAGAGGTAGCAAGGAAGACTGATATATACAGTGACGGAAACAATACTGATAGAGAGAGACGGAAGCGAGTGTGATACAGAGAGAGACGGAAGCGAGAGTAATATATTGAGAGAGAGACGGAAGCGAGAGAAATATATATAGAGAGCTGTAGTAAGGAAGACTGATATATACAGTAACGGAACCAATACTGACAGAGAGAGACGGAAGCGAGAGTGATAGAGAGATACACAATCGAGAGTGATACAGAGAGAGAGAGAGAAAGAGAGAGAGAGAGAGACGGAAGCGAGAGAAATATATATATAGAGAGAAGTAGCAAGGAAGACTGATATAACAAGTAACGAAAACAATACTGATAGAGAGAGAGAGACAGACAGAAGCGAGTGTGATACAGAGAGAGACGGAAGCGAGAGTAATATAGAGAGACACTGACTCAGGAGTGATATAAGGATAGACGGAATCGAGAATAATATAGTGAGACACGGTAGCAAAAGTGATATAGAGAGAGACGGAAGCAAGAGCGATATTTGGAGATACAGAAGCGAGAGCTATATATAGAGAGACAGAACCGAGAGTGATAGAAAGAGGCTGAAGCGAGAGTGATATATAGGGATACAGAAGCAAGATTTATATAAAGAGAGACGGAACAGAGAGTGATGCGGAGAGACGGAAGTGAGAGTTATATGGACCGTGAAGAAACCGAGGGTGATACAGAGAGAGAGAGAGAGAGAGAGAGAGAGAGAGAGAGAACCGAAAGTTACAGAGAGAGACAGAAGCGAGAGTTACAGAGAGAGACAGAAGCGAGAGTTACAGAGAGAGACAGAAGCGAGAGTTACAGAGAGAGACAGAAGCGAGAGTTATATATAGAGAGACAGAAGCGAGAGTTATATATAGAGAGATAGAAGCGAGAGTTATATATAGAGAGATAGAAGCGAGAGTTATATATAGAGAGACCGAAGCGAGAGTTATATATAGAGAGATAGAAGCGAAAGTAATAAAGACTCTACTAAATAATGTCGTGCGTGGGTAGTTAAAATAATAATCAATGACAGAGGATGAGAGTAATAGACATGAACTTAGTAAGAGAGGGTTGACATGATAAGTAAATGGCCCAGAACAAGGGTCACCTTTCTACTCCAAATCCCGACGATGTAACCGATGAGGATATTCTGATTAACCATAGAGAAATAAATTCTATTATGCCGAATAGGCAACTATAGTCGTCGATATAAACAGTGTCTAAGAAGGAGGAACGTGCATTTATAGCTATGATTTGACTGCTTACTCGATGGCCCGGTCGAAATGAAGGTTACAAATAATTATTTAATAATAAATATTTAATTATCTACGAACGTACAAGTGTCATCTTTTCGGAATCAACAGTCGCACGATTCGAACCTCGGAACAAAAAGTCCCGATACTCTAACCGATGAGGCCATTCTGAACAACTATATGAATTGGTGAGAAATACATCATCCTATTATGCCGAGCAGGCAACCATAGTCAGCCGACTTAACAGTGTTACTCTCTTGCACTGATTAGAGAAATAAGCTTGGAATATATATATATATATATATATATATATATATATATATATATATATATATATATATATATATATATATAAATATTCCAAGCTTATTTCTCTAATATATATATATATATATATATATATATATATATATATATATATATATATGAAGAAAAATGGAAAGGAATTAGAGAAGCAAAAGCCAAATCAAATTTCAATTCAATTGCTCAGAGCAAGGTATATTCCGCTAAAAGGCAATTTATTCAAGTTAAATTTTCCTTAAGCCAGGCTTTTCAAAGATCAAAATCTTATCATCAGAGGAAGTCGCTGGGATAGATAAGTTGGCAAAGGCCAAGATTTAAAATTTGAAAAAGTAAAATAAAAGTTGTAGGGAAAGAAACATGGGCAAAACTCTGCCCGAATGCAAGCAAATGTCCGATTGCTAAAAAGTCCGGTGTCGAAAAGTCCATCGGAGAAAATGAAATGTAGATATGTAGGTCGTTAAAAGGCACGAGAGGTGGTGAGAGAGGATTCAAAGTTTAATTCCAAAGACCACAACTTCAAGTGCGGCGAATATAGAATGAATCCAAAGGGTAAAAAGTCCAATAAGAGGTACGTTCGTAGATGCAGGCAGGGCTCAGTAAAACGTGAGCTGTATACTTTTCACAATAGGTTTTACCTTTCCTAAAAGTTCGCTTTTAGTACACCACTTTATCTATATATATATATATATATATATATATATATATATATATATATATATATTCCAAGCTTATTTCTCTAATCAGTACAGGAGAGTAGCAAAATCATGACTTTTCATTCTCTGCTTGTTCACGTCAACAGCCATGCCGAAGTCTGGACACATTCTGACAAATAAAAATTGATATTCTGTATGATTTGCCTACATTGTTTTCTTCATCCTGAGGAAGTCTTTCAATAAAGACGAAACGTTGATGAATACATAAATCACATAGTTTTAAACTTCCTTTTTTAATTTTACACACACACATCACACCAAATAAATAAATATATATATATATATATATATATATATATATATATATATATATATATATATATATATATATGTGTGTGTGTGTGTTTGTGTGTGATTATCATCCCAGCTTTCATCCGATAAAAGTACAACTAGTCCAGCGGTCGTCAATCAGTGGTCTATGGAGCACTTGTGGTCGGTGCAATATTTATAATGGTCAGCATAGAAATGGAACATTATTTCAAAGTTTATGAAGCCTCTAGATTGTTACCTAACAACAGTATCAAAACATATGGATATAGATATGTCCAAGACCTCATGTAATATAGAAATAAAAGCGAGTACACAAATGTCACATCATCCAGCCATAGTATAACATAACATAACTTGCAAAGTCATGTTCAATACTTCTTTTTGAATATCTTTTTACCATTACTGTATATAACGAGTTAATAAATGGTTGACGATTATAATTGGCTACAAACATGACGAAAAAAAAAGAGAGAAAAAGATTGAATGACATGTAAGCAGTGAATTATGGATTACGACGTCATTGCAACCATTGCCACGGTTATCAACTTCTAGCTGCAAACCATAGGGACCATAAAACCATAAGCAACCCCCAGAATCAGGAGAACGAAACTTAGTTGAGGAGGAGGAAGCGGAACAGGATGAAATTAATTTTTATTGAATTTTGAAAACGTTGAATAATTGCCTTCATTTAGGAATTCATATTAATAAAAGTTTTCCGATTATTATTATATGCATCTATTTACCTTAAATAATTTGGGTCATTGTTAATATTTTTATGAAGCTCTTTATTAAAAACGTCGAGGTACAAAATGTATTATGCATATTAAATATGTCTAAGACCGAAATAAACATGAGCACGCAAATGTGACATCATCTAACCATAGCATAACATAACACGACTTGCAAAGTTATGTTCAAATAACATTTTTAAAAAGTTTTTTTTTTAAATATATGAAAAAAATAAATTTTTAAATAAATTAAAAATTAATTTTTTAAATATATTTAAAAAAAAAATATTTTTTAAAAAATAAATTAAAAAAAATTTTTTTTAAATAAAAAATTAAAAAAAAAAAATAAATTTGAAAATTATTATTTTTATTTTTAAAATAAATTTTAAAATCTTATTTCTTGTAGTTAAATTGATAACTAGTTCTGAATAATTAACTAGTATAACAGACACGATGGAGCGACGAAGAAAAACGTACACTGCAATTTTAATGGTAGAAGTATGGATTAAAAACGATATCGACAACTGGCTACAAAACATTGGGACTATGAAATCGTAAACAACACACACACCAGAAGAACTAAACACAAAGTAACTGAGGAGCAGGAAGCCGAACGGGATGAAATTAATTTTAAATAAAGTTTCATGCTTCGAATAATTGCTTTAATTTAAAAAAATAATTTTAATTAAATGAAAGTTTCCGATTATGTCTATACAGAATTAAGTATGTTTTTATGTTTGTATAACGAATGTGAAGAGTTCATTATGAATTTTTGACAACTACTGATAGGCGTAAATGTCGGTAATGTATACTATATCAAGTTTAATGTTATTTTATACAAAAGGAGCAAACAGGGGGCACAGTCTGTCGTAAAAATTCAGATGCTTCAGATTTTTGTGAAATTTTTACAATAGGGATTAGAAATCACTTAATATTCCTCGAATTTCAGTTTCTTTGGAGTATTTTAAAGGGTTTTTGAGGGCATAAAACGACTATAATCTCCCATTTGAAAATCCACATATTTAAGATTTGCGCTAAATTTAACCCATAATCATTAGACACTAATTTAGCAAGATTCCCTAGATAACCATTTTAAAATTTTCTATGATTCAAAATCATATGAATTTTGATCGAAATTAGAATAAGGATTCTAGACATAAGGTTTATTTGCATTATATGATGATTTTAATCTTCGCAAAAAGACATGAAAGTGGCGTAAAACTGTTCTGCTAAAGGAATCAATTTTACCAGTCCTTAGACAGGCCTAGTTCTTATATATATATATATATATATATATATATATATATATATATATATATATATATATATACATATATGTATATATATACATATATATACATATATGTATATATATATAAACATATATAGTTATGCATATATATGTATATATATAGTTATGTATATATATATATATATATATATATATACCAATCTAGTTAGTCAATGGGTTTTGCTTAGTAAACATATAATCAGAAAATATAAATGAACATATAAAAAATCACAAAGATCTCCGACTTTGTACAAATTCTCTAGCGACTATCGATTGCTTTAAAGCCATTCCTAATGAAATACAATACCGATTCACATAATTCCACATCACAGACTTCTATCTCTCCATCAACATGGGCATTATCTATATCAGCAATTTCCTCTGATGATAAAATTTTGATCTTTGAAAAGCCTGGCTTGAGGAAAAAATTAATTGAATAAATTGCCTTTTTGCGGAATATACCTTGCATTGAGCAACTGAATTTAAAAATAGATCTGCCTCCGTCGCTTTTCTAATTCCTTTTCATCCTTCTACCTATATATATATATATATATATATATATATATATATATATATATATATGCAAACATTGTTAAAAATAACAACATTCGTCTGGTTAATTATACCTTTTTTATTTTTTTTCTGATGTTATTTTTGTGTTAAAATTATATAAATAATAATAAATGTTCCATAGGTTTCACGAACGTTTTCGATTCTTCGTCGAATCATCCTATGGTGTCAAAAGAACATTTTTTAAACCATAGTTTCGTAATAGTAATGGTTTAAAAATATGTCTACATACCCTTTCTATTCAAATTGGCGTAAGCTCGCTTACAGACATAACGTGTATTTGGATTCACTTATAATTCTGAACACTTTTCTCCACACTGCTCCTACGCAAATATTTTTCCGCGTTCTATAATTCATCGGACTTCCTTTCAACGGAAATTTACCACCCGGACAAACCGCATATCTTTTTTACAAAACTTTTCTTTTTTCACTGCGTTTTTTAATAATATTTTTCATATTTTTCAAAAAATATTTATTTTCAGAAAGAGCGTAGAGAGCCAGAGAGAAAATGGCCGAATACACATAAGACCTCTCTACGCTCTTTCTGAAAGTATTCCTCTCGTTCTAATTAAGTGACGGATATCCCCCATCTAGTAACTATTTTGTGAAAGTTTGTATTTGTCACTTCAACTATTGCAACGCTACATTGTGTATTGTCGGCAGTTGAAACCAGTATTCCAGACATTTAATTTCCCTGATGATCTGCCAAGCAAGTAACTGCTTGGTAGTGAAACACGTGTAGGAAAAAACATTTAATTTAAATAAATAATATTTGTAAGAAAAAATATCTTTAATGGTGATCATTGGTGTCCTGAAAGGAATGCTTTGGTAAGCCTTCATAAAATCACATATTAATGCTCTGTACTCTGTAATTGAGTATCATCGAGCTTGTTTGTATTGGAACCACCCCGGTCTTCACTGAATGATCTATTTTATAAGTGAAAAATCTAAATATATATATATATATATATATATATATATATATATATATATATATATATATATATATATATATAATTATTATTTGTAGTTCATAGTAAACCCGTTTAGATGGGCACTGTAAGTGTAGTATTAAGACAGCATGACGTCGCTAGCTATAAATGAATCAATGAATCGTTCTTTTCATTAAGTTGAACGCTCTTATGACGTCCAGCCGCCGGAAGTGTTAAAATGATCACTGTTTATTCGCTATTCAGCGGTGACCCAGTGGTTTTAGATGTTGGATTTGAGTTGTAAAATACTCGGAATCCGGGATTTCGAATCACATGACCAGTAGTGAATAGTCATATCTCTATGCTGATGAGTCTCGATTATACAGGACGAAAGGTACAAATTAAATATATATATATATATATATATATATATATATATATATATATATATATATATATATATATATATATATATATATATATATTAGTACTTCATGTATCCACATAAAATATTATAAGGAGATATAATTTTTTATCTGTCAGTTTTCAGTATTTACTTCAACAGTGCTCGATACGTAAGTAGAGCTAGGTAATAAGCAATGAAAATATATATGGCAATCAAGCTACACAGAGGCTCCCGTGTTTCATCCCCGGGGGAAATCGCCAGGCTAAATGTATATATATATATATATATATATATATATATATATATATATATATGTATATATATATATATATATATATATATATATATACAACGTAGTGTTAATTCATTTCGTGAAGTCATCCTCCTGTTGTAAAACAGACAAATAAACGAACCCCAATAATTCGAAAAGGGTTGAGATGCCGTTCAAAACATAAACAAAACAAAACAATAAAAATCCTGCTTTGTTGAAAGTTACTGAAACGTGTCGCGGTGATAATTCTTTTAAAAAAAGAATAAAGAAAGAAGAGCCCCGCGTTGAGACCATAGAGATATACACGCAAGTTGTCTTTATTGGATACTTTCGACGACCACCCGAGTTTGCTATTTTTCGTCATTGTTTCGTTGATGTTGACAAGTAATCCCATCACGGAGAGGGCCGTGTTCTCATCCCTTCTTTGTATTTTTACGATCGCCTCTCGTGTGTTTTTTTTATGGATTGGGTTTATTTCATTTTATATCTGCGGACGTTAGCATCCTTGGTTTCTGTCCGCAGTTCCGCCTATCAAATGTTGGGAATTAACGCGGCGCCCATCATCATATATTACCTGGTCCTCGTCTTCTCCCCCATGTACAGACGACGCGCAGTCAAACATAACACAACAAAACAAAAAAATATATATCTTACAAGTTGTACTTACCCGGCGTTGTCCGGGATGCAGTGACGTCATTTTATTACGTTTCCGGATTTTTTTTAGATTTTAGATGGAGATTGGGCGTTTGTATTATTTAGATAATTCACATTTAGTAGAATTACATCTTTATTTTACTCTTCATAACAACACATACAATTAACTTCTAATCCCTATATCTACCCCTCTATCTTGCCTTTTGGCTAAGATCAAAGTGTAGTATCTGTTCCGATGGATACTGCGCCCCATAGACTGGTATTGTCTTGGCCTTCGTTCCTTGACTTACGCCGGTCAATGGGTCTGTCCTGTGCAGTTCTAGGACGTCTACCCTCCCAGGCTTTGCCCCCCCCCTCTTTGGGGAGGAGTAAGTTTATTGCTTACTGTCTGAGGCGTCCCTACCGGGGAATGCCGACGGGGCTGCCCAGGCAATTTTTTAAATGACCAGAGTGCTTACCTCTCGGGCGCTGGCTTTTCAAACCCCACTTTCCCGACCCGACCTTGGTCATATCTTACTTGTGGGAGTAGGATAAAAACTGGCCTTGTGCCTAACTCCTGGAGAGGAGTAAATCAATACCCATCTATCTGCTATATAAATACCAACACCGCATGTTCCCGTTTCATTTCCATTCCAATGCAGTTCATACCTTGATCTTTTCACACAATCATTTCAACTGGCATCTTCTATATCAGACTTTACATTCAAGCGTCCAACATTTAAACTACACAGCATCAAATTTTTTTTCTTTTTTGAGGCAAAATTATTATAGGCCAGGTTCCCTTCCTGACACATACGGTAATTATCTACCTCCCACAAAGTAAAATGTAACACAAGATCAGAAAGTGGGATTTGATAAGTCAGCACACTAGAGGAAGAGCACTTATGACCTTTAAAAATTACCTGGGCAACCCCGTCGGCATTCCCCGATAGGGGCGCCTCAGGCGATTAGCAATAAACTAAACCCTTCTCAAACGGTGAGAAGGCAAAGCCTGGGATAGTGGACCTCCTAGAACTGCACAGGACAAACCCACAGACCGACGGAAATCAAAACCCGAAAGCGAAGATGATACTGGTCTATAGGGTGTAGTATCTATCGGAACAGATACTACACTTTGCTCTTGGCTAAAAGGCCGAGACTCAGTGGGGTGATGGGGACCAGTGTTTTTATAGAGACACGGCAACCTTACATAGCAACCCTTACCCTAACCTTGCTAAAAGTAGTACAGCCTTCCCTCCTTAAAATTGTCGGGTCATGGCAAAATCTTCAATGCCGTGGATCACATTTTATAGAACTGTACAAAACATGAACCCTAAACAGTCGTGTTCGAACAATCTCTTAGTTCTAATGCATGTCATTTCTGTAAAGAGAACCACATAAAAACAAGCCGCGCATGCGTGGTCCCCCTCTGTATGTGACGAGTGTAAAATGTAATAAATTTGGGCAATTTGGGGCATTTTTGACCCCCCTTTGACCCCGTGGGGGCGCGAAAAAGAATTTTTCTGATGTCAAGGATGCTCATTTTATATCCAGAACAATTGCCTCTACATTTTGGCCAAGTTTCAGAAAAATGTAATGGATGGATCAAACGTTATGGGAGAAAAGGGTAATTTTTTGCCATTTATGGGGGCTTTTGACCCCCTGGGGGCGCGAACCAGATTTTTTCCAAGATCAGCGATACTTAGTTTGTATTAGGAACAATTGCCTCCACATTTTGGTAAAGTTTCAGAGAAATTGAATGGATGGATGAAAAGTTATGGGGCAAACAATGTCATTTTCGACCATTTCGGGGCCATTTGACCCCCTGGGGGGCTAACCAGATTTTATTTCAAAAATCGGAGAATCTCACCTTCTAACCTGACCAAACTTACAACTTCATGCAAACTTTCAGAGAAATTCAATGGATGGTTGCGGAGAAAAATCAGGACGGACACACACACGGACACACACACGGACGGAAATGCCTCAAAACATAGGTCTCCCAATTTTTAAAATCGGGGGACCAATTAAACATTATGCTTTGACCTATCTAAAGAAAGTCATTTGATTGAAGGGGGACTGGCCCAGTTTATATAGAGAGACATTCTATTAATTTAAATATTCATCGTAATACGCCATATGCTTAATATTTGTCTGTATTAAAATCGAAGAATAAGAACATTTTTAAAATGTTAATATTGAAGAATCAGAAAAATTTATAAATGTTTTTTTTTTTGTACTTTGGATTCAAAATAGTTCTGTTCGATAGATTAATTTCATGATTAACCAGCAGAATCGATTTATATTTACAATTAATTGATATTTCATATCAACTATTTAAAAGGTTACCTTGTCGTATGATGTTATAGTCGCTAGGTTTAGAGCATTTAAAGACCTGTAAAAATAGCTAAAAACAAAACAAAAATATAGAACTTACTAGTTATATCTACCCTGTGTCATTTCATTTATGTTTTTGCACGTTCTTTAATAAGAAATTATAAAGTTTACAGTAGTAAAATGTAATATTAAGAAAAGTAATATTTTTTAGGCTTTTAAATGATCCAATTCTAGCGATTATAACATGACATGACAGACCAACATATTATATTACTTATTATTTTAGTTTAAATTACTTTCTGGGAAGCTTGAAATACCTACGGGGGAGTTTGAATTACCTACTGGGGAGTTTGAATTATCTACTGGGGAGTTTGAATTACCTTAGGGGAGTTTGAATTAAATAGTGGGGAGATCCAATTACCTACTGGGGAATTTGAATGACCTACTAGACACTATCATCAAGTGTCTTCGGTCTCTCTGTACAAGGGGTTGTCAGGACAACCTGACAAGAAAATACTTCACCAAACAATGAAACCCTGACTAAATATTCAAGATAGCCTAGTATTCGCAGCACAAATAAGATCGCCTCTATACACTAGCTCAGACGAGGAATGGTGCACCTTCTCCAAGTATGTTACTTCAAGTAACAACACTTAGTTGGATACTCCACCAGACTAGATGAATACTTGCCCTGGAATCCGGTAAGACCAAGTGACCACAAAAAGATATACTATAATACCACAGAAAGATATACTATAATACCACAAAAAGATATACTATAATACCACAAAAAGATATACTATAATATCACAAGAGATATACTATAATACCACAAAAAGATATACTATGATACCACAAAAAGATATACTATAATACCACAAAAAGATATACTATAATACCACAGAAAGATATACTATAATACCACAAAAACATATACTATAATACTACAAAAAGATATGCTATAATACCACAAAAAGGTATACTATAATACCACAAAAAGATATACTATAATACCACAAAAAGATATACTATAATACCAGAAAAGATATACTATAATACTACAAAAAGATATACTATAATACCACAGAAAGATATACTATAATACCACAAAACGAGATACTATAATACCACAAAACGATATACTATAATACCACAAAAGGATATACTTTAATACCACAAAAAGATATACTATAATACCACAAAAGGATATACTATAATACCACAAAAGGATATACTATAATACCACAAAAAGATATACTATAATACCACAAAAAGATATACTATAACACTACAAAAAGATATACTATAATTCCACAAAAAGATATACTATAATTCCACAAAAAGATATACTATAATTCCACAAAAAGATATACTATAATACCACAAAAAGATATACTATAATTCCACAAAAAGATATACTATAATACCACAAAAGGATATACTATAATACCACAAAAAGATATACTATAATTCCACAAAAAGATATACTATAATTCCACAAAAAGATATACTATAATACCACAAAAAGATATATTATAATTCCCCAAAAAGATATACTATAATAGCACAGAAGGATATACTATAATACCACAAAAAGATATACTATAATTCCACAAAAAGATATACTATAATTCCACAGAAGGATATACTATAATACCACAAAAAGATATACTATAATTCCACAAAAAGATATACTATAATTCCACAAAAAGATATACTATAATTCCACAAAAAGATATACTATAATACCATAAAAAGATATACTATAATACCATAAAAAGATATACTATAATACCACAAAAAGATATACTATAATAACACAAAAAGATATACTATAATACCACAAAAAGATATACTATAATACCATAAAAAGATATACTATAATACCATAAAAAGATATACTATAATACCATAAAAAGATATACTATAATACCACAAAATTATATACTATAATTCCACAAAATGATATACTATAATTCCACAAAATGATATACTATAATTCCACAAAAAGATATACTATAATTCCACAAAAAGATATACTATAATACCACAAAAAGATATACTATAATACCACAAAAAGATATACTATAATACCACAAAAAGATATACTATAATACCACAAAAAGATATACTATAATACCATAAAAAGATATACTATAATACCATAAAAAGATATACTATAATACCACAGAAAGATATACTATAATACCACAAAAAGATATACTATAATACCACAAAAAGATATACTATAATACCACAAAAGATATACTATAATACCACAAAAAGATATACTATAATTCCACAAAAAGATATACTATAATATAATTAACTGGTCAATTGGGGAGAGGAAATCTGTTTTTTTTACTTCTTTACAAACTCAACATTTGAGAGATAGAAGAGAGCTTCAATGGAACATTCGGATATCTATGTATCTCATATAGAGATCACGTGTTAACCCCAGGAAAAGGGGCCTTTTTATTTCTGAGAACTTAGACTGAAGTAAAATGCAACCAAAGTTATATAATCGAAACGAACTATCGATAAACGGTAAACAGACGACGAACGGTCGCACGTAACACAGCCAAACAACAAAATATGACTTACTGTTTTTTATGTACTAACGAGTTACCGCCTAGCAAGACCTAAAGGCCACTCGAGGATAAGAGTTAATGTGTGTAACGTGGACGCTGAAACAACACCGTGACGATTTGTAACGACGGTTTTAATTGGGTACAATTTGATTATTTAAGAAGACGGATCAACTAGAATTTGTTAACATTGGACTTGAAAACAACCATGGTGTAGTCAGCAGGGATGCAGACCGGTAATTATTGGAAAAAATCTTTGCTTATTATATTCAGTTTAGTTTTACGTACAGCGAGGGAGAAAGGAACATTATTTATAGTGGTTCTTCTTTTTCTTCTTCTACTTCTTCTTCTTCTTCTTCTTCTTCTTCTTCTTTCGTGTGAATCAGATGATGTTTTTCTAGTTAGAAATCTTTCTGGAAAGACATCGGGTACTTACGGGAAGGACCACGAGAAGGTCGCCAACATCCCTAAGTGAAAGTAGTACTGTGGAACAGACTGGAGTCGAACTTGGAACACCCAGTTCTTCAGTCCGTGTCGTTATCCACTTAAACACCGTCACCTCCCATTTATAGTGGTTGTAGAAGACGAGTTTTTTCTGTGAATGTTTTACAGTGGGAACCATAGATTGGAGCTCAGTTGAGCACCTGCCATGAAAATAACGACGGAGTAGAAAAAGACTAAAAACCTCTTTTTTGTGAGAAAGAGGCTGCAGGTAAAGGAAGAGGGCATGCTCCACTAGATTTCAAAATGTAAACGCATCAAATGATGCTCTTAGTGGCACCTCCCCAGATGTGTCAGCAGTACTTCATCTTAAGACGTATTTGACTCTACAGATTAGAGAATTGTATCAGAAGTGAAATAATTTATGGAGAGGTAGAATGATCCGACAATTTTGCGAGCTACCGTAGCAACGTATTTGATATATGTCTTCCATTTAAGGTCTCGAGTGAAGGTCAGGCCTATTTTTCTAACATTGTCTGAGATGCAGGGAAGTCTTTTTCGCTTTTAATTTATTTTGTTCATATTATATTCAAATAACCATAGTTTTATTTTATTATTTTTATTATTTTTATTTTTTCACATTTCCAAAAAACATAATATCTGTGAGATATATTTTTTTACGGTCCGTTTCATTTGTCTTGTGCCAAACAACATTGTTATGTCAATATCGTCTCTGCAACACTACACAATCATCAGAAAAATTCATAAAGAGTAAAAAGTTCTTGGATTAAAGTGATATATATATATATATATATATATATATATATATATATATATATATATATATAATTTTAATAATAATTTTCATATTTTTCAAATATTTGAACTTTGTTTTTTTCGAAAGCCAACTTATCCATCTGTATTTCTCCTCTGATGATAAGATTTCGATCTTTGAAAAGCCTTGGCTTAAGGAAAGAATAATAAACACTAGTTTATTACTGAATGCACCTTGCATTGAACAATTGAAATTTGAAATAAATTTGGACAATCGTCGCATATTTATCACTCTTTTTTCTTCTATCTCTCTCTATATATATACGAGAGAGAGAGTAGTGATAAATAAAAAAAATTAAATGATTTATACCATTATTAATGATGGTTCCAAGAATTCAATATCAACAATGGTCAGCGTACGATCGTTTCAGAGACGTTTAAGAATCATATTTGATTTTCTCATATATATATATGTATATATATATATATATATATATATATATATATATATATATATATATATATATATATATATATATATATATCAGCTCATTATCTTCTCGTAATATTGATGTCCATACCTACCAGAAGCAACGTGTAATAAAAGCAGCGTCTATGTCATTAGGAACCAAATAATAGTTTCTGTCTGATGATGTTCAAAAGGTCGTCAGGTTCCTAGGCGGTCCATTGTCGGCGTACGTATTGGAGAGGATACATGTGGAATAAAGGTTTTTTTTTCAGCATGCTAATCAACTGGCAATAAAATGGACGCTGAGAGCCGCACTAAAAAGCGATCGTCTCAGCGAGAAATGAGAGAAAATGAGAAATAAAACGCATAAACGAATATCATCAGCAGCAAATTAGATTCAAATGATATATATATATATATATATATATATATATATATATATATAAAGAAGAATGGAAAAGAAATTAGAGAAGCAAAAGCCAAATCAAAATTCAATTCAATTGCTCAGAGCAAGGTATATTCCGCAAAAAGGCAATTTATTCAAGTTAAATTTTCCTTAAGCCAGGCTTTTCAAAGATCAAAATCTTATCATCAGAGGAAGTCGCTGGGATAGATAAGTTGGCAATGGCCAAGATTTAAAATTTGAAAAAATGAAATAAAAGTTGTAGGGAAAGAAACGCAGGGCAAAACTCTGCCCGGATGCAAGCAAATGTCTGATTGCTAAAAAGTCCGGGGTCGAAAAGTCCAGCGGAGAGAATAAGATGTAGATAGGTAGGTCGTTAAAGGCACGAGATGTAATGAGAGAGGTTTCAAAGTTAAATTCCAAGAAGCCACAACTTCAGGTACGGTGAAAATAGAAAATCCAAAAGGGTAAAAAGTCCAATAAGAGGTACGTTCGATGATGCAGGCAGGCTATATATATATATAGTAAGTTATGAAAATATATTTATGACAATTAAGCTACACAGAGGCTACCGCGTTTCATCCCCGGAGGGAATCGTCAGGCTAAAATGCCTTTTCACTAGATCACCACTTTTTAAAAGTCAAGTCGGTCCCTTTAAAGAAAGGCACATTTGAATTAAATGCTACATTTTTTCCAGGAAACAAAACAATATTGCGAAACGGAAATATCTGTTTAGTTCAATCGGCACAAATATATTTTAATAACTTACTACCTTGCTCTATTCACATATCGAGCACTGTTCAAGTAAAAACTGAAAATTTATACATAAAATATTATTTCTCCTTATAACATTCTATGTGGATATATGAAATAATGATAATAATATATGTAATAAATAATAAATATTTGTTATTGTTTATTATCTATGTACGTATTCGTCCTTTTTTAATAATCGAGACTCATCAGCATAGAGATATGACTATTCACTACCTGTCATGCGATTCGAAACCCCAGATTACGAGTATTTTGCAACGCAAATCCGACGCCTTAACCACTCGACCCATTCCGAATAAACTGTGATAATTTTAACACTATCGGCGGCTTAACGTTCGAGAGCATTCCACTTTTTTATTGAAAGGAACCATGCATTTAAAGCTAGTGACGTCATACTGTGTTAATACTACACTTACAGTGCTCTACTTTTTTCTAGGAGCGATAATCACATTATGTTTACCTACATACACCAGCGTTTACAGCTTTCGCTCTCATCAGTGAAGGAATGATAATCTAATACAGTCGCACGGTTCGAACACCTGCCAGAGAATCAACCAAGACTCCACAATCAAGCGCCATAACCATTAGATCACGAGACATTACCACATTCAACAAAAGAAATTTAAGTTCTATTTATGCGAAGGGAGGCATATCTAGAAAGACTGGCTAAAGATTCTACGAACGTTGTCGGAATATGCCTTATATCTACGTGTCAGTCTTTAACTTCCTCGAACAACTTTAATCTTATAAAAAGGGCTAATAACACTATTGATTTTAAGTGAATGATATTAAATTACTTTTACTTCCGTACGCCAGCGTTTCAAGCTTTCGCTATATATATATATATATATATATATATATATATATATATATATATATATATATATATAAATATGTTTTGAGGTACAAAATTTATGAATAGTTTTAAATATAAGCGGAATTTTGTTAATCTCCGTGAGTGTGGTCTCGAGAGCTTTTTCGTCCAACATCTCATCAGGAGTAATCGTTGGAATAAAACAGGATGAAATAAATTAATAGTGAGAAAAAAACGAAAAAAGGCAAGTATGGGGAATTTACTGCCAGTGAAAATACGCGTTTAAAAGATTTAATTAAATTCAACGAATAAAAACGACTAAAAGGCAGATTTAGAGGCATAAAAAAAGAAAAGCCAACTAACTTTCCCCAAATAATGTCAACGTCTTTACGAAATCCTTCTGCTTGCAAAGAGAAGGCTTCCGTAAAGCGATCGCGACGGATTCTAAAATGTTCAAATGAAAAGTAGAATCCGCCCGATGTAAGATAGTGAACCACTCTATTTTATACTTATTGGCGCAGTATGCATTGTCAGCTAGATTCTGGCCAACAGACGATTCCAAAGCCGAGGTAGAAGTATGGCACAAGAAACCAGATCTACCTTGTCTAATTTTGGATGCGATATGCTGGTTTATTCTGGTCTCTAAATGCAATTTCGTCCGCTTATTATATATATATAGTGAACAAGGAAAATTAATATTAATTTGCGGCTGACAACAACGGGGAGATGGACAACAAAGTAGGACGAGGAAGAAAAATAGGAACTAAAGGTATATATGTGTATGTGTGTATGTAATATATATATATATATATATATATATATATATATATGTATATACATATTTATTTATTTATCTTTTATTTTTTGATGTGTTGATGTTTTTTATATTTATAATATAAAACTAAAAATAATACATTAATCACTTAAATAATAGTGTCATGGATTCGTCCAAACACTTTAAAATGCAACAACATTTTTGTGAGTAACGGATAAATTTTATTAGACAGACGAACAGCGCAGGTAAAAAAAAAATAAAAAAAAAAAATAAAAAAATTATTTTTTATTTTATTTATTTATATATATATATATTTTTTTTGAATTCTTAAATAACTAATATAAGTAAGCAAAACATTTATATGGAACAAAACGTAGATTTAGTATAAGGAACGTTTATGTTTTTGTCTTTTAAGGGAAGTGGGGTCTGATCAACTCTGCTGGGAAGCCATGAAATTAAATACTGTCTTGTTTTTAAATTCCCGAAACAGTTTTTCATGGTAAACAACTGATGATCCCTTAAAATAGTGTTAGAAACTAACTAATATAATAACTGTAAAAAATAAATTGACTTACATGAGTGATTTTCCACTGGAAGACTTGAGACTATAAGTTTTTTTTTTTTTTTTTTTTTTTTTTATATAGTTTTAATGGTTGAGAAACTTCCGAGACTATATATATATATATATATATATATATATATATATATATATATATTAGCGCCCTGGGACCGTTAAATTGTAAATTTCCCACACTGAATATATATATATATATATATATATATATATATATATGTATATATACAACTCTATGTTTGTGTGTATGTGTGTTTGTGATGTGGGTGTTCCTTATAGAAAAAAAAGTTAGAAAATCTAGGTAAAATCTAAAAGTTTATTCTTATGTAAAATTATACTGAAGAATGCAATGAAAATGTTCCAGAATTTCAAAGTTTTCCCCTAAAGGGGTTATAAAGTCATAACCCCCTTTTAAAACTACAAATATATCCTATTTTTATGAAAAGAAAATCATATGTAGAACATTTTCTGGGGGACACAATGCCCATGATCCGGAGTCTCTAAGTGACCTACTTAAATAAAGGAGCTACGAAGGCTAGACCACTTTTAAAATTTCGATTAAATATATATTATATGTATAAAATTTTACGGAGAAGATAATGGGAGTGGTCTCAAACTTCTACGTTACCCCTTATGTGGCGAATATTTACGTGGCTCCCACCTC
>OY744553.1:9104889-9109962 GCA_963556195.1 Sepiola atlantica
TAGTCGATTAATAATAACTAATAAATAATAAAATGTGTATTCATCAAAGTTACGTAGAGGCGAGAAACGCACACGGACACACGAGATCTCGTCAAATACTTTTAGTAATACAAATGTTACTAATTAAAAAATCGTACAACGATAAGCAACCGAAATCAAGTAGAAATACAGGGTGGGCCAAAATAAGGGTCCTATCTTTAAATTTGAATAACTTCCACAAAATAAAAGTTAAACTCACCAAACTTTATGTGTGTGTAGACTGACCCTTCCGAGATGTTTTGAAATAAACAAAACAAATTTTAGCCGAAAAACACTTCTTAAAACTTACAAAAACTAAAGTATTGTTTTTTACACTGTTTTGAGTTTTTTAAGCAAAAATAATGTTTTCTAAATGAAGGTACGTTCCTTAGGGCTAATACGGCTCATGCTTGCTTCGGAAGGGGTCCTTTACTTATTCTAAAAAAAAAATTTTTTTAAATCAATAAATAAAAAAGTTATGAATTTTTAAAAATAGGACCCTTATTTTTGCCCACCCTGTATAATTTAGTAGAAATACAAGAAATGTAAAAAAAGTGAAGACATGAATCCGACTAAATCTGGGCCAAATTCAATTTGTCCTCCCAAAATTCAAAATAAATAAAATTCCGACGTTTCTTATTAATCAATGGTAAACAACAACAAACAAACGAAAAAACAAGCTCGCCAATGTCGAGAGATAGCGTTCATCTAGAAATACAAGCGTCGTTGAAATAACTTAATTATCTGATTAACACTTGCCGCCATGTTTGAAAATAAAATAAAAAGTGAATACAAAAAAGCTCTAAGATTTACAGTTCCCAAACATCTCTCCTATCTTCATTCGATGTAATTACTTCGCTAATATTTCACCTTTCTTGTAACCGTAGTTAATGTTCTTCCACGTATCCTTTGCAATATTTATTATTTCGTATGCGAACTTCAACTTTCTAATAACGTTTTCGTAAATGTGATAGTTACGTCTTTTCTGTATGACTCTACGTCTCTACTCTTTAGTTTATTCCGGAAAGAGTTGTCGGCCATGTTGCCCCAGCAAGTTCAAAATATCGTATATTGAATAATATATTAAAATGCAATAAAAAGCAATTTTAAATACTTTAAAACACAAAAAGTAGGAAGATAAGTAGAAAAGTAACTTTTATTGGCTTTGGTAACACTTATTTGTTGACTAGTTGTTAATTTCGCCTGTTAGAAACCCTTTACAATCGTTAAGTTTGTATGAGTTCTCAGTATCTTTAGAAATTTAGATCAATATATATATATATATATATATTATTTTTCTCATATTTCTAAATTTTCATATTTATTTGGTATTATTAAAATTTAAAATACCAGTCTTTTTCTATTCAAGATTTAATTATTATTATTATTATTATTATTATTATTATTATTATTATTATTATTATTATTATTATTATTATTATTATTATTATTATTATTATTATTATTATTATTATTATTATTATTATTATTATTATTATTATTATTATTATTATTATTATTATTATTATTATTATTATTATTATTATTATTATTATTATTATTATTATTATTATTATTATTATTATTATTATTATTATTATTATTATTATTATTATTATTATTATTATTATTATTATTATTATTATTATTATTATTATTATTATTATTATTATTATTATTATTATTATTATTATTATTATTATTATTATTATTATTATTATTATTATTATTATTATTATTATTATTATTATTATTATTATTATTATTATTATTATTATTATTATTATTATTATTATTATTATTATTATTATTATTATTATTATTATTATTATTATTATTATTATTATTATTATTATTATTATTATTATTATTATTATTATTATTATTATTATTATTATTATTATTATTATTATTATTATTATTATTATTATTATTATTATTATTATTATTATTATTATTATTATTATTATTATTATTATTATTATTATTATTATTATTATTATTATTATTATTATTATTATTATTATTATTATTATTATTATTATTATTATTATTATTATTATTATTATTATTATTATTATTATTATTATTATTATTATTATTATTATTATTATTATTATTATTATTATTATTATTATTATTATTATTATTATTATTATTATTATTATTATTATTATTATTATTATTATTATTATTATTATTATTATTATTATTATTATTATTATTATTATTATTATTATTATTATTATTATTATTATTATTATTATTATTATTATTATTATTATTATTATTATTATTATTATTATTATTATTATTATTATTATTATTATTATTATTATTATTATTATTATTATTATTATTATTATTATTATTATTATTATTATTATTATTATTATTATTATTATTATTATTATTATTATTATTATTATTATTATTATTATTATTATTATTATTATTATTATTATTATTATTATTATTATTATTATTATTATTATTATTATTATTATTATTATTATTATTATTATTATTATTATTATTATTATTATTATTATTATTATTATTATTATTATTATTATTATTATTATTATTATTATTATTATTATTATTATTATTATTATTATTATTATTATTATTATTATTATTATTATTATTATTATTATTATTATTATTATTATTATTATTATTATTATTATTATTATTATTATTATTATTATTATTATTATTATTATTATTATTATTATTATTATTATTATTATTATTATTATTATTATTATTATTATTATTATTATTATTATTATTATTATTATTATTATTATTATTATTATTATTATTATTATTATTATTATTATTATTATTATTATTATTATTATTATTATTATTATTATTATTATTATTATTATTATTATTATTATTATTATTATTATTATTATTATTATTATTATTATTATTATTATTATTATTATTATTATTATTATTATTATTATTATTATTATTATTATTATTATTATTATTATTATTATTATTATTATTATTATTATTATTATTATTATTATTATTATTATTATTATTATTATTATTATTATTATTATTATTATTATTATTATTATTATTATTATTATTATTATTATTATTATTATTATTATTATTATTATTATTATTATTATTATTATTATTATTATTATTATTATTATTATTATTATTATTATTATTATTATTATTATTATTATTATTATTATTATTATTATTATTATTATTATTATTATTATTATTATTATTATTATTATTATTATTATTATTATTATTATTATTATTATTATTATTATTATTATTATTATTATTATTATTATTATTATTATTATTATTATTATTATTATTATTATTATTATTATTATTATTATTATTATTATTATTATTATTATTATTATTATTATTATTATTATTATTATTATTATTATTATTATTATTATTATTATTATTATTATTATTATTATTATTATTATTATTATTATTATTATTATTATTATTATTATTATTATTATTATTATTATTATTATTATTATTATTATTATTATTATTATTATTATTATTATTATTATTATTATTATTATTATTATTATTATTATTATTATTATTATTATTATTATTATTATTATTATTATTATTATTATTATTATTATTATTATTATTATTATTATTATTATTATTATTATTATTATTATTATTATTATTATTATTATTATTATTATTATTATTATTATTATTATTATTATTATTATTATTATTATTATTATTATTATTATTATTATTATTATTATTATTATTATTATTATTATTATTATTATTATTATTATTATTATTATTATTATTATTATTATTATTATTATTATTATTATTATTATTATTATTATTATTATTATTATTATTATTATTATTATTATTATTATTATTATTATTATTATTATTATTATTATTATTATTATTATTATTATTATTATTATTATTATTATTATTATTATTATTATTATTATTATTATTATTATTATTATTATTATTATTATTATTATTATTATTATTATTATTATTATTATTATTATTATTATTATTATTATTATTATTATTATTATTATTATTATTATTATTATTATTATTATTATTATTATTATTATTATTATTATTATTATTATTATTATTATTATTATTATTATTATTATTATTATTATTATTATTATTATTATTATTATTATTATTATTATTATTATTATTATTATTATTATTATTATTATTATTATTATTATTATTATTATTATTATTATTATTATTATTATTATTATTATTATTATTATTATTATTATTATTATTATTATTATTATTATTATTATTATTATTATTATTATTATTATTATTATTATTATTATTATTATTATTATTATTATTATTATTATTATTATTATTATTATTATTATTATTATTATTATTATTATTATTATTATTATTATTATTATTATTATTATTATTATTATTATTATTATTATTATTATTATTATTATTATTATTATTATTATTATTATTATTATTATTATTATTATTATTATTATTATTATTATTATTATTATTATTATTATTATTATTATTATTATTATTATTATTATTATTATTATTATTATTATTATTATTATTATTATTATTATTATTATTATTATTATTATTATTATTATTATTATTATTATTATTATTATTATTATTATTATTATTATTATTATTATTATTATATTATTATTATTATTATTATTATTATTATTATTATTATTATTATTATTATTATTATTATTATTATTATTATTATTATTATTATTATTATTATTATTATTATTATTATTATTATTATTATTATTATTATTATTATTATTATTATTATTATTATTATTATTATTATTATTATTATTATTATTATTATTATTATTATTATTATTATTATTATTATTATTATTATATTATTATTATTATTATTATTATTATTTATTATTATTATTATTATTATTATTATTATTATTATTA
>OY744553.1:9110162-9125162 GCA_963556195.1 Sepiola atlantica
GCGGCTTAACGTCTGAGAGCGTTCTACTTTTTTATTGAAAGGAACTGTTATGGTGCCGTACCTACCTACAAAGAACTAATGGACTCGTCCACCTTATAAATACGGGAAGCACGTGACACTTGTTCTCTTCTTCCCAGGCAAACCAGTAATGGCGGTTGAGAGCAACCTCTCCTTGTAATATCTTTCTTTCTATTATATAATATATACCTTTGTTCATTTAAACCATGTGTTCCTGTGTCATTTATTCAGCTTTACCAAGGTCCACAACAAATGGCGACGAGGCAATTCGAACTCTTGGGTCAAAAAACTAAAAATACCACGTGAAAATGCACTCACACAATTAATGCAGGAAACCGCACGCAAAAAACAAAACAAAAAAAAACAAAGGTTTTTGCCGTACGGTCGAGAGAAGAAAAGAGAACTCAACTTAAAAAAAAAAACACGTTGAATTCTTAAGTGCGAGAAAATTGTTTTCTTTTAAGAAAAAGAAAACCGAAATGGACATGTGTGCTCTAAGTTTTAAAACTGCTTATCGAAAAAAAAAAACAGCTTGAAATTGGGTGCGCGTTCCTCTAGTTTTTGAAAACTAGTTAAAAAAAAATAAATAAATAAATAACAAAAACAACTGAAATTGAATGCGCGTTTTTTTTCTCTTGGGAAAAAAAACAAAAACAAAAAAAAACAAAAGAAATACCGAACACCAAGCTTAAGCGAGTATTGTTTTTTTTAGACAAACGTCACAGCGAGTTTTTTGACGAACACACACAAAAAAAAAATGAAACCGACACCACGTGCTTCATTTTAAGAACAGATATGAAACAAAAACATGAAATGAACACACGTGCGTTACTCTATAAAAAAAAAGACGCACGATAAAAAAAAAGGTCAGTTTTATTTTCTCTCTCTTCTTTTTTTTTCCGACTTGTACTGAAATATTTTAAAATGCAGAAAGAATTAATTGTGAAACAGATTTTTTTTCTCTTCGTTAAAATTAAAAACGCGTATAAGAAAAGAACATTACATAATCTTTTCATAACTAAAAGGGCGTCTTGCAAACGCTAATTTAAAGAAAAGAACTTCTTATAAATTCATTAAATAACGAGAAAATATTAATTTTCAAAATAAAAAAATAAGTGAATATACGCGTATATAAAGAAAAGGAAAAGTTTCATAATCTTTTCATAATTAAAACGGCGCCTAGCAAACGCTAATTTAAAGAAAAGAACTCTTATAAAATCATAAGATAATAAGAAAATATTAATTTTCTAAATAAAATCAGAAACTAAATGGTTGAATATGGAAGATATTAAGTCTATAATCGCCGAACTAACGAAATTCCAAATCTCCCAGCAACAACAAACTGAGGAAAGATTTCAAAAGCTTTTATTACAACAGAACCAAAATATTTTATTACACAAAAAAGAGTATGATGAAAGATTGGAATTTCTGATACAAACAATATCGCGCAGTGATCAAAAAAATGAAAAAGACGACACGTTTTCGCAGAACGAAATTTGGAACAGTATTGATAATTACTCATACACGGAAAATAATACATTTGAAGAATATTTCCGAAGATATGAAGACCTATATAAAATTGACTGCGGTGGTTGGAGTGATGCGAAGAAGCTACGCCTCCTTCTTAGAAAACTAAATACCACAGAACATACCAAATTCGTGGATTTCATTTTGCCTCGGAAAACCAGTGAGCTAACTTTCATAGAAGCGGTTGGTTTATTGACAGAACTGTTTAGTCCAAGAACTACACTATTCCACAAACGATGGAAGTGCATGAACCTGGTAAAGAAAGATGAGGAAGATTACGCTACTTTTGCATCGATAGTGAACAAGCATTGTGACGATTTTAGACTAGCTGAATTAAGTGCAGATAATTTCAAGTGTCTAATTTTTGTACAAGGTTTAATCTCAGGAAATGACACGGTGATAAGGCGTAGAGTTCTAAATAAATTAGAGAATGAACCAAGCCTTACGCTGCAAAAGTTGGCTGAGGACTGTCAAAGATTTGTAAATGTAAAAGAGGACTCAAAAGACATTGAATTGTCCGGCATTGCGCACATAAAAAAGGTACATCAAAAAACAAAAGCTCAACCTTATAGAAAAATAAGAAATAATAATTTTGATGTAACAAAGACAAACCAAACCAGTAAAAAAATAAATAAATTGCCACCAAGCCCTTGTTCACGCTGTGGTAATCCACATTGGTACAATGAGTGCCCATTCCGTTTTAAAACCTGTATGAAATGCAAAAAAGTTGGACATAAAAGTTCGCACTGCAGAACGGGCAGAGGAAATAAAATGCGGATTCAAGCCACTAGGACAAAGAAGGAAACTGGCATGAACATAAGAAAATATGTACAGGTGAAAATCCTGGATAAAAATATAAAATTGCAATTGGATTCTGGTTCAGACGTTTCCATTATAAATTTACATACATGGAGGAGATTAAATAAACCTACTCTATCAAGAACAAACAGGCTGGCAAGCACAGTTACTGGTGAAAGAATTACATTTGAAGGAGAATTAATCACAAATGTGTCCCTAATGGGAAATACTAAAAAAACTCAAACTACTGGTACTGAAGGATTCGAATAATCTTTTTGGTTCAGATTTTATGCAGGCATTTGATTTATGGAAGTTGCCGATAAATACATTTTGTAAAAAAATAAATAGTCGCGCAACAGAATCGGAAAAACTACAACGAGAATTAAAAAACTCGTTTCCAGAGGTTTTTTCTGGCGGTCTCGGATGCTGCACTAAAACGACTGCAAAATTCCGTCTAAAAGAAAATGTACTGCCGGTATTTAGAAAAGAAAGGAAAGTACCCTTCGCCTCGATTGAAAAAATAAACGCTGAATTAGACCGACTGGTAAAGATGGGTATTTTATCAAAAGTACAACACAGCCAGTGGGCAGCACCCACGGTTTATGTAAAGAAAACATCTAATGAGATTCGTGTATGTGCAGATTTTTCAACAGGACTGAATACTGCCCTCGCGGACTATCACTACCCACTCCATACCCCGGAAGAAGTGTTTACAAGCTTAAATGGAGGAAGATTTTTTTCAAAAATAGACCTAAGTGAGGCATACCTACAAATACCGGTGGATAAAGATTGTTCTAAGCTGTTATGTATAAACACACATCGTGGTTTATATAAATTCGAAAGATTAGCGTTCGGAGTTAAGGTCGCGCCAGCCATTTTCCAACAAATAATGGACACAATGCTGGGCGGACTCGATTTCGCAATAGCGTATCTCGATGACATCTTGATCAACAGCAAAGATATCGAACAACACCAAAAACATGTAAATCAAGTGTTTGCGAGAATCCAAGATTATGGGTTCAAAGTAAAAGAAGAAAAATGTGATTTTTTCCTGGAGGAAATAAAATATCTGGGTCATGTGATCGACAAGGACGGCAGAAGACCAGACCCAGAAAGGGCTACCGCAATAAAAAACATGCCGGCGCCAGAAAACGTCATGACATTACAGAGTTTTCTGGGCCTAGCAAATTACTACCAGGCTTTTATCCCAGAAATGCATAATTTGCGTGCTCCATTAAATCAGCTATTAAAAAAAGGTAAAGCCTGGGTATGGACACCTGAATGTCAGGATGCATTTAATAAAATCATAGAAAGACTTACGTCAGAGTTATTTCTAACACATTACAATCCAGAATTGGACATAATCGTAGCTAGCGACGCTAGTTCATATGGTTTAGGAGCATGTATCCTACACAAAATGCCTGATGGAACCCATAAACCCATTGCACATGCATCAAGGACCTTGCTCCCAGCAGAAAAACAGTATTCTCAAATCGAGAAAGAAGCCCTAGCAATAATATTTGCAGTAACAAAGTTTCACCGATACATACATGGTAGACAATTTACCTTACAGACAGACCATAAGCCGCTAATTACAATTTATGGATCTAAAAAAGGCCTACCTGTATATACAGCTAATAGACTACAAAGATGGGGAACTATCTTATTAAACTACAACTTTAAAATGCAACATTTGCATTCAAATAAAATCTATCATGCAGATGGATTGTCGAGATTAGTGCCAAAACAGAGAGAGACTCTAGAAGACACAGTGATTGCGTCTCTTCAAACAGAAGGAGATTTTAAAGAGATTTTGTGCAACGCAGTGAGAGAGCTCCCGGTGACACTATACGAGATAAAAAAAGAAGCTCAAGAGGATGAATTTATCACCAGAACAAAAATGAAATTGGTAGATAAGGATTTACATGCGGCAAAGAGTTTCTTACTCTGTGATGACGTACTCATGCATAACGAAAGGGTGGTCATCCCAGAAAAACTACGAAAGCAAATTCTGAAAGAATTTCATGTTGGCCATCCAGGGATAACCAGGATGAAGGGGGTAATGAGGAGTTTTGTGTACTGGCCAGGTATGGACAATGACATTGAAAAAGCAGTAAAGCTTTGTAAAGGCTGTGCCTTAGCGGCAAAAGCACCACATATAAAGCATAGCTCATGGCAACCATTACACTTTTAGTGATTTGTTTGCCTAACTCCTGACTAATGCCACCTATCCAAGGCAGTTTAAGATACACTGGACATCTTGGTGGGACTAAAGTACTAAGAGATTTGAATGCTGCAACTTTCTTCTGGATGCAATCCGATATTAAATCTTCCGGATAACCGTTGCTGATGAGAATTTCCTTAATTTTATCTAATTCCGGCTGAAGTCTGTTGGGGGGAACAAATCATGAGAGCTCGGTGCACTAAGGTGTTAACCAATCCTAACTTTGGCCAGCATTTAGCAGAAGGATTTCGTAAAGACGTTGACATTATTTGGGAAAAGTTAGTTGGCTTTAAAAAAAAAATTATGCCTCTAAATCTGCCTTTTAGTCGTTTTTATTCGTTGAATTGAATTATATCTTTTAAACGTGTAATTTCACTGACAGTAAATTCCCCATACTTGCCTTTTTTCGTTTTTTCTCACTATTAATTTATTTCATCCTGTTTTATTCCAACGATTACTCCTGATGAGATGTTGGACGAAAGAGCTCTCAAGACCACACTTACGGAGATTAACAAAATTCCGCTTATATTTAAAACTATATATATATATATATATATATATATATATATGTATATATATATATATGTATATATATGCATCGTTCCTTCACTTATAGAAGTTTGAATGCCTCTTCGCTTCGCCGCCGTTAACGTGTTAAAATTATCATTGTTTATAAGCTGTTCAGAACTTGCCTAGCGGTTAGCGACGTTGGACGGGAGTTGGAAAATACTTGTTGTCCAGGGTTTCGAATCGTGTGACCGGTGATGAATAGTCGTACTTCTATGCTGATGAGTCTTGATTGAAAAAAGACGAAACGTATACGTCCATAGATATAAACAATAACAAATATTTTATATATATATATATATATATATATATATATATATATATATATATAATGTATATTAGCGCCCTGTGACCGTCTGAAATTGTAAATTTCCCACACTGAATACATATACAACTCTATGTTTGTGTGTATGCATGTTTGTGATGTGTGTGTTCCTTATAAAAAGAAAAGTTAGAAAATCTAGGTAAAATCTAAAAGTTTTTTCTTATGTAAAATTATACTGAAGAATGCAATGAAAATGTTGCAGAATTTCAAAGTTTTCCCCTAAAGGGGTTATAAAGTCATAACCCCCTTTTAAAACTACAAATATATCCTATTTTTATGAAAAGAAAATCATATGTAGAACATTTTCTGAGGGACACAATGGCCATGATCCCAAATCTCTAAGTGACCTACTTACATAAAGGAGCTACGAGGGCTAGACCACTTTTAAAATTTCGATTAAATTTATATTATATGTATAAAATTTTACGGAGAAGATAATGGAAGTGGTCTCAAACTTCTACGTTACCCCTTATGTGGCGAATATTTACGTGGCTCCCACCTCTAATTGACCTATGAGGATAATAAAAAAACCTTCGAACTTCAAATAGGTAAATCCGATTTTAATGAAATTTAAACTCTATGTATAAGAAACACACACACACGCACACACACACACATATATAAGATGGTTTAATGAATCAGAACATTCCAATTGTTCAAAGAATTAGAACAATAAGTCTAGTATGGCTTTACAGAGAAGCAGAAAATAATTAAATAAAAATAAAAAGTATAAAAATATCAAAGCACATACACACACACCCGAAAACCCACACATGCGCAAAAACGACAAACAATAACACATTTCCTCAAATAAAACAACACTCTTTGAAGTCGAAAGACATTTCTTCAAATGTATTTACATATTTGATGAGAGCGGACCACCGCTTGAAACGCGTTATATAAAATTATAAAATGACAAAATAACAAAATAATAAATAAATGTTAAAAAACTTTTTACAAATGTTGGTAGCCTTACTCCTTTACATATATACTTTTCCCTTGTTGTAACTGCACTAATACTGCACTACCCTCTTCTCTCTCTCTCTCTCTCTTTCTCTCTCTATCTCTATCTCTCTCTCTCTCTCTCTCTCTCTATCTCTCTCTTCCTATATATATATATATATATATACATATATGTATATACATATACTAGTACATAATTATATTACTTTCTTTATCTTTCTCTTTTTTGCGCTCTCTCTCTCTCTCTCTCTCTCTCTCTCTCTCTCTCTCTCTCTATATATATATATATATATATATATGTATATATATATATGTATCATGGATATATACATATTGTTGACTCTCCTCACGACACAACTTCGCAAGAAGATGAAAGAAGCGTGCATAAAGACGAAAAGAAGTATGAAGGCGACACAAGAAGTCGGCGTAAAAAATCAAAATGGCGACAACTTCGAAGAGAAGCGAAATTAAAACGGAATATTAAATGGAAGATTCTTTGTGAAAATCTGTCCCGATGCAAGTAAAACCCTCATTAAAATGTAATTAGTGGAAGGTGGATCCATTATCAGAAACCTGAGACTAATTACCGACTAAAACTATTACAATAGGCTTTATCATGGAAACTTTTATGCATCTCAAACAGTAATGCAATCTCCCTCTTTCTCTCTCTCTCTATATATATATCCACTCTCTCTTTCTTTTTACACACCGTCTATCTATCTATCTATCTATCTATCTATCTATCTATCTATCTATCTATCTATCTATCTATCTATCTATCTATCTCTCTCTCTCTCTCTCTCTCTATATATATATATATATATATATATATATACATATATATATATATATATATATACATATATATATATATATATATATATATATATATATATATATATATATATATATATATATATATATGTATATATGTATGAGGAAAAAGAAACAATGTTTCGGACAGAATGTAAAAATACAAATGGAAGTAAGATAACAATTATCAAAAGTTCATAGTATGTTTGTGCTTCAATGGTAATCATTTTAAATAGCTTAGTGACTTATGAATCACCCTGTATTTCTGGCACAGTGGTCCTAGCCTTTGTAATGGAGTTACATAGTGTTCCGTTCGGTTATTGGATAACATCCATCCAGGTATTATATCCTCCGTTTTGTGGGGTGGTCTATTGCCGGTAGCCAACGAATCCTTTCCCGACGGTAAATTGTGTATCGTGCAGTGCTTTATTTTTAGGAGTAGCTGTATTCTCCACTATACATTGACCTGTGTGTCTCACTGTAGTGGAAGGCGGGTAAATACGTTAAATAATGAAAGCCTATGTTTAGTGGAAAAGTTTAGTTGTCAAAGGGATAAGAGCGTGATACCGGGTGGAAGCTGAGGGGGTCAACTAGTTTATTGTAAAACCGTTCTTATCTCTTAGTTGACGAGATTTCAATGAGGAAATACGGTTTTGAGTGCCGTCCCTAAAACTCGGGACGGCAGGCAAAAGGTAGTCTGATGTAGTGAGACGGGGTCTTTCTCTCTGGCTCTCTTTTTTTCTCTTTATCACCCTTTCTCTCTCTCTCTCTCTCTCTCTCTCTCTCTCTCTCTCTCTCATGCATACGAAGAAAACCTTTTTTCTGTTCTGTCCTACTGCTCAAAATTTGGCCTTTTGGCTAAGATCAAAGTGTAGTATCTGTTCCGATGGATACTGCACCCCATATTGGTATTGTCTTGGCCCTCGGGGCTTGACTTACGTCGGTCAATGGGTCGGTCCTGTGCAGTTCTAGGAGGTCCACCCTCACAGGTTTTGCCTCCCCTCTTTGGGGAGGAGTAAGTTTATTGCTTACTGGCTGAGGCGCCCCTACCGGCGAATGCCGACGGGGCTGCCAAGGCAATTTTTAAATTCCCAGAGTGCTCACCTCTCGGGCGCTGGCTTTTCAAACCCCACTTTCCCAACCCGACCTTGTCTCACATCTTACTTGTGGGAGTAAGATAAAAACGGGCCTTGTGCCTAACTCCTGGAGAGGAGTAAATCAATACTGCTATTTGTTATTTTAAATTTGTTCGTTTAAATATTTGTTTCTATATATATTTATTTTTATTTATTTAAATTTGTGTAAATCATCATATGTGCTTTTTTTTTTCAGGCAGTATGTCATTTACAATTGAAGAGCGAATTTTTATTGTTATTCATATGGCCAAATTTGATGAATCTCCCACACTTGTTGAAAGGCAATGACGACCTCAAATCAAAAATCACGGCCGAGTTTGTTAAAATGAATCAATCAAATATGCTATAAAGAGTCGTAAATTCCTTGCAAAAAAGAATGGAGCTATTCATGCAGAAGGAAAGTGGAAATTTTGAAAATTTGCTGTAATTTTAAACTCCCATAAATGAATTTGTTGAATAAACTTTCTGTTTTGTGTTACCGTATTTTTTAACTTTAGAATCTCAAAAATAAATAGCTAAGTGACTTATGAATCACCCTGTATATGTATAGGGTGGGCCAAAATAAGGGTCCTATCTTTAAATTTGAATAACTTGAATTTGAATAACTTCCACAAAATAAAAGTTAAACTCACCAGACTTTATGTGTGTGTAGACTGACCCTTCCGAGATTTTTTGAAATAAACAAAACAAATTTTAGCCGAAAAACACTTCTTAAAACTTACAAAAACTAAAGTATTGTTTTTTACACTGTTTTGAGTTTTTTAAGCAAAAATAATGTTTTCTAAATGAGGGTACGTTCCTTAGGGCTAATACGGCTCATGCTTGCTTCGGAAGGGGTCCTTTACTTATTCTAAAAAAAAAAAAAATCAATAAATAAAAAAGTTATGAATTTTTAAAAATAGGACCCTTATTTTTGCCCACCCTATATTATTCTAATTTTTAAACTGGTCAACTATACGTTGTTGTTGTTGAGGGAGATTGTATGACCTAAGGTTATTTATAAGATTATAGTTTTTCAACTTATAGGACAGATCCAGTTGGCCATCGTGGACATTGGATGAGGTTGTGGGACTGTGGGTGTAGGTTCACAAGGCGTTAGGGTCGGAGCCTCATAGATGACAGCGTGAAAATGGAATTGGGCGTAACGAAGACAAATGACTTGATATAATAGCGGGAATTGTGTAAAATGAGACGACCAATTATCCGCTTTTTTATGCTCTGGGCGCATGTGAGAGACTCGATGTCGCAGGAACGATGATGTGCAACTCTTTTGGTTGGATGATGGTGTCTGCACGTCCCTTTGTTTACTAGTGTTGTGATGGGGATGGTCAACGCAAAAGGGATGAGAGAGATTAAGTAGATTAAGCAGTAATATAATGAACATTAATATATATATATATATATATATATATATATATATATATATATATATATATGTCATGAAATAATATGTCGTGAAGACAGGGGATTTTAAAAAGACAAAATGGAAAAAAAATAAATACATGTATTAATTATAAAAAAAACGAGGGATTTTACCGGTTTCGTCCGGATCACATTTTCTTTTTGTTCTAATCGAAACCGGTAAAGTCTCGTTTTTTAATAATTTATTCCTGTATTTAATTTGTTTTGCCTTTTGTCCTTTAGAGAAACACACATACACACACACACAATAAGTAACACTTCTTAAATAGATGATAATCGATAAGTTTGATAGATCTAGAATATTTAAAATGTGAGATTAATTACTCTACTTTATATTAAAATTCTTAAATACGAAAGAAAGATAAACAAAATAAATATATGAAGATAAAACACACTGAAATAACAGTAAATAATAAAATATAAGCTTAATAAAAAAAAATTATAAATAATATATATATATATATATATATATTATTATTAAAACTAACAGTTTATCGAACACCATACACTTAACCAACATCACACAAATATTTTTGAACACCAAATCATATATTTAACATAATCTTAAAATAAAATTTAATTTAATTTACACTCCCTGCGAGACTGCTATAGTTTTCGCTACAGTCTACATCTGGCAGCAATTTTGTCTTGTAGTATTCTCTACACAGTCGGAGAAGGAAAAAAAATTTCTTCTGGTTTAATTATTTTTGACAAAGGGATGTCTTTTCCCGAAATATCAAATAGTGATTTTTAATCACCCGGACATCACACGAACAGCTAAAAACACTCTTGCTGTTATGTAAGATTTTAGAAAAAAAAGGAAAATAAATAGTAAGTCATATATCGTATTCGATTTATTGTTATTGTTTTTGTTCCTTACAACTTGCATCTTACCCGGAACTTGCATTGCCCACAGCCTTTCAAAAACTTACTACTACTATACCCAGCAATGCTTCAAGCAAACTACCATTCTCTACTATATATATATATATATATATATATATATATATATATATATATATATATATATATAAAGAGAACTTTACAGGAGATAACTTTAATGACTACTAGACACTGTCCTCGAGTGTCTAAGGTCTCTCTGTAAAGGGTTTTTTCATGACAATCTTGTATGAAGATACTTCCCCCTACAAGTAAACCCTGACCAAATATTCAAAATAACATAGTATTCGAAGCCCAAATAAAATCCCCTCTTCATAGCTACCCACCACTATCTCATACGAAAAATCGTCCACTTTCTCCAAGTGATGTTACCTCTAGTAACGGCACTAAGCTGGATTCCCCACAAGACTAGATGAATTCTTGTCCTGTAATCCGGTAAGCCAAGGATATCACAATAAATATATATGATTACATAGTAAACCGGTTATTTGAGGGAGAGAAAAATGTATGTTCTTAACGTCTTTACTGGATCGGCGTTTGACAGGTAAAGGAGAACTAATGGGATACTCGAATATATATGTATCTCATATGGAAATCAAGTGTTAGCCCAAGGAAGGGGCCCCTTGATTTCTGAGAGCTTTGACTGAAGTAAAATGAAGCAAAAAGATAAATATGTAATAAAAATTGCACAGAGTGCTCAGTTACCACGATAAGAGGCAAATATATTTATTATATAATATACTAGCGGAACCCCTCGCCCGGCGTTGCACGGGAGAAAGTACTACCTATTGCATGACGTCGAATAAAAAAGAAACGGCCTATTGTTTTTCTGCCCCGTCTACCGTGTTGGCGAATTTTTAAATTAAAAAAAAAAAGAAAGAAGTGGAATGGGATCGAACGCTAAAACTGGCGATAATGAAACCTACTTTCTTGCCGTCTGCGCCAAGCTTTCGGGTTAAAAACACATGTGAAAATAGCCCCATTAACCTAAGCTTGATTATTGGCATGCGAATTAAATTAATACAGGGTGACGCATAAAAAACGGACCCCAAATCTAATTAGGCCCCGTTTCTTAGTGTTTTGTTCGAATGAAATGAATTTTGGGGCATAACTAGTTTATTATATTCACAACATCATATCAAAATACTAGGGTCTTTGGCCTTTTTTTCTCCGCTCTACAGCATGTGTTCTAGATTGACTCCTTTTAGCTCCGTGCATTTCTTGAAGCGCAGAACGAAGTTTTCCATGACGTTCTTACAGACTGAATTGGGAATGGCTCTCATCTCCTCCCTGATGGCTTCCTTGAGTTCCGTCATGGTTCTGGGTTTCCCTGCGTACATTCTGTCCTTAAGATAGCCTCAAAGGAAATAATCTGGGGGGCTTAGGTCCGGGCTATAGGGTGGCCACTCAAAATTAGTCTTGAGACTGATCACTCGGCCTCCGAAGTTCTCTTTTAGCCAATCTCGGGACAGGTTTGAGGTGTAAGAACTTGCTCCGTCTTGCTGGAACCAGAACTTGCTCATGAGCGAGCGGTAGAGGGTTTGGAGCTTACTCTTGAAGGTTTTGAGGAACTCCACATACCGCTCCTTGGTGACTGTCACTGCTGCGCCAGATTCTTCGATGAAGATTGGTCCGATGATGCCTCTAACCGAGATTGAAGCCCACACCGTGCAATTAGGAGAGTGCAGGGGATTGGTGGCTACTTCATTGGGTCTGGAGGACTCCCAGAAGACATTTGTCTTGGAGTTCGCCTTTCCGTCAAGATGGAAGTGGGCTTCATCTGAGGTCCAAAGGAGGTTAAGGAATCCTGGTGTCTCCTCGATCTTATCGAGCATCTTGACTGCCATAGAGCTCCTCTGCTTCTTGTCTGAGGCTGTAAGCGTCTGTATTCTGTATAGGGTAAGCCCTGATAACGTTCACCAGCACTCTGCTGCAAGTCCCACGGGAGATACCGAGGGACTGACTTCGGTTACGCACAGAGCGTTTCGGACTCTCCTGGAGAGACTCTCTCACACTTTCGACCAGCTCGACTGTCCGCTTCTTGGGACGTGCCGAGTGGCTTAGACGGTTCACACTGGCAGCGTTGAAGCTCTCCACGGTCCCATACTTCTCGAAGTGGTCCATCCACTTCTGAATTCTGTTTTTGGGTGGAGGCTTTTCACATCCGAACTGATGCATGAAACGGTCCTGGGTTTTCTTAAACGAGCCTGCCTTGTAGTAAAATTTAACACAGTGTATTCTTTGTCCCAGCTCCCACTGAGGTCTTGGTGTACTCACGGTCGTTCATTCTGCCATGTCCTGTAAAATAATGGCAATCGGTGAATAAATAAAATAGATATCACATAAAATGTACACGGGGCCCGTTTTTTTTTAGTCACCCTGTACTAGGCAAATAATAAATAACAACCGGTCTTTTGTGAAAATTAAACTGTGTGTATTAGTTCCCTGTGTCGATGAGTAGAGTGACAGTACAGAAATGTTAGGGAGAAAAGTTTTTGCTACCACCTGTATGGAGTTGTTTTTTTGGAGAGACGTTGATGGTGGGCCAAATGTAATATTTAGTGTTAGGTAGGAAAAATAATAACAAATTTACTAAAACACGCTCGAGTAAATAAGTGTAGTATAATGGTGAGTTTAGTAGCCTGTGATGCATGTGGCTATTTTCCTATACTCCGAGAAGGTACAGGGGAAAACTCGTCTCTACTTTATATATTAGATTAACATATTGGATTATGTCATACCAATGGTTTCTTGTCTCTGTACTAATCGATGACGTACCAACTATGCCTGTCTAATCACAATCGAAGAAAAGAAAAGAAAGAATTAAAAAAATTGGAATAGTCCATTATAAAAAAAGGGGAGTAGCATAACTAGTAGTAACAGTCTGGTCTATGGTTCGATCTCAACCAACCTCTAAATTTTTTTTTTCTACATCGAAGGGGGGAGGGAGGTAGGGAAGACATATTAATACGATAGTGTGTGTGTTATTTTGTGTGTCACGTTTACATCAAAAGCAACGACCTTACGAATCTATGTATATTACTCATGAATTCGAGCCAAATTTAATTTAATCTAAAGCATTTATACATTTATGTAGCCTTCTCAAGAGCAAGGTCTATGAACAGTGGAAGAGTGAAAATTTGTCCTCAGAATAATTCTACTCATGGCCAGAGAAGAGGAACTACCTTCACTAGAAATATTGTATATAAAGAGGTTTTGTAAATTGTTTCATGTATTGTTCATTTTTAAAAATAAATATACAAGTCAAATCTTATCATATTTTATTCAAACATGTATAAGTTAGGAACAAGATAATTAGTATTAAAAACAACATTTCGTGTAATTTACACGGGTCCCGCTAGTTTTTATACAATTTTGTCATTTATTAAAAAAAATACTTGTCTGTGCAAAGTCACTTTATGTGATGCGAATAATTTTACCCGAACTCAATGAGCAATAGATTTTTCTAGAATAGTAAAACCCAAGTACTAGAAACACCGACAACAACCCGCAGTTTGGGCTGGTGTACCAACCACTAGCGTCTCTTTCTTGGCAAAGGTACAAAAAGAATCTCTAAGCATAAAATTTGAAAAACATTTATTAATTGATGTCTAATAACTTTGAACTAAATTTAATGAAAATCTGAAATATTTGAATTTTAAAATGAAAACACAGCATCTTTTGCATCGCTGCAATGTTGCACACCAATGCTTGTTTTAAAAGTACTTCCATGGAATGTGCTCAGATAAACTCATTGCACCTGTACCTCCCCCCCAGCACGTAAATATTCCCCGCTAGATCCAAAATCCCACCCTTAACTGTAGAGGTCTTAAGATGCCGGAAACCTTTATACTACAATAGTTTATCTCCTCGGACGGCTTGCCTTTGGAATTCCCTCCCTTATCACTGTTTCCATGGTTGTACTTACATGCAGAAATTTAAATGCAATGTGAACAAACATCATTCTGCCCAACTCCCCATTTAGGATTTCTCCTATAAACCTTGCCCGTAATGAAAGTAGCCCCTCACAACTCAATGGCAATGTGCCTTGTTTACGAGTGAATAAAAGTACACAAAAAAGTAAAAATTCGCGACTGACTCATTTATGTATATATATATATATATATATATATATATATATATATTAAAAAAATTTTTTTTCCTTATCTTTCTGTTTTTGCTGGATGCCAAACATTCACCGGCTATCTGAGACACTCCAGCCTAGAGATTTTTTAAAGATTCTAACCGTCCCTTTAAGTGCAATTGTTTGTATTTCTCTTGCACTCGGTTCGCCAGATAGCTCTTGA
>OY744553.1:9130162-9152662 GCA_963556195.1 Sepiola atlantica
ATATATATATATATATATATATATATATATATATATATATATATATATATATATGGTACACGTATTGTATTAGTTTCTGTAGGTGTAAACCCGTTGAAACTCAGGTGTTCATAAAAAGTGCTCAATAACAAATAAAGCTGTCTTTTGTATAAATTTTTATTTATACAAACATTATTAGTTACATATGTGCATACATGTTGCAGTTGTACTCTTTACAGAGAGTCAACCTCTTCAGACTAAAGAAGACAAGGAAGGCTTGTACAGTAATACCTAGTCACACTGATTATCCTTGGTTTAAGATGGAAAAACATGTATAGTAAATATATATATATATATATATATATATAGTATATTTTATTAAATAAAAGACAGGAAGTGGTTCAGAACTGTCTACATGAAACAGCATATATTCTATCCCGTTACAGACCCATATAAAATACCTGCGGCAGTAACCCTTTCGTCAGCATAAATATGAAAGTATCTAAGGTAAAGGGATATTATGAGACAATCTTGGCAATAGAAACCATAAACTTAATAGTAGATGACGGAGTACTAATACCCGAATATAAAACATTTAAATATAGAACACATAAAAATGTCTAAACTTGAAAATAGCCTATAAGAAATGGTAAAAGGGTCAGATCATGAGAGCATCAGCAGAAATTCTCTCATTTCAGTTTTCATATATATATATATATAACTTCGGTTATAAATTCGGTCGGTAGAAGTCTGTGTATTAAGTTATTAGTTATATATATATATATATATATATATATATATATATATATATATATATATATATATATATATATGTGTGTGTGTGTGTGTGTGTGTGTCTTCAAAAGTCTTGGGAACATTACAAATGCGTATATCTCATGAACTATTCCAGGTAGAAAAATTAAACTGGTGCCATTTTAAAGCTTGCTTAATCAAGTTTTTGGTCATACTAATGATTTTCGTGTTATCTTTCCAGGTGCAGTAATGGCGTTCTCTAAACAAGACAAGGCATTTTGCGTCCTCCAATTTGCAAAGACTGAATCGTGAACATGTGTTCAGCGTGCATTTCGCAGGAAATTTAAAAAAGAAGCCCCTGAAAGGAAATCCATTGTCAGATGGCATGCTAAATTTGTGAAAGATGGGTGTTTGTGCCCAAGTAAGCGAACAGGTCGCCCTTCAACTTCAGAAGATGCAGTTGAGCAAGTTTGGACAGCCTTTCAGTGGAGCCCCCGTAAATCAGTGAGAAGAGCCAGCAGGGAACTTCAGCTTGCTCCAGCAACTGTCTGGCGTGTCTTAAGGAAACGACTGCAAATGGTACCTTACAAGCTCAAGTTGGTCCAAAAGTTGAAGGACACTGATAAGCCACTTCGCCGTGACTTTTGCATTGCAATGCAAGAGAAGTTGGAAGATAACGGCTTTGATGACCGGCTTGTTTTTAGCGATGAGGCGACCTTCCATCTGAATGGCAAAGTTAACAAGCATAACACTCGCATATGGGGTACTGAGAATCCTCATGAACTTCTTGAGCACGAGCGAGATTCACCAAAAGTGAACGTGTTTTGTGCAATTTCCAAGAAAGGTGTCTATGGACCGTTCTTCTTTGAAGAGGCAACTATCACTGGTGAATCCTATCTCAACATGCTGGAAGACTGGTTAATGGCACAGTTGGAACAAGCAGAATCTGATGACTTCATTTTTCAACAAGATGGTGCACCACCACACTGGAGTCTTAGAGTAAGGCAGTTTCTTAACACAAGGCTGCCTGGTAGATGGATTGGGAGATCTGAGCGAGGTGATGACGTTCTCATGCCCTGGCCTCCTAGGTCTCCAGATCTTACCCCGTGTGACTTTTTCCTTTGGGGCTTTGTCAAGCAACAAGTGTATGTGCCGCCCCTTCCAAGAGATATTGACGAACTAAAGGCTCGAGTAACGGCAGTTGTGGGAACCATTGACGTCAAGATGATGGAACGCGTTTGGCAGGAAATGGACTATCGACTAGATGTCTGCCGTGTGACGAATGGTGCTCATATTGAGCAACTTTGAAGATTCCCCACAAAACTTAAAACTTTAACCTTTCCAACGGTACCAATTTCATTTTTCAACTCCTAATAGTTTTTGAGTTATTAAAAATCGTTATGTTCCCAAGACTTTTGAAACACCCTGTATATAACTGATAGCCTAATACACAGACTTCTACCGACCGAATATAAATTAATTCGCATTAATGACCCGAATAACAAACAGAGTAATTTCTACTACATCATTTTCACAACCGAATGTAATTCTATAGTTAATAACATATTACATTAATTCGATAAACTAATTTGATAAAAATCACAATTAATAATACTTCTTAAATATATGATAATCAATAAATTTAATCAAATCTAGAATATTTAAAATGAGATATTAATTACTATACTTTATATTGAAAGTCTTAAAATACAGAGTAAATACGAAAATAAAACACACCGAAAATAAAAATAAAAAATTAAAATATAAATAAATATATATATATATATATATATATATATATATATATATATATATATATATTCATTTATTAAAAGACAGTGAGATAGAGAAATATATATATATATAAATATATATATATATGTTATTATTAAAACTAACAGTTAACTGATCACCATACATTTATCCAATATTACACACATATTTCTGAACACCAAATTTATATACATAACATAGCTTTAAAATCTATTAATTTCTCTGTCTTCTGGCATCTATTTTGGCAGATTCTCTGTACGGACGTAATTTTCCTCTGGTGTTTATTATTTTTGACAAAGGGAAGTTTCTGTTCCCGAAATATTAAATAAATGATTTTTATAATCATCCGGACATCACACAAACAGCTAACACCACACTTCCTGTTATGTAAGATTCTAAGAAAAATAAATAATAATTCACATTTCGTATTCAATTTATTATTTTTGTTCCTTCCAGCTTACATCTTACCCGGAATTTGCATGGCCCACATTCTTTTTAAAACATACTACTACTATTCCCAGCAATGTTTCAAGCAAACTACCACTCTCTATCTCTTTCTCTCGCTCTCTCTCTCTTTCTCTCTCTCTCTCTCTCTCTCTCTCTCTATATATATATATATATATATATATATAATGAAGCAATATACATATATATATATATATATATATATATATATATATATATATATATATGTTTAATACTTTACGTAATTATATATCATATCAATGTTATAAATAACAGATTCACGTCATTTCATAAAACTTATTTTTCATTCAGCATACAATTGTCTCGGCTAACACTAAGTCAGTGCTAAATATTATTAATCTTATTAATTATGGAAAAAGTGTTTATAATTAAATATAAAAATATTTTCTAAAGAATATGTTAAATACTTCTGATAATCCTGTAAAGTATGGCTGCTGTACTTTAGTTATTAATGGGCTAAAAATAGATTAGTCTGAGTACTTCCGGTGATCCGGACAAAACGGAAGTCACCTAAATTTACGGAGATAAAAGTATAATGTAACAAAGGAAAATAAAATAAGGAATAAAATGACTAAAAACCCGAAGAAAAAAAGGAAATAACTGGGCGAAGCAACAAACGACGGTCAGTGAAAATATATATTTTAATTCAGGAAAATTTAAATTAATTCATTATAGCTGATGATGAGTGATTAGAAATACAAATAGACAAAAAGGATAGGATACATATATGTAACCACTTGGATATAACGAGACCATCGTTTCATGTGAATATATATATATATATATATATATATATATATATATATATATATATATATATATATATATGCCTAGTTTTTTATCTTTTTTTTGCATTGTTGCTTTGTTTTGTACGATTATTGATTTACTAGTCTCCAGGAGTTAGGCACAAGGCCAGTTTTTATTTTACTCCCACAAGTAAGATGTGATCCAAGGTCGGGTCGGGAAAGTGGGGTTTAAAAATTTCCTGGGCAGCCCCGTCAGCATTCCCCGGTAGAAGCGCCTCAGGCAGTAAGCAATAAACTTACTCCTCTCCAAAGAGGGGAGGCGAAGCCTGGGAGTGTAGACCTCCTAGAACTGCACAGGACAGACCCATAGACCGGCGTAAATCAAGCCCCGAAGTTCAAGAAAATACCAGTCTATGGGTGTAATATCTATCGGAACAGATACTAGACGTTGATTTTAGCCAAAAGGCCAAGAACCTGTCCGATTAGCGATGAAGATAATAAAATTAAAATTCGTGGAGAGAGGAATGTGAGAAACCAAAATCTTTAGTACTTTTCCTTTTGTATTTTTCATACATATACATCGTCTAGTTTTTCATTGCTTTTTGCCTTTTTGGTTTTGTTTTGTATTATTAGCACTGAAGATAGCCACACCAAGAAATAAATGTACATTAGCATTTAACAAATATCTTGGTGTTAGCCGAGACAACTGTATGCTGAATGAAAAATAAGATTCATGAAATGACGTGAATCTGTCGTTTATAACATTGAAATGGTATAAAATTAAATAAAAATATTACATATACATCGTCTAGTTTTTCATTGCTTTTCGCCTTTTTGGTTTTGTTTTGTATTGTTAGCACTGAAGATAGCCACACCAAGAAATAAATGTACATTAGCATTTAACAAATATCTTGGTGTAAGCCGAGACAACTGTATGCTGAATGAAAAATAATTTTCTATGAAATGACGTGAATCTGTCGTTTATAACATTGATATGGTATAAAATTAAATAAAAATATTACATATAACATTGAGCTACTATAAAATTTATCTGTGAATATATATTAAAAATATATAAATATGAATAAGAAAATACATATATATATAGTATAAATTCCTTTTATTTATACACACATTGTTGACTACATATGTGCATACATGTTTCAGCTGCGATCTCGTTCTAAATGCAGCTTCATCGGGCCATATTAAAAAAACTGTACGGATCAGTGTGAGTATAGTAATAAGTAACTGGGTCAGAGGGGGTATATACCTTGCCCACTCAATATTCTTCTCCCCTCTTGTTCCCTCTTTCTCTCCCCCAGAAACCAAAACGATTTGCAAGAATGTTTTCTATCCGTCTTAATTACTTACAAGTTATAAATGTATATTTCAATATATATTCAAATTATGAATATGAACAAAATACACACACATAAACACACACACACACATATATATATATATATATATATATATATATATATATATATATATATACATATATAAATATACATTTTATATATATATATATATATATATATATATATATATAAGCGCAAATATATTATAAGGTTCATAAATTAAAATATGTCAAAGATGCCAATTAAATTATGTGTGTCGAGCCTACGGAGAGAAGAGAGTACTCATAGATAGGGGTCGATGAGGGACCGAGATCAAATGACAACAGTGAAAACGACAACGACAAACTGGGAGAAGGAAGTGTAAACCGGAAGTGTCCCAAGTTGAGTTCATTGTGAATAAGCGACGAACAGATTCATTCATTGTGATCCGCCCTTTATTCTGCAAGTCGTTTTTGAATCGACTAGTGAAACTATGTCGTTTACAAATGACATCAAAACTTACAAATATATTTTAATTTACATGGTTTAGACAAAATAATGGAAACACTTTGTAAATGTTTCATCAATTTTAAAACACTTTTAAAAATAAAATTTAACAAAATGTCTGTTTCATTTTTTTTATAAATGGTTATTGTGGTCTTGAATTAATTTGTTACATTTTTTAAATTTATTTTTGGAGCATTTTAAAGGGTGTTAAGCAGCATACTTTTGACACAAAATCCGATTTGAAAATTAAAAGATCCCAGATTTGAATTGAATTGGATCCATAGACATTAGCCACCAATTTAGCAAGATTCCCATAATTCAATTTCTTCTTAAATCCTATTAAGCTTAAGTCTTCAATTTTAGACATTTTATGGAATCAAAATCATGTAAGAGATTTTTATCAAAATTAGAATAAGGATTCTAGACAAAGGGTTTAGCATCAATAAGTATATCTATATATATATATATATATATATATATGGGAAGAGAAGGATGAAGGTAATCCGACGTGATGGTAAAATGAAAAAGGAAAACCAAAAACTGGATGTTTTTTATGTGTACATCAACGTTTCGTCTTTATTTATAAGACTTCATCAGGATGATGATATAGGGAAAAGATATCATGCAAGCACAGATACATGTAGGGTAGACATGTTGGGAAGAAAAATAAAATAAAATGAAAAATATATATATATATATATATACAGGGTGAGCCAAAAGTAGGTGGACAGTAAAAAAACATTTATTTAGAGATCACTTATACGTACAATTACATGTAATAAAACAATTATATTAATTAAAATTAAATGTTATTTATCAACGCAAGTGCTCAAACGGTTTTCCTTTTTGATTTACACAGTTTGAAGTCTGTCTCTTACTATACTCTAAATAAATGTTTTTACTGTCTACCTACTTTTGGCTCACCCTGTATATATATATATATATATAGAGAGAGAGAGAGAGACAGAGAGACAGAGAGAGAGAGACAGACAGACAGAAGGAGAACATGAGTGATGAAAATAAAAGTTGGAAATTACAAATTTAATTAATTCATCAAAAGTTCAAAACAAGGAATAATCTCATGAACCTTAACCCATGTATTTTCAAAGAGAAATTCTTTTCATCAGAGAATAAAAAATCAGTAATGTATGTATTACTGGTAAATATAACTTTGAAAATTTATATATATAGATAGAAAACAACTTTTTTGTTGGCAAAAAGCATCTTAATTAGAGCAAGCAATCCCAATACAAATAATATTACAATAGAATGTGGAAATACTCAAATGTTCAAAGGTAATCCATAAAGTCGGAGTGTTTCAATAAGAGATATCCATACAATCTGAATGCGTAGATATATGTAAAAAATTGAAAAAACAAAAGATTGAGTCCGGAAAATCCAAATTGAATGTCAAGAGGTCAAAATCAGAGTAAGAATTGTCATTACCAATTCAAGCTTCCAATTTTCAAAGAAGTAAAACTAGGGTTCAAAACTAGTAAAGAGAGAGAAAAAACAAAGAAATACAAACATATATTTACTAGTAATACGTATATTACTTCTTTTTTGTCCTCCGATTAAAATAATTTATCTTTGAAAATTCATGGGTTAAGGATTATGATATTATTTCTTGTTTTGAACTTCAGAACAATTTATAAAATTTGTAATTTGTGACTTTTATTTTTATCATTACTTTTCTTTTTTTTTAAACATAGTTCACCCCAAACAAGACAGGCCGCCACTGTAGACGTAAGGGGCTACTGAAAAGAAAAATAAGGGGAGAGGTTGTGGGGTCAACCTAAACCTGGATCTACGCAGCGAAATGTCTGTTTACATTAGTTTTAAATTTCTGCATGTCAGTACTGTCGGGGAAACAGGGGGCAGGGAGGGAGTTCTAGAGGCCAGCAGCACGAGGAAAGAAGCTATTTGAGTAGAAAGCTCTCCGGAATCTGGGGACCTCCACAGTGAATGGATGGGATTCAGTTGATTGTCGAGTTGGTCTAGTGAATTTACGTCGAGGGGGCACCAAAGTAGCCAATTCTATAGCTCTATCCAGTATATTGAGCTTTCATTTATCACGATAGATCATTATTTAAAGATACAATATTTATCTTTAAATTTTCATTCAATCACAATTGAAGCACGAAGTGTTTTAAAGAACAAATCAGAAGATTCGTGCATGGGTGAAATCTGGGTCTTGTGTTTAGAATGAATTTCAAATATTGAGTTGTAGAGAAATCCGGTTCTTCGAGGTGAGAGTAAAAACAAATACTAAAAATAAAAAGTCGTTTGAAGTAGTAGAGATAACACCCCAAATCACGACATAAAGGAATCCATTTTGATAGAATTTGGCCATTAACCCTATACGAAATGAGTACCAACAAGATAAAGAAACCGAAAAAATAATTAGTGTTTATTTTAGAAAATGTGTATGCATTTGTGTATGTGAGTATATAATTTTCTGTGTTCGCTATAAAACGATCGGTTATTGAATCTAAATAAAATATAAAAGAGTATTGTTATTCAAATTTACCGGGGAAGACAATGGAAGTGTTTCCCAATCTCGAAATGCACCCCTAAAGGGTCTATAAGGGCGTAACCTCATTTAAATTGAAAATATATCCTACTTTTATGTAATGTAAATCATATATATATATATATATATATATATATATATATATACTTTTTATGGGGAAGACAATGAAAGTGGTATTGAATTACTAAATGTCGTCTTAATGAAAAGGGGCTAGGGGCTGAATCTCCTTTAAACTTCAAATATATCTTATTTTGATAGAAATAATATCATACGTATACAGTTCTCTGGAGAAGACAATGGAAGTGGTCCCCGAATCTTTACGTTACCCTTTATGTGGCGAATATCTACGTGCTTCCACCTTCTAAACGATCTATGGATACATACCCCCCCCCAAAGGGAGGGCCTGTGGACGAGTGGTTATAGCACTTGTCTTTGGGCTGGACGACCCGGGTTCGATCCCACTCACGAATTCATGCGAATTTTAGGGTCTGAAAACTCCCTCTGTCCACCCAGCAGTAAATGGGTACCTGACTAAAACTCAGGGAAGGTTCAAGGCAGCGGAAGGAGAGGGATGGGCTCCGCCTTCCATATGCTGTGCCCTAGACACGGTGATTCTTAACAAATCACCGCCGCTACGGCCATGGGCAGTGTGCGATGTCGGCAACGACACTCGTGCGCGTCCAGGCTATGCGACCTTTACCTTACCCCCCCCCATAACACCTCAAATGCGTATATCCGATTTTAATGAAATGTAGACCATATGTATAAGACACAAATTCAGAAAGTTGCTTTTATTTATTTCAGCGTCTTCAAGTATACAAAAAGACGAAACAGAAAAAAAGAGTAGAAGAAAGAAAGTAATCTTGTGTTATGAGCATTGTGGAAAAGTGCATAGTTGCAGGCTTCACTAAATCTTGAGCAACGTCTGCTCAACTTGCTAGTAGTTGAATACTTATCGAAAAAGAAATGTTGAAAAGCAATGGAAGATGATAATGAAAGTGAAAGTAGAAATATCTCCATTACAAAGTAAAATATAAATAAATAACAATAGTAAAAAATAGTAAATAGTAAATAATAACTGAAATAAGTTGTTTTTTTTCACCTCATTTCTCATTCGACTTTTCGTTTTTAATTTACCATTCTGACGTTTCCTCCCAGAGGGTCAGACGACAAGGCCTTAAGGTAATTTTAACAATTTTCCTTTTTTTTCCACTCGTCTGTTTCATTGATTATATATATATATATATATATATATATATATATATATATATATATATATATATATGATTATTTTTAAATAATTATTATTTTCAAAATAAACCAATGTACGCAAGTGTTTCATGTTAAACCAGAAATTGTAAGAATGGGAGGATACATATTCGTGCTTATCACACGGTTCGAACCCCGATACGAAAGTCGTGTTTGACTCAGTCACTGAAAAGCGTACCACTACCCCAACACGTATTGTTTAGGAATGGGGAGTATTGATTTACTCCTCTCCAGGAGTTAGGCATAAGGCCAGTTTTTATCTTACTCCCACAAGTAAGATGTGACCCAAGGTCGGGTTGGGAAAATGGGTTTGAAAATTACCTGGGCAGCCCCGTCGGCATTCCCCGGTAGGGGCGCGTCTGGCAGTAAGCAATAAACTTACTCCTCCCCAAAGAGGGGAGGCGAAGCCTCGGAGGGTGGAGCTCCTAGAACTGCAAAGGACAGACCCATAGACCGGCGTAAATCAAGCCCCGAAGGCCAAGACAATACCAGTCTATGGGGTGCAGTATCCATCGGAACATATACTACACTTTGATCTTTGCCAAAAGGCCAAGAACCGATGGAAGTAAGTTAACATCTAAATAGAAAACACAGCGGCTATCCAGCAAGTAGCTGAAACGACTTAATAGATGTAGCCTAGAGTTATGACGGTTTGTTGTAAACTTAACTTAAAGTGCGTTATCTGCCATTTATATATATATATATAATTTATACGTTTTGCAAGTAAAAATACACATTTATGTGTATATATATATATATATATATATATATATATATATATATAAAAATAATAAATATTTATTTATTTTAAATAAATATAGTTTCGACGCTATAACGTCTTCTTTAGGGCTGTCGAAACTAAGTTGATATTAAATAAACAAATACTTATTTAAAATCAATATACGAGGGGTGTTCAATAAGTAATGCCCCTGACCCATTTCCCATAGCAGTAGATTAATGAAACTTGGCACAGTTATTAGTCTTTTTCTGCATAAGAACCACCCAGAGTTATGCATTTCTCCCACCGTTTGATGCAGCTCTGGACACCGTTTTCGTAGAACACCCCAGGTTGGTCCTTCAACCACGTCGTAACTTCAGAAATCAAGGCTGCATCATTCGGGAAACGCTTTCCTTTCAAAAACAACTTCCTGGCTCGGAAGAGATGAAAGTAAGAGGGTACAAGGTCAGGAGAGTAAGGGGGATGAGGGAAGATTTCATAGTCACACGCCCGTGCTTGTGATCTGGCGACATGCGAGTTGTGGACACGAGCGTTGCCCTGCAGGAGGAGGATACCTTAACTGATCTTGCCCCGCCTCTAGATTTTGATAGCTTCTTTTAATTTCATCAAAAGTTAAGCGTAATAGGCTTCTGTAATTGTGGTCCCCTTTGCCAGGAAATCTGTCATCACTACTCCGTCCTAGTCCCAGAAGACTGGGAGCATGACCTTGCCAGCGCAGGGCTGAACTCTTGCCTTCTTTGGAGGTGGTGAGTCCAAGTGCTTCCACTGCATTGACTGGGCTTTGGTCTCTGGATCATAGTGATAGATCCAAGTTCCTTCCTGTGTAATCAGTCTTTTGAAAAACTTTGACTCATCTTCTTGACACATCTCCGAATTCATCCTCGAGTACTCGACGCGTTTTGGAAAGGTGTGGACAACCTGGGAATCTATCTGGTAGACACCGTATGCATATGCAAATGGTCACGAATGATAGTTTCCACAGACCCTGGACTAATCTTGACCTCTTGAGCGATTTGGCGTATAGTAATGCGTCGATCTTCCAAAATGGCAGCCTCAACTTGACAGAGAGATGCCTCATCAATGGCAGAAGACGGACGACCAGGTCTAGGAGCTTTTTCCACAGACTTCCGGCCATGTTTGAATTCACGATGCCAGCGTTTTACAAGGTCATATGATGGAGCATCATCACCATGAGTTTCCTTCATTTAATCAAAAGTCTCCTTTCGTGTGCGTCTTTTCAAATACAAAAAATGTTCACTGCGCGACACTCAACTGGCTCCATTTCACACCTGACGCAGTTCAAACACCTGTAAATCAGAAACCACAATTAGTTCAGAGCTGTTTTTAACAACATAATCCATACACATTGAACTCATTACACATGCAAAGGTTCATCTAGATCAGACAACTGGAAGTGGGTCAAAGGCATTACTCATTCAACGTTATTTTTTTTAACTTCTAAACTTACAAATTCTTATTAACCAACGCTTACATCGAGGAACATTCTCTTATATATATATATATATATTTATATATATATATATATATACATGTTTGTAGCCCATGGAAACCCCTCTAGATGGCCACTGTAAGTGTAGTATTAACACAGCATGACGTCGCTAGCTATAAATGCATTGTCCATTTCATTAAATAGAACGCCCTCTTGACGTCAAGTCGTCGGAGTAAGTGTTAAAATTATCACTGTTTATTCAGCTATTCAGCGGTAGCCGAGTGGTTCTAGATGTTAGAATTTGAGTTGTAAAATACTCGAAGCCCGAGGTTTCGAATCGCGCGACAGTAGTGAATAATCATATTATTATATAAAACTATATTTGTAACTTGATAATTGTTTCACACAAAAACAACCGGAAATACGCATATAATTACCAGGATTATTCGTTCATACAGCTCGTGAGAATACGATCAGAATCCTCATGCCCCGTTTTTATGCATTTCCCACAGAAACCAGTTCCTTAAAGGAACCAAAGATTATATCATAGACAACCGGCCATTTTGTATTTAGCATGCAGAGCTATGAAAAATACGATCAACATTACAAACGATGCAATCTGCCAATCTAATATTTAATGGTATGCATTAAGAGAAAGTAGTATTTTATTCATCAAAAAGCTATTATAAGAGTATCGCTAAGTTAAAGTACAATGTTATTTTAAATCCAGAGATACGGAAGTCTACTTATCGCGGTCTCTCTCTCTTTCTCTTTATCTCTCCCTCTCTCTCTCTCTCTCTATATATATATGTATATATATATATATATATATATATATATATATATAGGGAGAGAGAGAATGAGGGAGAGATTCATAGTGTGTGAGAGAGAAACAACGATAGTGATCATCAAAATATATAACATTCTAAGATTAAAATATCACCATCAATAGTGAAAGTAAAATGAAAATAACGATACTCAGTGAAAATTTAAAAAAAAACAACGCTAAAGTATAAAACAACGATTCATAATGAAAATACAAATAACGACTGTGTAAATAAAAAACAAATATAGCGAATGTAAGATTAAAAACAACGACACTGACTCTCATCTAAAATAACTATAGTGAAAGTTACATAAAAAGAACAGCGATAGTAAATGTTATATAAAAAAACAACGATACTGAAATGGAAAACAACGATAGTAAATCTGGTATAAAAAACGATAGTGAATCTAGTATAAAAATAACGATAAAAAAAAACGATAAAGAAAGTTAAATAAAAAGAAGCATCGATAGAGAATATCAAATTTAACGATACTAAAATAAAAAACAACGATAGGTTGGATCGAATAAAATAAAGATAGTGTAAATAATTAAAAACAACGACAGTTACTCTAGTGTTAAAATTACAATATTTAATCTGGTATCAAAACGACAGAGAATCTAATATAAAAATAACGATAGTGTAAATGCAAAAACAACGTTTTTTTTTTTATTTTAGTATCGTTAAATTTGATATTCTCTATCGATGCTTCTTTTTATTTAACTTTCTTTATCGTTGTTTTTTTATTTACACTATCGTTATTTTTATACTAGATTCACTATCGTTGTTTTCAAATTCAGTATCGTTGTTTTTTTATATAACATTTACTATCGCTGTTCTTTTTATGTAACTTTCAACAAGAAGCAGTGATAAAGAATATCAAATTAAACGATAATGAAATTTACAACAACGATAGTGTATCTCGTATAAAATTACGATAGTGTAAATAAAAACAACGATACATGAATTTAAAACAACGATAGTGAATTTAGTATAAAATAACGATTATGAATCTCGTATAAAAACGATAGTGAATTTAGTATTAAAATAACGATAGTCTAAATAAAAAAAGCAACGATACTGAATTATAAATAAAAAAAGCAGCGATAATGAATTTCAAATTAAATGATAATGAAGTAAAAAACGATAATGTTATATTGTATAAATAACGATAGTGTAAATAAAAACAACGACAGTTTAAATAAAAAAAAAATAACGATCATGAAGATAAAAGTAATAAACATTGCAAGAGAAATGTCGAATTAAATAGATAACTATAGTTTACGCGAACGAAAATAAACAGTTTAGCACTAGCTAATGAAATAAGCATTAAATCGCTAACAATCGTGAGATCTGAATACGAGGAAACGTGATTAACGAGCATAAAAAACAGCAACGTCAACACACACAAAAAATCTACTTTCACTTTCTCTTTCACTTTCATTTTCGCTTTCATTTGAAATCAATCAGCCATTTTCTTAATTGACGCGACAAGCCCGAAATCCATTGCATTCGTGTCTTCATTACCGGCACCATTTGTCTTCATAGTTCTTAATGGACGACCCCGGGAGAAATTTGAGCCCAGGGCTTTCACCAACAGCAACATTAATCGAGTATTTGGTATGCTGATCCGAAGGGGCGTGGCCCACTCTTCATAATATGTAATTTGTAATTCGTAACGGTTTGTATCCGATGTATGCGCGTGTGTGCGTGAGTTTAGATATGTACGGATGGAGATGAATCTACAGACCAATAAAAACCTCGAAATATAATATTAATATACTTTTGTAGGTTAACTAGCGGAGGATGGATGAGAAAATAGCAACGTTAAAAAAGTATTTCCACTGTTTTTTTTATATCACCCCCCCTCTCTCTTTCTCTCTCTCTCTCTCTCTCTCCCTCTCTCTATTTACGTATCCTTAGTCAAGTTACCTTTTAAACAACTTGTACCCTCGGATATGCCTCTCTTTCTAATTTATGGCCGATCAAAGAAGAAAAAAGAAAATCCATCGGTGGTCTACTGTTCGATGTAGTGTCAGCGTTGTTTTTCGAACATAACAAGTCAGAATGATAGAAGGTAATTCTTATGAGCCTCATGTACTAAATAGGTTATTGGTTATACGAAACAGAATATTCAAGTAGAGTAAAACTTAGGCTCTGGTGAAGCGTCCATCGCTGAAACGCGACTGCAGTTGCATTAGCCAAATTATATATATATATATATATATATATATATATATATATATATATATATATATATATATATATAGTAAGCTATGAAAATATATTTATGGCAATTAAGCTACACTGAAGCTCCCGCGTTTCATCCCCGGGGGGAATTTCCAGGCTAAATTTTAGCCTCAAGATTCCCCCCAGGGATGAAACGCGGGAGCCTCTGTGTAGCTTAATTGCCATAAGTATATTTTCATAGCTTACTACCTAGCTCTACTTACGTATCGAGCACTGTTGAAGTAAATACTGAAAATTGATACATAAAAAATACTATATCCTTATAAAATTTAATGTGGATATATGAAATAGTAATATATATATATATATATATATATATATATATATATATATATATACATATATATATATATATATAGTGTGTTAATGTGACATAAATTCCGGAAGGAAATCCAGGTATGAGAGCTCAATGTATTAATCAGAGTAAGAATACAATTAAGAAAAGTAACACAGAATCACATAATCACCGGTGCAATCATCATTATTATTTTGAACTGAAACAAGAGAAAACTGTGTGTGTATTGAATATGTGTATGTAATAATGAGTGTGAGTTTTCTCTTTTTCATTTAAAAAAATGTAATTGCTTTGCTTGGATGCTCTAAAAAGCCGTAGGGTCGAAATAAATTATTGCACCGATGATTATGTGATTCCGTGTTACTTTACTTTATTATATATATATATATATATATATATATATATATATATATATATATATATAGTAATCCAACAAAAAATATAAGCGTCAACTAATATCTTATAATTAGTGAAATATCCGGATAAAAAACTGAAGCTCAATATACTGGATAGAGCATTAATATTATAATATAAAATGAAGTAATAAAATAATGTGTCAATCAAATTTTATTAGAATTCAAAGTTCAAGCAAAGTATCCTTAAGTCCTTAGGGATACTTTGCTTGAACTTTGAATTCTAATAAAATTTGATTGACACCTTATTTTATTACTTCATTTTATATTATAATATATATATATATATATATATATATATATATATATATATAGTAAGTTATGAAAATATATTTATGGCAATTAAGCTACGCAGACGCTCCCGTGTTTCATCCCCGGGGGAATCTTCATGATAAAACCTCTGCGTAGCTTCTGGGAACCTCTGCGTAGCTTAATTGCCATAAATATATTTTCATAACTTACTACCTAGCTCTACTTACGTATCGAGCACTGTTGAAGTAAATACTAAAAATTGGTACATAAAAAAGTATATCCCCTTATAAAATTTTATGTTGATACATGAAATAGTAATATGCATATATATATATATATATATATATATATATATATATATATATATATATATATAGAGAGAGAGAGAGAGAGAGAGAGAGAGATAGAGAGATAAATGAACAAAAATGTAAAACTGACAAATCTACTTCATCTTTAGTTGTATTCAATAAAATTATATTTATTTATTTTTCCTTAAGCCAGGCTTTTTAAAGATTGAAATCTTATCACTAGATGAATTACATGGATAGATAAGTTGACAGGAAGTAGCCAAAATTCAAAATTTGAGACATTTAAGACAATAATAGAAAATTGATGTAAGCGTATGAGAAAAATTGTTAAAATGTAAAGTATAGTTAGTGTTGTGAAGTTGTCCAACAGTAAATAATAAATAAAGGAAGTCAAGTCGAGGGTTGGTTTAACAAGTGTATTAACAACGTAAGAAAGTGACTAGCACTTGGCTAGACAGTTACAAGACTGTGCTTTGTCTTCTCTGTGTCTCTGGTGACTCGCACTATTTATAGTGACAACCGGTGCAGTTTCTCCTGTGTAAGAACGGCCGGTGTAACAGTAAGAAAAAAGTCCGGTGACAAAATGTTCAATGAAGAAAAGCTGAAAATGGAAAGGCAAAAAATCACTGTTAAAAGTCCGTAAAAACTGCCTCAAAGGTGGTCACAATATTGTGAATCTAGACGGAATTAATCCAATAAAAGATGTGGTTCTGTCGTAGAAAACTGGTTACGGCTGATTCAACGCAGTGTCATACAATCAAATGACACATTTTTCAAACAACGGATAATCATCAGAACATAATTCTCGTTGATACGCAGCAAAAAACACAAATGTCCAAAAAACAAAATAAAATCAACATAAGAGATCCATTGTCAGATATATCTTTAAAATTAATAAAATTATTGCATTATATCCACGTCACAATGCACACACACACACACACACATATATATATATATATATTTATATATATATATATATAAATATATATAGATATGATATATATATATATATATAATATATATATATATATATATATATATATATATATATATATATATATATATATATATATATATATATATATATATAATGGGTGAGGCAAAAGTAGGTGGACAGTAAAAAAACATTTTTTGTCGAAGCGTAAGAGGCAGACTTCAAAGCTGTGTAAATCAAAAAGGAAAACATTTTGAAAACTTGCGTTGATAAATAACATTTAATTTTCATTAATATAATTGTTTTATTACATGTAATTGTACGTATAAGTGATTTCTAAATAAATGGTGTTTACTGTCCACCTACTTTTGGCTCACCCTGTATATATATATATACTGTAAAACATAAATTCATAAACGTCTCGGAACTGAAACACTTCGGATTTCAAGTAAAATTTCAAGCCGGAAATGTCGGTTTTCTAACAGAATTTCAATTACCGAACTACGCCGACGTACACCGATCTACGCCGATGTAAACCGAAGTATACCGACTGATGAAAGGTTAACACTCCTTTGTCTTTAAATCCAGATCTGGTTTTTGTTAATCAATCTGGGTTTTTACTTTGTGAATCTGTATTTTGGGGAACTATATTTTTAATTACCTGCTAAAATTTTAAATTTACAAAATGGTCAAAATATACTAAAAATCATCGTAATTTATCAAAAGTTAATAGAAAATATATTTTTAAACGAAATAAGGTTTAAAATTAAACATTATAATTAATATTGAAAACAATATTATAAATGATGCTTAATAATTGTTGTATATTAACCCATTAAATGCCCTAAAATTAATCTATATTTTATAATTAACCAATTAATTTCTTTTAAATTATTTTTAATGCGAAATAGGATTCGATTTTCGAACATCTTTTCAGAACGAATTATGTTCGAAAACCGAAGTTTCACTGCATTTTAACTAATGACCTCACAACAACATACAGAGCTGTGTGTTTTTTTTAAAGTCAACGTTAGAGTTAACCTAACGCGAGAGTACGAAGTTTTAATTGCTGTGACAGATAGAAATGCCCTTTTGGATAACAATGTTGTTGAAAACTGAATCAAAATTTTTGGCAACGATGCATTATGGAGGACAAGAAAAACAGAGCCAAAAAATTATTAAAAAAAACTTTTACCAAACGCAAGACAATTTAATCTTATGTCGATTTGCATAGCTTTTCACTTTTTGTACTTTTTGAAGTGTTTAAAAAAAAATTGTACAGAGGCTTGTAAAAACTGATTCTAGATTGTGTGACTATCTGAACTTTCATATCAAGTAAAATATGGCGCCAATTTTTACAAGCTCTTGAGGCAACGATACAAAACTGAGGAAAAAACATTTTAAAAAGTGTAAAAACTGAAAAGCTATTCAAGTCGATGTGCGATTTTGCGTGTGTGACCAACGACGGAGACTTCGTGCAGACCAGATAATCATGATGTACGATCGTTGTCAGCTCTGGGTAGCATTCTGAGTCGCTAAGCAAACATAAAAATTAGCACGGTACATGAAAGCGATCAAATTAAGAAACGGTTTATAGAATGTTATGTGTGGACCACCAGGACGTTTTCTTGAACAACCAGTGACATGTAGACCAGCGATTGGTTATGAATGCTCTAAAAGACACCTAATATTTGACAAAAAGAAAATAACACTTATAGTGGACATGCAGGTCACTTAATATATACCAGAGATATAGAGAGAGAGAGATAGAGAGAGAGAGAGAGAGAGAGAGAAAGAGAGAAAGAGAGAAAGAGAGAGAAGTAAGGATATTCTTAACCAATAATTCTTTTCCTAGCTCTCTTCTTTCGGGTTTAACACAAGTACAACCCTCTTCGTAACCATATTACGTCACTTCCCATCTCTTGTCCTAACTTCCGTTCCCACAGTTTTTATCTAATCTTACAATAACTGTTATTTTTTTACCCTCGGGGCATCTTTCTGCTTTAGCGCCTTTAGTAAGCGGGCATCTCATATTTTACAAAATTAGAATAACACTTATTTAAAAAGAAAAAGAAAATACACGACCTTCAGTATATAATAGAAAGAAAACGAGAGAGAAATAGAAATAGAGAAAGGGAAGTGATGGAGAGCGAAATACAGATAGAAAAAGGGAAAATGACAAGAAAGAGAGACAAAGAGATCGCATGATATTTCGAAAGTGAGAGTTGAAGTAAGATAGAGTAAGAAAAGAAATAGATGAAACGAGAGAGAGAAAGAGAGAGAGAGAGAGAGAGACAGAGAGGGATATAGAGAAAGGAAGATAGATAGAGAGAGAATGAAATACAGATAGACAAAAAGAAAAGGACAAAAAAAGAGACCAAAAGAAAGCAAGCGATACAGAATGTGAGGTTATAAGAGAGATAGAGTAAGAAAAGAAAGTGTTGATAGGTAGACAGAAAGAGAGAGAGAGAGAGAGAGGGAAAGAGAGAAGGAAAGAGAGAAAGAGAGAAGTAGAGAGGACAAACGAAAAAGCAATATAGGGAAATAGATTAAGAGAGTAACACTGATACTTAAAGAAATAGTAAAACAGAAAGAGAGAGATGGAGAGAGAGAGAGAGAGGGAGAGAGAGAGAGAGAGAAAGAGAGAAGTAGAAAGTACAAATGAAAAAGAATATGAGGGAAAGAGATCGAGAGAGTAACAGTGATACTTTAATAGATAGTAAAGGATAGAGAGAGAGAGAGAGAGAGAGGGAGAGATGGAGAGAGAGATAGAGAGAGAGAAAGAGAGAGAAAGAGAGATAGAGAAAGATAGAGAGATAGAGGGAGAGAGAGAGAAAGAGAAATAGAGAGAGAGAGAAAGAGAGATATAGATATATATAGATATATATAGAGAGAGATAGAGAGAGAGAGAGAGAGAGAGAGAGAAAGAGAAAGAGAAAGAGAGAGAGAGAGGTAGAAAGAGAGAGATATAGAGAGAGAAAGAGAAAGAGAAAGAGATGGAGAGGGAAAGAGAGAGATAGAGAGAGAGAAAGAGATGGGGAGAGAAAGAGAGAAAGAGAAAGAGAAAGAGAGAGAAAGAGAGAGAGAGAGAGAGAGAAAAGAGAGTGAGTGAAAAAGAGAGAAGCAAATAGAAACAGGGTACATGAAAGGGATCAAATTAAGAAACAGTTAATCGTAAAAAGGTTTGCCGTAAAGTGGACTACAGCGAGACAAGAGTGGCTATGATCGGACATGGCTAACCGGAAGTTGAGTTCAATCAACAATGGCCGCTAGTGTGTGCCTAAGACGTGTCTATTGACTTCCGTTTACACCTTCGTTAATGGCGGCTCTTATTCTTTAGGCCTGGGAAAATGTCGACGTCTTTCGCTTTCTTCCACACTTTTCTTTTTGCACGTTTGTTAAGAAAGAACCCGGATGCTTTTATTTAACCTTTCAAGTTTGTTTTTCCATCTTTTTAATTCCTTTGTTAAATATGACTATATTATTAGTTTTTAGCTTTCCATCCGTATTTTTTTTTCAAACTTTCTCCTTTTCTGTTTTCTATTATGTTTTTTTTTTATTAATTGGTTGTTTTTTTGTGTTTTTCTTACGTGCTTTTTTCTTTCTTTCTTTTTTGTTCATCGTCTCTTTTTAAATATTTTTCTTCATTATCTATTTCCTTCTGTTTCTTGTTTTCTTCATATTCGCTTTCTTCTTCTTTTATCTTCTTTTTCTTCTTTTTCTTCTTTCTCTCTTTTTTTCTTTTATTTCTCCATTCTGTCTTTCTTTCATGATCTTCTTTTTATTCATTTTTTAATTTCCTTTCTTCTTCTTTTTTTAATTCCTTCTTTCTTTTCATTCTTTAATTCATTCTTTCTTTCTTTTTATTATATTTATCTTTTTTCTATTATTAATTTAATTCTTTTTTTCTCATTATTTTCTTCATTCTATCTTTCTTTCTTGTTCTTTTGTTCTTGATTCTCTCTTTTTTTATTTTCTCATTAATTATCTCTTTTTTATTCTCTTATTCATTCTATCTTTCTTTTTTCTTTTTTATTTATTCTCTTTTTCCTTTTATTCTTATTTATATTCTCTTTTTCTTTTTATTCTTTCCTTCATTCTCTATTTCATTCTTTTTCTTTTCTTTTTCTTGTTCTTCTTGTTATTAATTCCCTCTGTCGTTTTATTCTTTGATTCTCTCTTTTTTCCTTTATTTTCTTCATTCTATCTTTCTTTCATGTCCCTTTGTTCTGAATTCTTTCGTTCTTGTTCTTTTTTCGTGATTCTCTCTTTCTTTTTATTTTCTCATTAATTATCTCTTTTTTATTCTTTCATTCATTCTATCTTTTTTTAATTTTCTTATCAATTATCTCTTTTTAATTCTTTCATTCATTCTATCTTTTTTTATTTTCTTATCAATTATCTCTTTTTTATTCTTTCATTCATTCTATCTTACTTTTTATTTTCTTATCAATTATCTTTTTTTATTCTTTCATTCATTCTCTCTTTCTTTTTATTTTCTCATCAATTATCTCTTTTTTATTCTTTCATTCATTCTATCATTTTTAATTTTCTTATCAATTATCTCTTTTTTATTCTTTCATTCATTCTATCTTTCTTTTTTTCTTTTTCGTTATTCTCTTTTTCTTTTTAATCTTGTTTTTATTCTCTTTTTCTTTCCTGTTCATTTTTTATTCATTCTTTTTCATTTTATTCTTTCATTCATTCATTCTATCTTTCTTTCTTTTTCTGTTTATCTTTATTCTATTTTTCTTTTCATTCTTACCTTCAATATCTCTTTTTCTTTTCATTCCTTTCTTCATTCTCTCTTGTTTTTTGTTGTCCTAATTCCTTCATTGTTTTATTATTTCCTTCATTCTTTCTTTCTTTCTTTTTTCTTTCTTGCTTTTCTTTCCTAATATCTCTCTTTTTCTTTTCATTTCTTTCGACATTCTTTCTTGTTATTTGTTGTCCTAATTCCTTCATTGTTTTATTATTTCCTTCATTCTTTCTTTCTTTCTTGATTTTCTTTCCTAATATCTCTCTTTTTCTTTTTAATTCTTTTCTTCATGCTCTCTTTCTTTCTTCTTCTTTTTTATTCTTTCTTTTATTAATTCTTTCCTTCATTCTCTATTTCTTTTTTATCATTTCTTTCATTCTCTTTTTCTTTCTTGTTCTTCTATTTTATTAATTCTCTCTTTCTTTCTATATTATAATTTCCATTAATTCTCTCTTTCTCTCTCCTTCATTCTTTTTCATATTTATCTATATTACTTTCATCTATTAATCTATTCCTTCCTTCCTTCTTTACGTCTTTATTTCTTTCTTTCTTCGTTCCTATCCCGAAAGAAACGTCTTCATTGATAAAAAGCAAGTATGCCTTCTCCTTTATCGACCGATTTCTCTTTCTCTTTTTTCCACGCCCTGCTTTACAACCCTAACCCTAACTCTAACCCAAACCCTTACTCTGCCTTACAATCACCTCTTACCCTAAAACACAATAATGCGCAAAACAGGTTATCAATTAAAAAGAAATGAGCAAAGATTGTTAAGCGTTAAACAAGTGAAGAGTATGTATTCTATATTAATAGAAGGGAGACCTGGCGTTGCCCGGGATATAATTAAGCTTACTATTATCTACGTTTTCACGATGCTCATAACACCATA
>OY744553.1:9155162-9212662 GCA_963556195.1 Sepiola atlantica
ACAATTTAAAATTGTGTATTCAAATCTTTCTCGCAGTTCATAATTGGACATGACAGATGTATTTGCGCACGTGTGCATACGCTTTGTATTACCCGCTTGTTTTTTTGTTTTTTATTCCACTGCATTCAGTGAAGCCGATTATAGCGCTTCATTTCAATATCGATCCGGAGGAAATCGATTAAGCAAATGCTTTGCAACCCGTTTGGTCGCAATTCGGTGAGAAAAAAACTGAAAACATGCCGGAAAAGACCCGCGATTAAGACGGTGAAAAGACAGGGAACTTTCCATTTAGTTCCACATTCAACCTTTTCTTCGGAGACTAAATCAATTATTCCATCATCCTGTGGCGTGTGAATTATTGTCAGTTATTCTATTGTAATGTAGATCTAATCCCACACTGTTCATTTTTACCTCGTTCATATATATATATATATATATATATATATATATATATATATATATATATATATATATATATATATATATATATATATATATATATATATATATATATATATATATATATGGGAAATGAAAAAGGAAAAAACCAAGATATATTTTTTATGTATTCATCAACGTTTAAGAAAAAATGTCATGCAAGTACATCGACATTTTGGGGTGGCATGATGGGTTGATAAAGAAAAAGTAGTAGCCGTGGCTACTGAGAGGGCTGGACAAGGGTCCGGGCTGCTACTGGCTGACTTCTCGCTCTATTACTTTTCCTTATCAACCCATCATCTCAACCCAATATTTCGATGTACTTGCATGACATTTTTCTTACAATTAACATCATGAAGAAGTCTTACAATAAAGACGAAACGTTGATGAATACATAAAAAATATCTCTTGGTTTCTCCTTTTTCATTTCCCATTACGTCGGATTACTTTCATCCTTCCTTTCTCACACACACACACATACACACACACACACACACATACATATATATATATATATATATATATATATATATATATATATATATATATATATATATATATATATATAGGCAGTATCTTTTCCTGAAGGCAAGTATTGTTTAATATAAAAAACAAATTATGTGTGGATACCCTTTCATAGATCTTTTCCATTGTCCGAATCAGAATCTTAGTCAAATGAAAACTATAGTAGATTCATCGGCCAATTCCCCTCCCTCCTAACCTAAGATTTTGATTCGGACAATAGAAAGGATCTACGAAAGGATATCCAGACATAAGTTGTCTGCTATATTTAATATATATATATATATATATATATATATATATATATATATATATATATATATATATATTATTATTATTATTATTTTATACAGACACTGGCATATCGATGTTATCGATAACCAGCTGTTAAAAACTGAGATCTCAGCTGTTAATCGATAACATCGACATGCCAGTGTTGCAGATTATGTACATGTCTGTATAAATAAAATAATCATATATATATATATATATATATATATATATATATATATATATATAAAGCTCTATTTGATATTAAACAGACTTTATAAGCACGGAATTTTGGCGTTTAGTGTTGTTTCAGTTGTATTCTCGATGCGTCGAGCTAGTTTCTGGTAATAGCCAGTATAATATGTTTCCGAGAGTTCTTGATTCGCCCATCACTTGTACGTTTTCGACCCTGGTGAGTAGTTTTTTTTTTCATTTTTTAGAAGACATTAGTTATTGTGTTTTTTAAAATAATTTTCTTGTAGGGTATACCGGTTACTACCGAAGACCAGAAAGTTGCTCCACGCATCGAGAATATTACACCTGCATAAATAATGACATAAGGACTTGCTGTATAAATATATATATATATATATATATATATATATATATATATATATATATATATTTAAATATTTTCTTTGTCGTACAAAACTTTAAAATAGCATTGAAGAGACAATATTTATTATTCATAATGAATTTAAGAAATTAAAAAGATGAAAGGGCAGCTGACCGGTTTCGTACCTCGCTCAACAGAGCCAAATATCGAGGTAATGTATAAAAAATATAAAAAGATGCTATGAGAATTATAGCGAGGGAAATGGGTAAAAAAAAAAAAAAAAAAAAATATAAATAAATAAATAAATAAATAAAAAAGTTCAGTCAAATAGAAACAACATTAAGCCCGAGGAGATTTTCTCTTTGTTTGCAAAGAGAAGGTCTCAAGGACTTAATATAAATTGTTTCTAAGATCTTGAGATGATAAGGGGAGTGCGACTTACTAAGAATGGAGAATAAGTCGACACTGAATTTAGAGGCACAGGTGCGATTATTTATGAGATGTTGACCTATCGACGAGCCATAAGTATTATTCAAATCATCAGTTGGTATATATATATATATATATATATATATATATATATATATATATATATATATATATATGTGTGTGTGTGTGTGTGTGTGAAAGTTCATTTTTTAAGCATCTTAAAAATGTTAAACTTAAAGAAAGATGCAAAATGCCTTCAAAGACCATGTTTTAGATGCAGATATTTGTGATGAAAATCAAAATAATATTTGCTTTTCATCTTGAATTTTTCTAATAATTCCGCTCGGTATCACAAGCTTCATCAGAGATTTAAACAAATAATAGGTATTAACCTTATTTCTTTTCGTAACAATCCTTTCTGGTCTTGTAGAAGTAACGTCCGATGTTGTTTAGACTCAACGGTGTAAATGTTTCTTAAATTTGAACTTAAATGCGCATGGTCGCTTGGTAGGCATAAAGTTGAGAAAGTTTATATTTTAAGCATCTTTAAAATTTTTAACTTAAAGAAAAAGGCAAAATGCCTTCAAAAAACATGTGTTAGATGCAGATATTTTTATTAAAATCAGAATTTTTTTTTTCTATCTTGACTTTTTAAAAAATAATTTTGTTTGGTGAAAAAATAAGAACGATTTCATCAGCTAGTATGGATTTGGCGATTTTTGATTAGGTGAACCAGTGCTAATCTTGACACGAAACTTAGGGGAGCTAGTTCGCACTCGAACTAAAAATATAATGATACCTGAACTCTGACTCTTCCCTGATCTCTGATCTAACAGGTGCGTAGTGAGAAGTTCAGTTCCCCCCTTTGAAGCAATAACGTCACAATAACGAACAAAGAAAGAAGTTTTAAAGACAGTCCGTCTTTTCGGGGCGTGGTGAACGGATGCAAAATCGAGATGTAATTCAGAAAAAGGAAAATGGGAATTTAATTCCTAAAAGAGTTGATATTCACATAGTGGAATTAAGTTAGGAAGAACAATTTGGCTTCTCTCTCCAATTTAATGAATGTGTGAGCTTTATAATTATGACGAGGAAATTCTCATTTTGGACTCTCCGGCGTCTTGCGCTTTTTTCCTTTCTATGCATGGAAGGTACTTCATTGCATACACGGACGATGATAATGTGTGACTTTTATTCGTATGACGAGGAAATCTCTTCCAAATAAATACCCAGTTTAAAACTCTCTGTCGGACTCGCCTTTTTCCTCTCTGCATGAAAAGTTTTGATTACAGACTCTAGACCAGGCAACCTTTTCAGAGTGAGGGCCAGATGAGACTTTTGGAAGGAGATCGCGGGCCGGAGTAAAAAAAACGAAATCTCAGAATTACTATATTTTGTTTACATGAATAAATTATACAAAAATTGCATTATACACTCTACAAATCTGATATTTTATTCTCAAGAGACTGTTGTATGTGATGTTATAAAAGGCGTCGACGAAGAGCTATTTTGGAATCATGAAAAATAATGACGGGGGAAGTAGCAAGTTGATCCAGCATTCGTTTTGACACACCTCACATAAGTTCTCTGTTTTATGCATTTTCCTCGTCTCTCGTTTCCTCTTTGCCTCTCTCTTTCTCTTTTTCTATTTTTATTTTAGGCCAAGGATTAAAAATTAATAGTTAAAGAAAAATGAAATATACATGCATCATCGCATTCTGATATTCATACATTTTTAACCCACTGTAAATCTTAATTGAAACCTACTTTTACGTCTATGTCACAAACTGATATGAGTTTTACTGGGGGGTCCGCGGGCCGGATTGCAATAATAAAGCATATCAGCGTAGCGGGTCGGACGCTAAGCCTTCGCGGGCCGGATGTGACCCGCGGGCAGGAGGTTGCCCGCCCCTGCTCCAGACGATGACGGCTACAATGGACGGCTCACTACGACGATGACGACGGCGAAATGCAACACATGCGAGTATGATTGCGACGTATACAAAAAGAGAATAGTATACGAAGAGCATGAAGTAAGTTAAAATTGATTTTAAAAGAACAGATTGCAAGAAACGACAACGTTACACAAGCAAATAATAACATCTCGTTAATTCACTATTTGTTTTTTTGTTCAATAATAGCTTTATTTTATTATAAAACATGCCACTATTTCTTATTTCGTGGAAAAGACTTAGCATTTTGGGTGAAGAGATAATTTCCACTCTTTTCAAGTCAATTTAATTCTTGGGGTTGCAGCCCGAGTTCTACATTGTAAATTATAAACAGCCATCTAAAAAAAGACACACGCACAGCGTCCAAGTACACAAGTCAGTGTGCATCCCTCATCGCCACACCAATTTTATTACGAAATTAAATTCCACCATAATGCATTTCAGTTCATTCGTACACAACTCAGCAATTTTAGTTTTTGGTTAAATTATAAATTTATTACCCCCACCCCAAAAAAGATGCACATACACACCGCGGTCAAGCGAACAGTTCGGTACGTATCTCTAAAATATATTTTTATAAACAATTTTTTTTATATTGTTAATTAAAGATCAGCATTTTTTATGAATAAAAGTATTTCTGGTTCTTTTCGGTGTATTTATTTCCGGGGTGGCGATTATTTGTTTATTAATGTTTCCCGGGTAGCACCAAGGGCTAGGCCTCACTAGTATTATATATAGATATATAGAACCGCTTTAGCTATCGAAAATGTATTATCATTCTTTGTTGGCGGATGATTAGGTCAGGGTATCGAATATGCTATCGCAAGGTGTGTTGTATGTATGTATATATATATATATATATATATATATATATATATAAAAGGAGATTGTAGTTTGCTTGAAGCATTGCTGGTAAATGTAAGTGTAAATTAGTCGTCCAAGGCTATAGCAATGCGATGTGGTTGCCGTGAGATGGAAAAGTGAAAAGAAATAAACGCAGGGAGAGAGTGAAACTCAAAACGATTTATTAATAATTTCACGAAAACTGATTAACTACCAAATAGTATTTTTTTTTTTTTTTTTGGTAAGTAACAGATCGGCAAAGAGTAATCTTAAATTTTCGAAAGAACAACTTTCATTATCAGAAGACAACAATAGAAGACCGAGAGGGTCGGAAAAACGTGAAAAAACCGGTGTCAGATCATCGTATTGTTAATACAGTTCTAACTTTCTATTTATTCGTTTATTTTATTCTTTATTATTTCCTCTTTTTTATTCATCATTGTTTGGGTTATTACACCAGTCAAAATATCATAAACACAGGAACGCACGCCGCGGCCAAGCAAGCAAGTCAGTGACTAGGTCTCAATACATTTTAAATATATGTTTATATTGTGGATAAAAGCTAGGTTTTGACGGTCCTTTCCAGTTAATTAGCGATTCTTGGTTTCTTAAATTTTTCCAGGCAGCACCGGGTCATGGGTCTCGCTGGTATTATATATATATATATATATATATATATATATATATATATATATATGAGAAAAGAAGGATGAAAGTCATCCGACGTAATGGGAAATGAAAAAGGGCCAGCGCTCTTAGTAGCCACGGCTACTACTTTCTCTCATCAACCTATCATGTCAACCTAATATTTCGATGTACTTGCATGACATTTTTCTTGAAATTATCATCCTGAGGAAGTCTTACAATAAAGACGAAACGTTGATGAATATATAAAAAATACCTCTTGGTTTTTCATTTCCCATATATATATATATATATATATATATATATATATATATATAAATTTGTTATTGTTTATTATCTATGTATGTATACGTTTCGTCCTTAAACCGGGACTCATCACCATAGTGATATGAATATTCATCACCGGTCATGCGATTCGAAACCCTGGATTACAAGTATTTTTCAAATCAAATCCAACGTCGCTAACCGCTCGGCCAATTCTGAATAGCTGATAAACAATTATAATTTTAACGCTTTTTAAACGGCTGGACGTCTAGGCATTCTACTTCTATTAGGGAAGGAATGATGCATTATAAAGCAAGTGACGTCATGCTGTGTTAGTACTACCGTTACAGTGCTCTACTTTTTTTACGAGGAGCGACAAAAATAAATATTTGTTATTGTTTATTATCTATGTATGTATACGTTTCGTCCTTAAACTGGGACTTATCAGCATAGATATATTACTATTTACTATATATATATATATATATATATATATATATATATATATATATATATATGCATGTAGAACCACCTGAGCAATCAAAACTGTTATCACCTCTGGTTGATGGATGATGAGGAGAGGGTATCGCATGTGCTATCACGTGTCTGTTTAAAAGATACGATTCTATCTTCCTTTGTTGTACATTTATCATTGTTTTCTGTATTGCGCCAGTCACAATATTATCGATCCTTCATCATCACACATAACACCCCTAAACTCCTAACACGACGATTTGCATCATCATCAATGTTTTATTCATATTTTACCCTCATCTTTATCACGTTTCTTCCTTCTTAGCTGTCTTTGTCTCTTCCCACGTCCATATTGGTTTTCTACCCTTCCAAACTCATCTCTTCCTTTTGAAGCTTCTCTTCTTCCATCTCGTTAATTTTCTACTTCCGGTGTTCGCCTACGCAGCAAGACGCCATTTTGAAAAATGGCCGTAGGCATTAAGAATCTAGCAATGAGGCTTTCAGATGGTATTAAAAACGAAAGATGTGTATACCAAAAGTCTTAATGCGTCGTGCGCCGCTATTTGCTAACCCGCGACGGTCATCGGCAGGCGACAATTACTGCTTAATATCTGTTTGCCCCCGGGTTATTGGAAGCGTATAAAACATCTTCGACCCGCTGAGGCCTTTTACCGCATTGGAAGAAACAGGACGTCTTGGTCACGATCGGCATACTGATAAATTAGATTCTTTCAGAGTTTTATTGGTTGTTATTACAGGGAGGTTTTTGTTGGTTGATTTTGTTATTTGTAATTGCCAGTGGGGAGGAAGGTAGGGGAGAAAAAGGTGGAAGAGAAAGGTGGGAAACGAGATGGAAGAAAGGAAGAAGATATACTAAAAAAGAAGAAGAAAGAGAACTACGGAAGAAGTTAAATAAATACAGAAGAAGAAAGAAGAAAATGAAGAAGATAAAAAGCCGGATGTGAAGAAGAAGGGGGTAGAACAGAAGTAATGATAGAAGCAAATGAAGAAGAATGAGGTGGAAGAAGAAGGAGAAGAAGTTGAAGAAGAAGAATAAAGAAATGAAAGAGAAGATGAAAGGTCGAATAAAGAAAAGGAGGAGGAAGAAGAAGAAAAATATAAAAGGCTGCATAAAGAATAAAAAGAAGTTAAACACAAGTAAAAGAAGAAAAAGAAGAAAAAGAAGAAAAAAAAAGAATCAAAGTGAAATGATAAAGAAGTATTTAGATTTATAGGCTTCCATTGTAGAGTTGTTGTTTTGTAACGTAATTTGAAGGAAAAGAAAGAAAGGTCTAAGAAGAATAATAAAAAAAGAAAGGCGAAATAAAGAAGAAGAAAAAAAAAGAAGAAGTTGTAAAATTGCGGTTTGCGTAATCATTACAGGGATTTAAAAGTAGGCAATAAAATCAAATGCCTAAGAAGAACAAGAAAGACAAAAAAGAACAAGAAAGGAAGAATTAAAATACATGTATAGGAAAAAGACGGAAGAAGTAAAAGAAAGGCAGAACTAGAAGATGTCATAGCAGAATAATAATAATAATAATAATAATAATAATAATAATAATAATAATAATAATAATAATAAAATAATAATAATAATAATAATAAAATAATAATAATAATAATAAAATAATAATAATAATAATGATAATAATAATAATAAGCAGAACGTATTTTATTTACCCAGGAGGTTAGGTGTGGGTTTTCATGAAAGTGTTTTTGTGGAACGTACTGGATTTGAACCCGGCACACACAGGTCTAAATTTCGCATTGTTAACTATTGAGCAATTTACCTCTTCTCCAGGAGGTTAGACACAAGGTCAGATGTGGGTTTTGATGAAAGTGTTTCTGAGGAACGAACTGGATTCGAACACGGCACACCCAGGTCCTCAGTTCGCGTCGTTAACTACTTGGGTACCGTGCCATCCAGGAAAGAAAAAAAGAATGTATGAAAAATGTAAAAAACCTCAGTGCAGAATGAAGAAGGAAGTGGGTAGTACTAGTAGTTGTAGTAGTAGTACTAGTAGTTTTAGTAGTAGTACTAGTAGTTGTAGTAGTTGTAGTAGTAGTAGTAGTAGTAGTAGTAGGAGGAGGAGGAGGAGGAGGAGGAGGAGGAGGACGAGGACGACGAAAGATTTATTGGTTTTTATTCTATTTAGTTGTTTTGTAGTTTCGTATTCGTGTAATCGTTACTGGGATGGGAAACAAAAAACAAAGAAGATTAAAGGCCAAAGAATAAAAGGAAAAAGAAGAAGAAGAAGAAGAAGAAGAAGTAGAAGAAGAAGAAGAAGAGAAAGAATAAAAAAGAAAAGGGAAGGAAAATCAGAAAATAAGAAAAAGGAGAAGAGAAAGAAGAAAGGCACAAGAAAAAGAAAATTAAAAATAAGAAAATAAGTACTAGTGTTAGAAGATAAGAATAAATAAATAAATAAATAAATAAAGAAAGAAAGAAGTACAAATTCTGAGATTTATATTTTCCCAAGCATGACCGCCTCCGAAAAGAAAGGGGTTGTCTCCTGGGGCGCCCTCATCGGGGAACGCTGACGAGTCTGGTCAGGTAATTTTTATAGGTAATTTGTTACCAGTTATCAGTTCGACTTAGTTATATTGAAGCGGCTGGCTTTCAAAATAGCCTCCGAATTTTATCGATTAGTTTTGTTTCATTTTTCAAGCGGTGAAAGGGCTAACCAATCCATTGGATTTGTTGACACATTTTTGCGTGTTTTATTATGTTATTATTTTCAGTATTTATTGTAAAGATTTTTGGTATTTTATTACGTAATTAAAAGAAGAAAGGAGAAAAAGAAAGCACAGAAAAGAAGAAAGAAGAGTTGAGTAAAAAGAAGTGGAAAGGCTCAAGAAGAAGAAAAAGAAGAAGAAAAAGAAGAAAAAGAAGAAAGTGAGTGAATAAAGAAGAAAAGGAAAAAGTGAAAAAGAAGAAAATGAAGAAGAAACAAAAGAATATGTTTAGAGCTGTATTAGTTTTTATCATACAGTTGTTTCTTTGTTGCTTTCTGTTTGCGTCATCGTTACTGGGAAGTAAAAGAAGGAAGAAGATAAAAAGAAAAAGAAAAAAAAAACGAAGAAAAACATGATAAAAAACACGAAGGAGAAATTTAAAATTATATTCGTTACAAGCTAATATGTGCTCCCTCCGATCACGTATGTTTGCTAGCCTGAGAGGATGGTATAATGGTGGACTAACATATACTACACTACCAGCCTCTCCCTCAGAAGGGGGAATTAATGCCTGGGATGATAACATGAAAAACGAATAAATACTATATTACCCCCCGCCCTCAATGAAAAAAGAGGTAACACCAGGAAGATTGTATCATGAGGAACGAACATATACTATATTACCCTCCCCTAAGAGAAAGTAATGCCTAGCAGAAATGTATCATGACAAATGAAAATATACTACACTACCCCCAAAGAAGAAGGTGAGACCTGGGAATATCCCCCTGAAAAAAGGCGGTGGTTTTTCCTGGGCATTGTATCATAACAGAACAGACACTACATTACCCACTCCAAAAAAAGAGGAGGTAATACCTGGGATACCCCTGTAAAAAGAGGCGGTGGTTATGCCTGGGCATTGTATCATAACAGAACAGACACTTCATTATGTTCCTTGGCCTTTCACCGAACTGCCTAACCTCTCGGTCTAGGAGGTTGGCAACTATTTGGCTGACTCTCCCCGTCTCGATGCAGATAGAGCAGCTGGTTGCGAAGGCAAACTTACAGAACGCGAGGTCTTGGCTGCGTTGAAGTACGGCCGGAACAAATCGCAGGGACTTGATGGTCTGACTTACGAATTGTTTGTACCGATTCTGACGGATGTGTTCAACCATTGGTTTGACAAGGGTTCTATCCTAGTGTTGCATTGCTGGTTTATGATACGTTCGTAATGTCGGCATCTCTGGCGTCGTAGAACTCTCGTCTGTTGATCCCAAAACGGGACGATGTGTCGCCTATTCGCATTTCCCAGCTGCAGGGAACTATTTGTACTAACCGTGGCTCTTTCTTTCTCCATTGCCTCGCCGTTGTATGGAACTATTTGTACTAACCGTGGCTCTTTCTTCACTGCCATTGTTGTCGACTGCTTTGTGTCGCGGCTGCTATCTGTCTGTCGCTTCGCCGAGCGTCATAATCTTCGCTCGCTTCTTCCATCATACCGGCGGTTTCTTCGTGGGCTGAAATCAAATCCCCCACGCACAATGAAATATAACAACGCTTATCCTTTTCAATTTAGAGCCATTTATTCTATCTTGCTTGTCGATACTGGGCAAGTTCGTTGTAGCAGAGAGAAAAGCTTACGCTAGTTAATTTCTTAATTAATCACCTAATCACTCGTAAGGAAAGAAAGAGGGGGACATCGTCTGGCTCTCATTATTGGGGGATCCGAAATCCCCTAGCGTGTAATCGCTACATGGCTAAAGCGTGTTGACTTGTTCGCTTCCAGTCAAGAACTCCCTCTCAACTCCAGTTTTCCCAGCGGGAAAACTGTGACGTCACGAAATCTCGTGATCAACACGCAGGTGTGATCTAACCTTTGAACTAAGGTCTCGTCACCCGTCACCGCGACCGTGAGAAACAGCATTGCACTAAACTTGCACGAGATGACTTCGTTACAAATTGCGCATGTTAAACGATCTCTCTGTACGCCCATCCACACATGCGTCCCATTATATGTCACTAGGTCAAGTCACCAAGAGAGTGATCACATTGCTGAAGAAGCAGGACAGGTATGACGGGGAGGAACAAGACGATAACAGGCCCCTAACTCTGCTAAACACAGAGTTAAAGGTTTGGGCCAAGATTTTATCGCACCGGTTGCAGGGTGTTATGAAAGAGTAGTACGTAGTAAAAGGGAAATCAATTCAGATTCGGGTACATTTATCGATCTTGACCCAGTTGACCCAAATGGCGACATATAGATAAAAATGTTATTTATATGTCGCCATTTTTCTTATATTTTGACTTTTTCCGAAAGTTATCTTCCTTGCCTACTTAGTAAGTTGAAATGTGTTCCGATACGTAAGATCGTTTGTTTTCTTTTTCTTATAATTACTGGATGAATTTGCGTATTTTTTTCTGTACAAGTACATAACACAGTTTATACGTTTCTTTAAATATTTTGGTACTTATATCGATCTTGACCCAGTTTTCGCGAGTTTCTTGTCGGAAGCGTTCGGCTATCCGACGCAAACGCCCGAGAGATGACGAGTCGATTTGTACCAGACGACAATTTTGATACGGTGCTGCGTCTTATGATTTTAAGTTATATTTTCAAGAACTTTTCTAAAAGAAACAAAAAAAACAAAACAAGCAAAACATAGCGAAATTACTGTTATCAAATAAATATTTTTTGTTATTTTGATACGTTGCTGCGTCCTATAATTTTTAGTTATAGTTGCAAGAAATTTTTGAAACAACAAAACAAATAAAACAAGCAAAACAGAGCGAAATTACTGTTATCAAATAAATATTTTAACCCTAACCCTAACCCTAAAACCTAACCCTAACCCCTAACTCTAACCCTAAACGTAACTCTAAACCTTAATCCTTAACCCTAAACCCTAAACCCTAAACCCTAACCCTAACCCTAACCCTAAATCCTAACCCTAACCTTTACAAAAACACAACAAAACAAGCAAAACATTATAATCATAGGACGCAACACCGTTTCAAAATTGGCGTCTGGTACAAATAGGCTCGCCATCTCTCGGCCGTTTGCGTAGGATAGCCGAACGCTTCCGACAAGAAACTCGCGAAAACTGGGTCAAGATCTATATAAGTACCCAGATTCGTACGATCCTAGTGGGGATCAAATATAAAACGGAGGCTGTGCTAATCAACTTGGATCAGTTTAAAGCGTTCGACAGGATAGATAATCGCTTCTTGCCATCTATTTTAGAGACCGCCGGTTTTAATCGGACTTCCACAAATAGATCTCCGTTCTGTACCGCTCGCCGACGACAGTGGTGCAGGTAAACGGAAAGCGTTTGCAATATTTCGCTATTTCTACCGTCGGTGCGTCAAGGCTGTCGGCTCTTGTCTCTACTCTACATCCTTGCGTTAAAGTCGCTATTTCGTCAGCGAAGGAGCAAGGAGCAAGGAGGCAAGTTCGGTCCTACGCAGAATCGCTTTGCCTGGCGGGGCGCGAGCCAAGGTTTCTGCGTTCGTCGATGACATCACCGTCTTTGTGTGGTGTTTTGGAAACATCGAGAAGGTCACAGAGACCCTCACACGTTACGACACGATCACAGGGGCTAAAATCAACCGCAGCTAGTCGATCTACGGTTGAGCGCCTGGATCGGTGACACCACCCTCACGGCTCCTTCTGCTAGACAGATGGCTCGGTTTGAATCCTTGGCGTGTTGTTCGGGCCGGAATTTCAGCTCGAGAGGAATTGGTCGGCGGTGCAGTCAAAGGTCGAAGCATCGGTTAACACTTGGATCCGAAGGTAACTCCCATTAAATGGTAGAGCTGAGGCGTGCGCCATTTACGCCTTCTCTCTAATCCTTTACCGAATGGCCGTACTTCCCCTGCCTGCGAACAGCTGAAAGGTCCTCTGGCGTTTTCTGCCTTCACTTCTCTGGAGTGGGAAGAGGAACTAGATTTATAGATAATTATGTATTCAACATCCGTGTGATATATGTTTGGGAATGCCCGACTTGCGTGTCATCGATACGCCGAGAGACTGTCTTTACTGAGTCAAACTTTGACAGAGGAATCTGCGTGGAACCCAGTAGTCGATATCAACTTTCTTGACCCCAGTCTCGATAATTAAATAGAGAACCATTGGAAGCCGAGGGACGAATAGTGAAAGGGGCTTCTAATCTATCCGTTCGTCTGGCGTTTTTTGTTGTTGTTATTTTTAACAAAGTTTACCCCAAACAAGACATGCAGCCACTGTAGACGTAAGGGGCTACTGAGAAAAAAAAAGGGGAGAAGATTGGGGGGTGGGGTCAACCTAAATTGGGGTCTGTGCAGCGAGATGTCTGTTTACATTAGTTTTAAATTTCTGCATGTCAGTACTGTCGGGGAAACAGGGGGCAGGGAGAGAGTTCCAGATTGCTGTGGTCGGAGGAGAAGGTCTGCTCTCAATGGAGTTAGGCGCCAGGTACGAGTCATGTCAACAACTGAATTCTCTCTAACCTGGCGATCGGCCCGGTACGCGTTACTCCTCAATACCATACAAAACAGTTCCTGAATAGAGTATTGATTTACTCCTCTCCAGGAGTTAGGCACAAGGCCAATTTTTATCTTACTCTCATAAGTAAGATGTGACCCAAGGTCGGATCGGGAAAGTGGGACTTGAAAAGCCAGCGCCCGAGAAGTGAGCATTCTGGCCATTAAAAATTGCCTGGGCAGCTTCGTAAATAAAGCCCCGAAGACCAAGACAATACAAGTCTATGGGGTGCAGTATCCATCGGAACAGATACTACACTTTGATCTTAGCCAAAAGGCTGAATAGAGTAATCGGTCGAGTGTCCCCGCTGTGATACGTTTGAAAGAAGAAACGCCCGAGCACGCTTTGTTCGAATGTCGTGGACTCCAGCGGTTCTGGAGGTATATCAACTAGGTGACGGCTCATATCGATCCCGAGAAGCCTCGTCAGCTAAACGTATTCTACGTAATTGACAACGTCGGGCCGGGGTGGGACAGGGAGAGATGAATAGTGTTTCTCGCAATCCTAGCCGTAGCGCGAATTGTTTTGTGGAAGTCACGTCTGAAAGAGACCAAGGGGTTGAATCTTTTGCTCATCAGGATCTGATCGCTTTCTTCAAGCTCCAGCTTAAGATCAAATTCAGATGTGACAGAAAAAGATGACATGTTTCGGTTTTTGAAAAAAAGTTAAATACAAGTAGAAAACTTGTCTATATGAAAAGGGGGCCAATTATTAGTACGCGTTCTCTTCCGGAAAATGGCGCAGTCTCTGGTCATGTTGGAACCCAGCCCTTTGGGAATGCTTCCCCCTTTAGTAAGTCGAGTTAATAAGTTACCCCCAGGTATTAGATATTCTTCAATATGCCCACTCCCCACTTTCAAATTTTTGTCCTCAGCATTCGCCAAATTGTATTTATCTTGGTAGGACACCACCCATTCTCCAATTGAAAAACTCTTGTATGAGTTTGTGACCTATTTCAATTCTATGTGTTACATACCTTAGATGTCTCCCCCGTGTGTAGAGGGTGGTCGTGTTGTCTAGTGGATGAATTCTTTCTTCTTTCCTTCCTGCCGCGAACCACACCGTCTGTTGTCTGCAACAAAAGCCTCATGACGCACTTCGAAGACAAACTCTTCTTTAAATTTAATTCATTTTATTACAAGCGTTGTTATTTCAACTGGGAGTCATTCACTACGTCGAAAGAGAGAGATAGGGAGAGAGCAAATCACTACTTTATCGTAGTTAGTTAACAATTATTTTCTTAACCATTCATAGAGAGGGGGGGAAGGATTTCTCTCGCTTGTATTCCCTTAAGGGAAATATTTCCCTTATCTGTTGAAAATTACATTTTAACAATCACGTCTCATCGGTTTGCTTCCAAGAACCCAGACTGACGAAAACTCGCTTCTCACGAGAACGAGTGACGTCACAGAGCCTCTCGCAGGTGCAGACTGACCCTTGATCTGGGGTCTCGTCACACGGTAACCTTGTCACGTCTGTTAGCTCTGACTGTGAGAACAAGCCCTCTTCTGCACTCGACTGCACCCACGTTAACTCGCGCAAGTCAAACCAACGATTTCCAACAGATACGTCCATTCCACTAGGGCCGTTATCCAACATATGGACGTTTGGCGTGAGCGCAGACCCCACGATATTATTGTACCACTTTTCGACAGAACAGATACTACACATGAATCGTAGTCCAAAAGCCAAGAAAGTGTTCGAGTTCGTGCGTCATGTTCGACACAACAGCGACACCAGATAATTTTCAAAAAAATTATTTTGCATTACATCTTCAACGATCGGGCGATCCCATATTTTATAAAAGGGTGGAAGGTTTGCATGAAACATCCTTAGCGTATTATTATACCGGGACCTGTGGAAATTCTTTTGGATAATCAATTCTTCTTAAGTAATTTTCTGCCCAATTCAACTCATTGTTTCCAGTCTTGTCGTGGTAGTAATCATCGTCTAACCGACAGTCTATTAAGGCAATCTTTTTAACACTTATTGTCGAGTGATCCACATGCCTAGATATGCTGTGATCGATAAGTAACAAAACCCGAAAATGTTAAAATCAAAAAGAGAAAACAGAGAAAACGTAAATAAAGAAAATGATCCTACCTAAGAAAGTTAGCCTTCTATAAAAAAATTACTATTATAGCCACCCATAGCTGAGGAATGAATATCTATATATTTTCAAATCATGTGTTTATAATTGTCGGATTTAATTCCTGCCTTTTTTGTTCCAGCCTGTTTTAGCTTGTTGGTCTATTGATCTCCATCAATTCTGGGCAGCTAGAAGCAGGCCACAAGAGACGTGCCACGTCGTCAGGTCGTTTGTACTACTTACAAAAAGGTCATTTTTCGTTAAAAATAACTCAACCATTTTCACTATGGAAGACCATACGCATAATAATTTGCCTTTAGGAAAAAGGAAAAATTAATTTCTTTTTCTCTTTGGTAAAAAGATATTTTCGGTACAAATAACAAAAAAATTGAAGTCTTCGTATAATATTATCGCTGATAATGCTGTTATTAACACACTGCTGTCGGTATACATTATAGAAAAAATATTTTATAAAGAAAAAAGATTTTAAAAATGAATGTTATGTTTCATAATTTTTGAGATGAGGATTGATAATTTGTATTATTCAGACTACTATTCTCATCTTGGATTCTTCTCACATTAAAAACCGACCTTGTGTCTAACTCTGCCTTCGTGGAAGACCTTGTATGGAGTACTGTTGTAATATTTGGGCTGATGAATCTCTGTCCCATTTGAGGGTCCTTGATAAAGTCCAAAAACGTATGTGTAATTTGACTGTCCCAACCCTTTCGTTTTCTCTGCACCCTCTCTCTCTCTCTCTCACAAATGTGATGTTGCTAGTCTCAGTCTTTTCTATAAATACTATGATGGCATGTGTTCTTGAGAATTATCTGATCTATTCCCTGTTACTTTTGTTTCAGCTCGTTCGACTCGTTGGTCTAGTGGTCTCCATCAATTCGCTGTTTTGATACATCATTGTAATACAGCTTCATATTCCAGTAGCTTATTTCAAAGAACCGCAGACTTGTGGACCTCTCTTCCTGCTGACTGTTTTCCTCCTACCTATAGCCTTCGTTTCTTCAAGACCAAGATCAACAGATATCTCCTGTATTTCGTTATTTTTAGCTCCTTGCATGAAGTGGCTTCATGCTGTGTCTGGAGTCTCTCAGTTACTGATCCATCAGTTAATTATTGCCTGCCATAATAAAATGTTACTATGGAAGTGTTTGCAATATATTTGATTCGATCTAGGATCATTCGATCACATAGTCTTCGTCGGTATCCATTGAACTTTTCTCTGATCCGGCGAATAATTTTATATATTTTTTAAAGAAAAAGGGAATGTCTTATTCTTATTCAGCATTCAATTTCAGGGTCATAACATATTCTCTAACACACGAGTGACATAATGCTTAATATGATCGGCTTGCACCTCTAAATCACTGGCGAGTTTAAAATTAAAAAAAAGTTTTGTGGATTTTGATCACACCGTGAGATCAAGACTATGGACAAAGAACTGATTCGAACAAATGTGACTTTTATGGTCCTACAATAATGTATTTATCTACCTCCCACAAGGTAAGATGTGACACAAGGTCGGGAAAGTGGGTTTGAAAAGCCAGCGCCCGAGAAGGTGAGCACTCTGGCCTATACAAAATGCCTGGGCAGCCCCGTCGGCATTCCCCGGTAGGGGCGCATCAGACAGTAAGCTATAAACTTACACCTCCGCAAAGAGGGAAGGCAAAGCCTGGGAGGGTGGACCACCTAGAACTGCACAGGGCAAACCCACAAACCGGCGGAATCAAGACCCTAAGGCCAAGACGATATCGGTCTATAGGGTGTAGTATCCATCGGAACAGATACTACACATTGATTTCGGCTAAAAGTCTTATGGTCCTACAATATTACCAAGACCGTACTGTATAATGTCACCATCGTGCTGTTACATAGCGAGGACGTTTGTGAGAGAGAGGGGACAGAGAAGATTTTTTTTCTCTCTTAGCTGGTAAAAATTTCTAGGTGAACGGCGTGTCCCTGGTGCTGCTTCTAATGGGAGGGACAGCGCCACAGTGTGATTGTCCGTCTATCTATCTGTCTGCCTTTCCCTCTCTCTCTTTCTCTCTCTCACGCGTATACAAGTTGTCTCCCTGATGTTTTTTTGAATTTTATTTTAAGTAAACCTGTTATATAAACATCGGTGTCCGAGTAAGTTTTCTTTATTTTTATTCTTTCTTCGTCTTTGCTTCATTCTTTCTTAGATTATTTATTTTCTTTTCTTTCCTTCATTCTACATTTTTTAATCAATTATTTCTTTTTTTTCATTTTTTACTTTCATTTTTTTCTTCATCCTTGCGTTTTTTCTATTCTTCTTCTCTTTAAATTCTCAATTCTTCCTTTTATCTTAATTCCGATTTCTCTTACTCCATTTGTGACATTTCTTTATTTTCTTCTTTTCTTTCATCGCTCCTTTATTCATCCTCGTTTCTTTCCTTCGTTCTTACGTTCCTCTTTTCCTTTTATCCTTTCTTTCATCATCCGTTCTTTTATGTATTATTTCTTTCCATTCTTCTTTTACTTTTTTTTTCATCTTTGCTTCTTTCCTTTTTTTAAGCTTCCCTTTCTTTTATCCTGTCATTCTTCTTTCTTTCTTTTTATATTATATATTTCCTTTCTTCTTTTTCTTTCTATATTTACTTCATTCCTTCTTTCTTGCGTTCTCTTTTTTCCTTTCTTTCATTCTTACAGTCTCGTTATTTTTTCTTCTTTCTTTTATGCATTATTTCTTTCCTTTCTTCTTTTTCTTTCTTGCTTTCTTTCTTACTATTTGTTTCGGATCTTGTTTTTTACTTTCTTTTCTTCTATATTTTATCATTTCATTTCTTCTTTCTTTATTTCGTGTATTATCATATTTCGTTTCTTAATCTTTGCTTCTTTCTTTTTTTCGTACGTTTTCTTTTTTCTTTCTTTCATCTTTTCACTCTTCTTTCTTTTACACACTTATTTTTTCACTTTTTATTTTCTTTTTCTTTCTTTTTGTCTTTTTTCTTTCTTTCTTTCTGATATTTTATCATTTCATTCTTCTCTCTTTCTTTCATGTATTGTTATCTTTCTTTTTTTTCTTTTTCTTTCTTTCTTTCTGTCTCTCTTTCGTTCATGTATTATTATCTTTCTTTTTTCTTTTTCTTTCTTTCTTTCTTTCTTTCTTTCTTTTTTTCGTGTATTATTATCTTTCTTTTCGTTTTTTCTTTCTTTCTTCACTTTTGCTCCTTTCTTGTTTTCGTACGTACTCTTTTTTTCGTTTTTTTCATCTTTTCACTCTTCTTTCTTTCACACACTCCTTCTTTATTTTTATTGTTTCTTTCTTTATTCTTTTCTTTCTTTCTTTCTTTCTTTATTTCTTTCTATCTTTCTTCCTCCTTGCTTATTTTTTTCTTTTTCTTTCTTTCTTTCTTTCTTTCACACACTCCTTTATTTTTATTTTTTATTTCTTTTTTGTTTTCTTTCTTTCTTTCTCTCTCTCTCCTTGCTTCTTTCCTTCTATTTTACCATTTCTTTACCAAATTATCACCAGCTTACCATTGTCCAACAACTTCATATACGCCCCCCAAAACCACACACACAGTTAACCTTCATCGATCACCAAACCCCACCCTTTTCACCACCACCACAACAACTACTATAACACCTCCTCTCATCCACCCACTCCAACCATCCTTTTCTAATCACTAACAACCAACGAACTATTATACATTTAACGACGGGACAAGATAACAACTCTCGTATCACTAAACATCATCTGCTTCTGTTCCCTTAACTTTTCTGCTCTCCTTCGCAAGAGAGCAACACAAACAACACAATGGCCGCTGTGTGTACTGTTTACTGAGACGGAACCAGACTTCATTGATAGTCTATTAACCCGAACGCCATGTTGTTTTCTCACCTCACCATTCTTTCCCTCTATATCCATCTCACGTAATATCGTCTTTCCCCGTTTTCATCTCTTTTCTACTTTCGTGCCCCTTAACTACCTTTCTCTTCGCTTTCCACTTTCTATCGTATTTCCCCTTCCCTCTATTTCAATGCCCTCTTTCCACTTCCTCCCTCTTTACTCTCCCCCTCCATCTCTTCTTTCCATTTTTCTTCTTTCCTCTTTATCACCCTCTCTTTCTGTTTCCCCTTTTTACATTTATCACCTCTCCCCCTCTCTGTCTCTCCTTTTTTGTTACATTCAGTACTCTTGTAGCTGACGCACCATGCTCCCGTGACTTCGCGTTGTCAACATTCGGGCAGGTCTCGGAAGTGCACGGGAGTTGACGAGGCGGAAACTGCCAAACGCTAAATGGAAGACTGACAGACGATAATTTCAGACGAAGAAATTCAAAGAAAAATGCATATATAAATAGAAAGAACACACAAACCATAGCTAAACAACTGTTATTAATTAGATGTTTATTTTTTTGTCAATGGAAACATTGTTAATCAAATGTTTTGAAATATACAAAACAAAAAATATAAACTCTATTTTTGATACCTATCCCGCGAGAATACGCATATCCATATTTAAAGGTGGAGGAAAAAACAGCCGACACCATTCGTCCATTTTCCAGCAATAAGGACGGAGTAATCCAATAAGACCAGGATTTCCAAATACATTGATAAGGCCAATTTTACTTGGCGAAATATTTGTAATTACTATAAACTTAAATTAAAGTTTATTAAAAAAAAAAATGTTTCGATTTTTCTTTTAAATTCATATCGAATTTTAAATATGCTTTTAAAGTTATTTTATCCCATTTCTTATTCTTAAATTTGTTATAGATACTTACAAAAGAGACTTGCCCGAACGTTGACGACGCGAAGTCACGGAAACAGGGTGCTTCAACTATAAGAGTACCTAACATTCTTTACTCTTTCTTCTCTCCCTCTTTTTCATCTTTCAATGTTCTATTAACCCTAAAACCCATGCTGTGTTCTCACACCACCATTCTTTTTCACTCTCTTTTTACTTTCCTTCCTCTTCCCTCTATCTTTCTCGTCTTTACCCTTTCTTTCCTCCTCTAGCTCTCTCTCTCTCTTTATCTCTTCTTTCTAACTTTGTTCATCTTTTCCTTCTCTCTTTTTACTTTCTTCCCCCCCCCTGTCTCTCCTCTTTCTATTGTCTTCTCCTTTTCATCTCCCTTCGTTTCACATTATTTTCTCTCTTTATCTTCTGTTTATACTTTCTTTCCCCTCTTCCTATAACTCCCCCCTCTTTCCACATTATTTTCTCTCTCTCTCTTTCCATTTTCTAGATGTTTCCTCCCCCTACACTCTTTCTTTTTCTCTTCCCCTCTCTCTTATTTCTCTATCTTCTATCGCAAATTTCTTTTCCTTTTTTACTATCTCTCTTACTTTACTTTTCCCGATCTCTCTTCTTTCCCCCTCTTCTCCTACTTCCTCTTTCTTTCATTCCCCACTTTCTCCTTTTTTTATTTTATTTCCTTTTACATCCTTCTCACATTCTTTACCCTTTCCTTCTCTCTCGCTTTCCTCTTTCTACTTTCTTTCTCTTCTCCCTCTTTCTCTCTCTCAACTCTTTTCACTTTCTTTCATCTCTCCCATGCTTTGTTTCCTCTCCACAATTCTCTCCCCCTCTCTCCCCATCCCACATTATCTTTCTCCTCTCTATCACTCTCTCTCTCTCTCTCTCTCTCTGTCCGTTTCGTATTCCCGTCTCTTACTCCTTTTGTTTTCTTGTATTATTTTGTTCAGCAAAGAAGCAATCAGAAACCCGACCTGACCCGACTTGACCCAACCGGACCCGACAGGTCATAACCCAAATCGGTCAGACCTGTCGTAGACAATGATGAATTGGCCGGACAATTCGACACTTTGTTAAATTCCGTTTAATTCTTATTTATTCATTTATATCTGTTTTTGGTGCTTTTTTAGAAGTTCCCCTAAAAAAACTAAACCAGATAAAATGAGTGTTGTAAAATGGTGCCCTCTCGACGTAATAACCCCAACGGACATCTCAATCAGCAAAATCCAACCCCTTCACCGTATAAGTCCGCAGATGCCGAAAGGCTTTTTGCTCCAATAGCTTTTTTTCTTCTAACTGCTGTCATTTGGAATTTCCTCCCTGCTCCCTGTTTCCCATACTGTACCAAAATGTAGAAATTTAGATGTAATGTGAACAAATATCTCGCTTCACAACTCCCTACTTAGTATGCCCCTGAAGGTATGGCCCATATTTCACAGTAGCCCCTCACGTCTCAGTGGCAATTTGCCCCCTTGTTTGTGGTGAATCAAAGTAAAAAATATATAATTTTACTATTATTGCTTCAATTCATGTCATTGAATATCTGCATAAAATATCGTTTTCCTTATATTCCTTCCTCCACATATACAACCACATACTATATATTATATATAGGGGAGTTTGAATTACCTACTGGGGAGTTTGAATTACCTACTAGACACCACCCTCGAGTGTATTCGGTCTCTCTGTACAAAGGTTTGTCAGGACAACCTGCCATGAGGGTATTTCCCCCTACACGTAAACCCTGACCAAATATTCAAAATAACATAGTATTCTCGGCACATATAAGATCTTTTCGGTATGACTATACACTGGCTTATACGAGAAATAGTGCATCTTCTCCTCGTGATGTTACCTGAATGATACTCCACCAGACTAGATGAATTCTTATCTTGAAATCCGATAAGATCAAGAGACAAGAAATACATACTATGACATAGGTAACTAGTCAATTAGGGAGAGGAACATTAATGTTCTTAACTTTTGTACTAACTCAACGATTAACAGGTAAAGGAGAATTTTAATAGAATATTCGAATATCTATGTATCTCATATAGAGACCAAGTGTTAGCCCCAGGAAGGGGCCCCTTGATTTCTGAAGAACTTCGATTGAAGTAAAATGAAACAAAATTATGATATCAGTGGATTAGTTTAGCGGGGGGGGGGGGCAATTGATCCTAAGGTTGTGTTGTTTTTCATACAAGGTAGAGCATACGTCATTGACAATCAGTCTGACACAGTCTTGATCATTTGTATCAACATGTAGCAATTTAAATGTGATGTCAACAAAGAGCTCTCACTGCAAAACTCCCCACTTAGGATGCGCCTATAAATATGGCCCCTAATTCAGAGTAGCCCCTTACCTCTCAGTGCCGCCTTGTTTGGGATAAATAAGTAAAAAAATGTAAATGTTAAGTCATAAAAAAGTACGTGTCTTTACTTAACCTTATCACTAACCGTTGATCGTAATCAAACACATTCAGGTCAACATGGGGCACCTCCTATAGAAGCACCAACATTTTTTGGTGCTTTGTTACATTAGGACCCGCGCCAACTTCGACCCCGTTGTTTGTGTAAGGGTTAAGGTCAAAGTAGGGGTTAGGGTTAACAATATAGTTAGGGTTAGCAATAGAGTTAGGGTCAAAGTTAGCGCAGGTCCTAATATAACAAAGTACCCATTTTCTACACTAAACTCTAATCAAGAACATTAACTATTATCATAGATTAAGACAAAGTCAAGTATTACGATTCAATTGTACTTAAAAAATGGACGATAAACAACATTTATCAAAGGAGACACTATTCTACAAAAGAACCTTTGGTAAATTTGTAGATTAACATACTCAGCTTAACACCCACCACCCCGCCTAAAAAATGAGATTCTACTTCTCTTAGGCGATTACTTGTGGACCTGCCATACGAAGATAGGCTGAGACACATGAAGCTCCCGTCCATGTACTATAGAAGGGAACGTGGAGATATGATCCAGACATTCAAGATCCCCACAGGCAAATACAACAAGGACCAGGAGAGACTGCTACCCCTCAGCAAGATCACCAGGACAAGAGGTCCCAACCTGAAACTGGAAAAGAAGCATAGTAGGCTAAACATCAGAAAGTATTCCTTTGGGATACGGGTTGTGTACAATTGGAATTCTCTGCCAGACTGGGTCATCGACGCAACAGAGATAAACGACTTTAAGTGCAAGTTGGACAAACATTGGCTTCACAGACAATATTTAGTCAGACCTGTGCACGAACTGATATAGTGGACAAGAAGGAAAGGAACGGAAGTTACAGGCAAAAGCCTTTTTCCCAAAATATATGTTATGTTATGTTATGTTATGTGTGAACACCCTAAAAAACTTCGGATGCGCCTATAAATATGACCCCTAATCTACAGTAGCCCCTTACGTCTCAGAAACAATGTGTTTGTTTCGGGTGAATATAAAAAAAAATGTGGTTGTAGATCCACAATTTATTTTTTATTTACGTGCACCCCAACACACGTTATATCTATCCTACGGACTATGCAGCCCTCGTTGTCTTTTACGTTGATCGAGTGATTTAGAGCGGCGTGTTGTCACCTATGAGAGTGATCCGGATTTACCGTAAACCTCGTTTGTCTTTCTTACATTAACAACACACAGTTGTTTAATTTAGCACTTGCTATATGGTGACCTTCATAACATTCACGTTTCTATCCATTTTTCTTATTCGACACGTTATAATACTATTCCATAATAAATGCCAGTATACTTAAATCATATGCCCTTAATTTTATTGTCATTAATTAAGGGTATGACTACATATCAACCAAACCATTTCATTATCACATCACTACAGTATAAATCTCTATGCATGAGTGGATGAAGTGTGTGAGGTGCACTGAAGAAAAATTCCTACCAGTAAAATACATAGCCCTGTTGTGCTCGCATACCCCTAATGACAATAAAAGTGTAAACATTTGGGAATTTCCTTGTTTTTGTACATTTAGTGTATATGAATTTTTATCTTAACCCTATTGAGGGCATATGATTTCAGTATACTGGCATTTTTCATGGAATGCCACTACTTTTGTAAAGGCTATGCCTCAATACAATGGTCATTTTTAAGGTTTTTTGGAAATTTCTAGAAAAACTAAGGTATATGGTAAACTGAAATGAAAATGACATCAACTAGACCCTAGAACCTCTATCTCTGCCAAAAATCAGCTGAATCCATCAAATAATTGATGAGATACAGGGTGGCACATACGTACGTACGTACACACGAATAACACAAAATCACTCCTGACCTTTCTGGATCTCTGGGTTGCCTTGACTAATGATGCTGAAATTCTACACACTTATAGAACCTATCAAATAAAAAGTGTGTGCAAAGTTTTAACTAATTTAGTTTATTGGTTTTTGAGTTATGATTGATCAAAGAAATTAGATTTCTAGCATAGGCCGTTTTTGAAGTCTATTAAGGGATAGAGCGCTCACGCGCCTCCCTTGATCATTATTTCTTTTTGTAACTTCGTTCACCCAAACGTAATGCGATATTTTATTGTAAGTAAGAGAACATCATTTCGCCTTTTTTTTTTTTTAAATGTAATGTATTTCTATCCCGAGCAACGCCGGGGCACAATTCCTGCTAGTATTTAATAAATACATTAGATTCTTACTTCGGCAGATTATTTGCATCATATATATTATTTATTTCGCCTTCGGTTTCTTAGCTTATTTTGACAAAGTACAAAACTGAATCGAAATCTAGCAAGGGAATTTTTAAAAACTGAGTTAACCCCAAACAAGGCAAGTTGCAAAAGTAGACGTAAGGGGCTACTGCGAATTAAGTGAAAGTTTCAGAGGTCATCCTAAATTGGGATCTGTGCAGCGTAATGCTTGTTCACATTAGCTTTAAATATTTTCATGTCGGTACAGCCGGGGAAACATGGAGCAGGTAGGGAATCCCAAAGGCTTGTAGGTCGAAGAAAATAAGCTATTAGCGTATAAGACTCTCTGGCATCTGGGAACCTCCGCAGTGAAAGGATGGGACTTAGCGAATTGTCCGGTTGGTCGAGTGTATTTAAGTCGAGGGGGTACCAGAGCAGCAAGTTCATCGGACCACATTTTATGCATTTTTAACACAATCACAAGGGTGCAATATTGCGGCGATGGGACAAGGTTTGAAGCTTGGTGGATAGTGAGTGACCTATTAGATTAGCGACTATTTTTTTGGATTTTGTCTAAGAGGAAGAGACTAGTAGATGGTGCACCAGCCCAGATGTGACAAAATACTCTACACATAAGCGGGTAGTAGTGTAGGTTTTTGTACATTGCCAAATACGCAACCGACAGACACACCACAAACTTATTTTATTTCGTTAACCTTTGATAATACTATAATGAATCCACAATTAACTATTGTGGTTACGTGGACCCCAACACATGTTATATCCATCCTACAGACTATGCAGTGTTCGGTTTTCGAACAACTTATCTAGACGGATATCTCGTCGTCTTTCACGTTGAGCGAGTGATTTAGAGGGACGTGTTGGCACCTATGACGGTTATTCAGATTTATTACTGACTTACTGACACTAAGAACCGTCTTTTCTGTGTCGAGCGGTGTTAAATGAAATCTTCGACCCGAACTCGATCCTATTGATGACATAATGGCGGATATTCTCTCCTCCCAGCATATCTAGTATCAGACTATTTACAGTTTGAAGTCAATCGTACGAAAGACTACCCTTAATTACGGATACAATAGATGCCTATAAAGTACGGACAATTCAAACTGTAATTGGTTTATTGTAAAACCCACAATAACATCGATCTGTGTGTCTGCTGCTAATATGTTGATGGGAGAGGTAGGGTTAGGGTTAGGGTTAGGGTTAGTGACACAATTGTAGAATGGTAAGGTTAAAGGACAGTACAATGTCTTGTCAAGATGAGTATTTTTCTTTTAAAGGGGGAATAATAGAGAAGTGATGGGGAAAGGGAAACTGTCTCGGGTTGGATGTATATCTATCGTTACTGGGTTATTCATCCGAAAATGTAATTTATTTCATTAACTCGACCGCCATTTAAATATATTTGTTTTTTGTTGTTGTTGTTGTTGTCTATATTTTTATTTTTTTTATTGTTTTTTAGTCAACGATTTTTTTTTATTGTTTCTTCATTTTTATAATTCATTTGTTTTTTTCTTCAGCCGTCCTTTGCTTTCATTTTTTTAATTTGTTTTCATTCTATTTTTTTTCTTTGATTCAATTTTCTTTCATTTTTCATTTTATCTTGTACTCTTTTTTTTTTTTAATTATTGTTTTCTTTCTATTTTTTCTTCATTTTTCTGTTATTTTTTCATTTTTTTTCTTTCAAGTGTTTTGTTTTTGTATTTAATTTTGTTTTTAATTTTTTTAATTTTTTAATTTTTTATTCAATTAATTTATTTTTTCGTTCTACATTTATTTGTATCTTTCATTTTTTTCTTTCACCTTTTTTTTTCTTCTTCAATTATCTTTTTATTCTATTTTTTTTGCTTTTTTATTTTTCTTTTATCTTTCTTTTCTTCTGTTTTCTTTCATATTGATTCTTTCATCTTTTGCGTTCTTTTCTTTTAATTATGTTTGCTTTCATTTTTCTTTTATTATATTTTTGTACATTTAATTTTCTTTCCGTTTTTCTCTTTCATTTTTTCGTTTAAAATTTTCTTTCGCTAATTTCCTTTGTTTGCTATAATTTCTTTCGTTCTTTAAATTTTAATAATTGTTTTCTTTCTATTTTTTCTTCTTTCTTTCATTTTTTCAGTTTATCTTTCATTTTTTTCTTTCGTTCTTTCTTTTGCAATTATTGTTTTCCATTTCTTTTTTCTTTAATTTCCCTTGTTCTTTCTTTTTTAAGTATTATTTTCTTTATATTTATTTTTGTCTTTCTTTCATTTATTTTTATTAAGTTATTTTTAACATTTTCTTTTTCTCTTTAGTTCTTTTCTTTTTATATATTTTTTCCTTTTTCTTCATTTTTCTGATAACTTTTTATTTCATTCTATTCGTTTCATCTTTCACGTTTTCTTTCATTTATTTTCATTTATTTCTTTAGAACTTTTTCTTTTTTCTCTTTAGTTCTTTTCTTTTTTATATTTTTTCTTTTTTCTTTTTTCTTCATTTTTCTGATAACTTTTTATTTAATTCTATTCGTTTCATCTTTCACGTTTTCTTTCATTTATTTTCATTTATTTCTTTTTAACTTTTTCTTTTTTCTCTTTAGTTCTTTTCTTTTTTATATATTTTTTTCTTTTTTCTTCATTTTTCTGATAACTTTTTATTTCATTCTATTCGTTTCAATCTTTCACGTTTTCTTTCATTTATTTTCATTTATTTCTTCTTAACTTTTTCTTTTTTCCCTTTGGTTCCTTTCTTTTTTATAATTGTTTCTTTTTCCTTTTTTCTTCATTTTTCTGTTCACTTTTAATTTCATTCTATTTGTTTCATCTTTCACGTTTTCTTTCATTTATTTTCATTTATTTCTTTTTAACTTTTTCTTTTTAGTTCTTTTCTTTTTTATATTGTTTCTTTTTCTTTTTCCTTTTTTCTTCATTTTTCTGTTCACTTTTAATTTCATTCTATTCGTTCATCTTTCACGTTTTCTTTCATTTATTTCATTTATTTCTTTTTAACTTTTTCTTCTTTCTCTTTAGTTCTTTTCTTTTTTATAATTGTTTCTTTTTCCTTTTTTCTTCATTGTTCTGTTCACTTTTAATTTCATTCTATTCGTTTCATCTATCACGTTTTCTTTCATCCATTTATTAACAATAAATATTTTCATTTTCATTTGTTTATTTTTCCTTTTCACTTTTCTTTGATTTCTTTCATTTAGTTTCATTTGTTTACTTTCCTTTCTTCCGTTCTTTTCTTTTTAATTATTTTTTTGTTATTCTACTTTTTTTCTTTTATTTTTATTTCAATCAAAAGTTGGCGAAAATAAGAAAAAAACAAAAAAAGCAATTAGTTTAAACTTTAGTGGGGGGTCAGTTTCATATATAAATTTAATTTAAATTAATCCAGCTCATTCCATCTTGTTATGGCAGTTAACCAATCTTTTACCACTAACCTTAAGTAACTGCTTAAGAAATAGACCCCCACAAAAATACGCAATTCATCTCCCATAGCAATTTTTTGTTAACTGCCTTGAAATGCTAGAATGGCTCGGAAATGATGGATTATTTTACATAAACTATGTATGCGAAACTGATTCACCACATTAAATTCAAACAATGTTTTTCTTTTTTCTGCTAACTTTTTAAAAAGGTTCACACGTAATCAAACTCAAAATGCGAGTCTCATTTTCTTGTGGTCGGGGGATTTAGCGGAGGGTGGCTTTTAAAAACATACATTTATTACGATTAACTTAAGATTCAGCGGAGGGTGGCTTTTAAAAACTTACATTTATTATGATTAAATTACGATTTAGCGGAGGGGGCTTTAAAAAAAATACATTTATTACGATTAAATTACGATTAGCCTAGGGTGGTTTTTAAAAACATACATTTATTACGATTAACTTACGATTTAGCGGAGGGTAGCTTTTAAAAACATACATTTATTACGATTAACTTACGATTTAGCGGAGGGTAGCTATTAAAAACATACATTTATTACGATTAACTTACGATTTAGCGGAGGGTGGCTTTTAAAAACATACATTTATTACGATTAACTTACGATTTAGCGGAGGGTGGCTTTTAAAAACATACATTTATTACGATTAACTTACGATTTAGCGGAGGGTAGCTTTTAAAAACATACATTTATTACGATTAACTTACGATTTAGCGGAGGGTGGCTTTTAAAAACATACATTTATTACGATTAACTTACGATTTAGCGGAGGGTAGCTTTTAAAAACATACATTTATTACGATTAACTTACGATTTAGCGGAGGGTAGCTTTTAAAAACATACATTTATTACGATTAACTTACGATTTAGCGGAGGGTGGCTTTTAAAAACATACATTTATTACGATTAACTTACGATTTAGCGGAGGGTGGCTTTTAAAAACATACATTTATTACGATTAACTTACGATTTAGCGGAGGGTGGCTTTTAAAAATATACATTGAGTTTCGATCCCGGCTTGGGACACTTGCTTGTCTAGCCGCACTGAAGAGCTGTGATACAGTGAAACAGTCTGTATGTGGATGACTTAAGAGAGGCATAAAAAATAAAACCGAACGTATTTAAAAGATATAGGTATGGAAATTAAGTTATGAAAAAATTATGGGAAATTGGTGGATTGAGCCATGGCTCTTTATTGTTAAGAAATGTATCTTGATATTTGCTTGTTTGCCATTGGCCATCCTGCTAAATCAATTTCGAATGGATTTTGCGTGTGTGTTTTTTATATTTATGTTTGAAACAATACTTAAAAAAATGAAGAAATGCATTTTAAATATATGTTTTAAATATATTTATAATAAAATATATATAATAAAATATATAATATATACTATATATATATAATAAAATATATGTAATAAACTATATATATATATATATATATATATATATATATATATATATATATATATATATATATGAAAAATCCCGATTGAAAAAGGACGAAACGTATACGTACATAGATAATAAACAATAACAAATATTTATATTTGAAGCTCCTCGTAAAAAAGTAGAGCACTGTAAATGGTAGTACTAACACAGCATGACGTCACTTGCTTTATATGCATCATTCCTTCCCTTATAGAAGTAGAATGCGTTTACGTCTCGCCGCTTTAAATGTGTTAAAATTATCATTGTTTAGAAGCTATTCAGAATTGGCCGATCGGTTAGCGACGTTGGATTTGGGTTGAAAAATGCTTGTAATACAGGGTTTCAAACCGGTAGTGAATATTCATATCTCTATTCTGAAGAGTCCCGATTGAAAAAGGACGAAACGTATACATATATATATATATATATATATATATATATATATATATATATATATAAATATAATTTAAAAATGTATATATTTTAAAAAACTTTCGAATACTAATTGTGCCTGTGTGTTTTAAAATATTTTCTGAGGCTTGACTGATTTTTAAAAATGAATTCCTTTTAAAGTCTAACGTACCCCATATCTTTATTTTCTTAATTTTAAAAATCTAAATCTAGCCGAGCATTACATAGCAATTGCTGAAAGACTCACTATGGATCTTTCTTTGTGACATTGATGTTTTCTCTGTAGAAATTCTTTTCAAATTTTGGGAGTCTTTGCACATCCCATCTTGGCATTCGCCGCCTTTCTTTTTTGTTAATTGCCTTAAAATGCTAGAATCGCCCGGAAATGATTGATTATTTCACATAAACTTTATATGCGAAACTGATTCACCACTTTAAATTCGAATTTATTTCTTCGTTCTGTTAACTTGTTCAAAATGTTACACACGTAATCGCACCAAAAAAAGAATCTCATTTTCTTGTGGTCGGGGGATTTAGCGGAGGGTGGCTTTTAAACCCCTACATTTATTACGATTAAATTAGCGACAAAACTATTGCGTATATAGGGAAGCATACATAATAACACCGAACGTATATATATATATATATATATATATATAATAATAATATAAAATGAAGTAATAAAATAAGGTGTCAATCAAATTTTATTAGAATTCAAAGTTCAAGTAAAGTATCCTTAAGTCCTTAGCTCATGAGTTTTTTAAGGATACTTTGCTTGAACTTTGAATTCTAATAAAATTTGATTGACACCTTATTTTATTACTTCATTTTAGATTATAATATTAATGCTCTATCCAGTATATTGAGCTTCAGTTTTTATCCGGATGTTTGACTAATTATAAGATATTAGTTGACGCTTATATCTTTTGTTGGATTGCTTCATATATATATATATATATATATATATTGAATGTGAGATGATATATATAATTATTTCCACAATCAGACAACGCCGCAAGTCACAATCCGGAAGTCCTAGACTCGAGTTTCGCCCTCCTTTGGGCTCATCAGTAGAACACATCCGAACTCAGGATTCGAAACCCGAGTCACTTGCATGGTAAGCGAGTACTCTGCCACTGAGCTACCTCGCCACATACAAGAATGTCTATTAATTTACACAGATCAAGCAAACCGCGGCGATGACCGACTGTGGAATTTACCTACTTTTTTCAACAAGGGGTGTAGTCATCCAACTACTATGAACCCAGGCCGATGTCTCACAAGTAGGATTTTATACTCGCTAGGACGATGTCATCCAACAAGCTAACCAAGCGAGCAAATAAATATTAGATTTATTGAATGTGAGATGATATATATAATTATTTCCACAATCATACATATATATATATATATATATATATATATATATATATATATATATATATATATATATATATACATATATATATATATACATATATATATATATATATATACATATATATATATATATATACATATACATATATATATATATATAGCTGAACTGAAGAGCTGTGATACAGCGAAACAGTCTGTATGTGGATGACTAAAGAGAAGTATAAATAATTACACCGAACGTATTTAAAAGATATAGGTATGGAAATTAAGTTATGAAGAAGTTATGGGGAATTAGTGGATTGAACTTTATTGTTTGGAAACGTATCTTGATTTCCGCTTGTTTGCCATTGGCCATCCTTTCAAATCAATTTGGAATGGATTACGCGTGTCTGTTTTTTATATTTATGTTTGAAGCAATACTTAAAAAAATGAAGAAATACATTTTTAAATATATATTTTAAATATATATAATAAAATATATATAATAAAATATATAATATATTATATAAGTACTGTGTGGTCGGGCAGGAATTAATTAATAACCATTTTATATATATTAAAGATTTAAATATTAGAATTTTAATTTAACCCCTTACGCACACATATGTAAGCCCCCCCCCATTTCACACAAATCATGTCCTACGTGATCTTAGGGGTGACCGAATAAGTTCCACCATTTCTAAAATGTTTATCAGCTGACGATAATCGGGATTAATCTCCCGCTTTGAAACCGACGGAACTGATGTTACATTGAATTTCTGTATTTTATAAATAAATAATATATTATATATATATATATTATATTTTATCATATATTTTTTATTATAATAAAAATGTATATATTTTTAAACACTTTCGAATACTAATTGTGTCTGTGTGTGTTTTAAAATATTTTCTGAGAGTGGACTGATTTTTTAAATCAATTTCTTTTAAAGTCTAACTAAGCTAAAATATGGCAACCCGTTTAAAATTAAATAAACTTGTAACTTATAACTATATAACACTGTTTTTGAAAAGCATGTTGTGATAAGTGAATAAAAACGAAAAAACTATATAAAACTTTTTTTTGAAAAGCGTGTTGTGCTAATTATATAAAACTTTTTTTTGAAAAGCGTGTTGTGCTAATTGAATAAACACGAAAAAACTATACAACACTTTTTTGAAAAGCGTGTAGTGATAATTCAATAAATACGAAAAAACTATATAAATCTTTTTTTTGAAAAGCGTGTTGAGATAATTCAATAAACACGAAAAAACTATATGAAACTTTTTTTGAAAAGCGTGTTGTGATAATTCAATAAACACGAAAAAACTATATAAAACTTTTTTTGAAAAGCGTGTTGTGATAATTCAATAAACACGAAAATATATTTTAAAAACTATATAAAACTATATACAACTATAAAAAAAACTATATAAAAAACTATATAAAACTATATAAACCATATAAACTATGGTTTGGTTTGGTAGTTTTGTTTTACGGCATATCAACCCTTTTTGGGTTATTTAATGCCGAATCTGGTCTTGTTTTCTTCTCTTTTTTGTTTCTTTCCCCTTTTAATATCTGTTTCTATTTAACCCATAGTTGGGACCCTAACAGGTACTACCACTCCGGGTCAGGGTGGACCTGGGAGCAATGGTAATTAAGAGGAGGCTCCACATTCCCCAAATTCCGTAAGTCGGATCTCACCATCGGATGTAGTTTAAGGTCATATCCAGGACCGGGAGTAGGGTAGGAAAAATAAAAATTAAAAAGGGGAGGGAGAAAGGGAGAGGGGCTGTTGTTTTTGTTTTTGGTTTTGTAGAACATAATCAAGTTTTACAAAAAAAAAAAAAAACGTCAATGTAGGTGAATTTCGTCTCAGGGAGCCACAGGGCAGCCTGATCTGGTATCACTAGCATATAAACTATGAAAAACTATATTAAACTATATAAAACTATATAAAAACTATATAAAACTATATAAAAACTATATAAAACTATATAAAAACTATATATAACTATATAAAACTATATTACACTTGTGAGAAACAAAAACGGCTGTTTTTTAGTTGGGTACCTTTTTAGCATCCCAAATACTTTTTGTTCAAACGCCTGACGTTCTATACGATTATTGGATTTGTAGCTTCAAATTTAAATTACAATTTAAGATATAGTAACAAATATTGATACGCATTTAATTAAATATCGATTCTCCTTTTGAGAGAACTTAATAATTCGTTTTTCTAACTTTAATATAAAAACAAAGTCTTAAATCACTTAAGATACAAACAAAGGAATTTGTTCGCTTAATTTGCATAATTATTTTCAAACCGTTTCTGCTAAATCACTATTTGGTGTTATTAATTGGTAATTTTAATTTCCTATTTTCTTCCATATATATGTAACATAACAAAAACACTCTTAAATCACATACAGGAATATGGTAACAATATACATGCAAAATATATAAAATATATATATCTTTTAAAATCTTTATGAATATTCTTTACTTTGTTACTACATTTTAAATTGCAATGTGAAGTTAAAACTATAAATCAAATAATCGTACGGAATTCCAGTCTTTTGAAGAGAATTTTAGACGCTGAAAATGTACATAAAACAAAAAAAATCTTTTCAATTTACAAATTAGTCGACAAATATAAATTTACAATTACAACTTAGTTGAGATTTTTCTATTTTTAGAATTCATCAGAAAAATATTCGTGTACGCAGTTCTTTTCTGATGTATTGTGAACAAAGATAATTGCTAAAATAGTTGTCTTTTCAATTACGCCATTTGAATGTTAATGAAAATAAAATTTTAATAACTATTTTGGTAATTTATTCTTTTAATTATTAAATCACAGTAATTAATTACTGCTAATATCGACGAAACTATTGAATATATATGGAAAATAAGACAATGAAATTACAAATGAATACTAGTAAATTTATTATAAACTGCTAAAAAATTGATTATTCAAATTAAGAAAACAAATGAATGTGTTTAAATCTGTACACTCTAGTGATATTCTGAGAAATATCTTGTATTGTTGAGTTAAATAATATTTAGTGATTGTAATATAATTGTGTGGAATGAAAAAAATGAAATTGCAATTAAAGATGTAGTGATAAAGTAAATAAAACTCATAAAAATTTAATTCTTTTTTAAAGAGACTTTATTTTCATATATTTTGCATGTATATTTTTATTATCGATTCCTCTGTGTTTTTGTTTTCTAATGTTAAACGTTGACAAACAAAATACAATGTTCTCTCGACTAAAGATACAATATAAAATTTAATCTTCATTGATATCTGTAACTACATCTTAAATTGTAATTCAATTTTCAAACGACAAATCAAATAATCGTATAAGATGACGGTCTTTTGAAGAGAATTTAGGACGCTAAAAACGTACATAATATAAAAAAAAATTAATTTGCAAATTAGTCGACTTTTTAAAATTAACAATTAGAATTTAGTTTATTTTTTCCCATTTCTAGACTTGATCAGAAAAATATTATCGTGTGAAGGTTTTGTCATTAATACAAAAACAGTAACAACAACAACAAAAACGATAATTGCTAAAATAGTTGTAATTTCAATTCCACTTGAAAATTATATTTTCAGAAACGTTTTGGTATTTTATGACCTTAATTAGCTACTGTTAATATCGACTAGATAATTACATATATATAGCAAAAGCAGGACAATAACATTACAAATAAATAGCACCAAACAGTAATTAATTATAAACTGTTTAAAAATAATTATACAAATAAGGCGAACAAATGCCTGTGTTTAGAAATTTAGTCTCCTAGATTTACAGTATTTCCGAGATATATTTTGTATTTTTTTCTCGGCCTTTGGCCAAGATCAAAGTGTAGTATCTGTTCCGAAGGATACTGCACCCCATAGACTGGTATTGCTCTTCCCTTAGGGGCTTGATTTACTCCTGTCTATGGGTCTGTCCTGTGCAGTTCTAGGAGGTCCACTCTCCAAGGCTTTGCCTCACCTCTTTTTGGGAGGAGTAAGTTTATTGCTTACTGCCGAAGGCGCCCCTACCGGGGAATGCGGACGGGGCTGCCCAGGCAATTTTTAATGGTCAGAGTCCTCACTTTCTCGGGTGCTGGTTTATTAACTCCCACTTTCCCGACCTTGTGTCACATCTTACCCTGTGGGAGGTAGATAAATAAAATGCATCTATCTATCTATCTACGTGTGAACCTATCTACTACACAGAACAGCCATCAATGTCAGCCCTTTCTCAAACCGTAACTTTGAAACTACCTTTATTGAGGTTCAAGCATATCATCCATTCGCTATTAAATGAAAACACGCTTAAAATACCTCAACATTTCTTTTCACCTTTTAATCTATTTAAATGCCCTTTCGTCGAGTTCCTTTGCCCGATAAAATATTGCAGTCTTTGCGAAAACATCGTCCTCTCTTTGTTATATATATATATATATATATATATATATATATATATATATATATATATATATATATTTATATATATATATATAATCTACAACTTTGGTCTATTTATCAAAACCCTTATATATATATATATATATATATATATATATATATATATATATATATATATATATATATATATATATATATATATGATTATTTTCATTTACGCAGACATGCACAAAATCTGCGACACTGCGATGTTATCTATCAACAGTTATTATAAACTGAGATCTCCTCAGGCAGAGTTAGAATCCGATCTTAACCTTAGATCATATTTGAATTTTTTCCAAATATGATCTAAGGTTAAGATCGGATTCTAAATCTACCTGATGAGATCTCAGTTTATAATAACTGTTGATCGATAACATCGACATGCCAGTGTAAATGAAAATAATCACATATAAAAGCTCTATTTGATATTGAGCACTTTTTATAAACCCGCTTGAAATTCTTTGGATTACTACCCTGTGGATGTTTTACCTGGATTATTATATATATATATGTATATATATATATATATATATATATATATATATATATATATATATATATATATATATATATATATATATACACACATATATATACATATATATGTATATATATACATATATATACATAAATACACACACACACACATATATATATATATTAAATGTATAAATATATTAAATGTATAAATATTATATATATATATATATATAAGGTTTTGATAAATAGATCAAAGTTGTAGATTTAGCAAAGAAAAATAAATGTATATCTCTTTCTCTCTGTCTCTCTATCTCTCTCTCTCTCTCTCTCTCTCTCTATATATATATATATATATATATATATATATATATATATATATATATATATTTATATATATATATATTTCTTTTTCTTTTTTTAAATCTACAACTTTCGTCTATTTATCAAAACTCTTTGACCCGTAGTTAAATCCTTGCCGTCGGCCTAAGGTGATAAACTGCCTTCTTTAAGCTTATTCAAAAATAAATTTAAAAAACATAAAAGAATACTTACTACTTTTAAACGAAAAAGGGCAGACGGCTCTTTGGAAGAAAGCGACGATATTCGCTTTTATGTGAATTTACTTTCTTCCCACTGCAGGAAGAAGCCTCTCAAGTCCGGTAGGTGGGGAAAATCAAGTCAGCGCCTCTAAAGCTATGAGCACTCTTTCCTATTTAAAATTGCGTGGTCAACCCTGTCGGAATTCCCGGTCGGGTGTCTCAGGCGGTTATCAATTAACTAACTCCTTCCCGAAGAGGAGAGGGAATGCCTGAGAAGGTGTAGTTCTTAGGACTACACAGGACTAATACATCAGTCCGACAGGTGAAAGGCCACTACAATGGCATAGTTTCTACCGGTCTGATTGTCGAGAAGGCATCCTCGAGTGGTATCTTCAAGTCAAGAGTCTCTAAGGCACAAAAGCTGTTCTGAGATTTTTTAAATGTGATTGGACGCCATAACACTTAGACATTTGGTATATGATATTGCAATGGTCCACGAGAACCTCAGCGAATAAGTATTCTGCATGTTAATGTATCGAATGTTTATCGTCACTTATGTAAGTGTAAGACCTGGGTGTGTAACAATTTTGTTAAAAAACGGAAATTTCACCGAAAGGTTAAAATAAGTAACAAAATGGAATTTTCAATTTGAGTGTAAGTTGGAAGTTAGATTATAGTATACCGAAAGTTTCTTCTTGAGAATAGTACGTGGTAGAGAAGCGGGAGTGTTTCTTTATTATTTTCATTTGTGTTCTTTCATTTTTTTCGTTTTTCCTTTGTAATTATCGTTTTATTATTTTTCTTCTTTCTTTTTTCTTTCATGTTTTTGGTTGTTTCCTTTGTAATTATCGTGTTGTTCTCTTTTTTTTCTTTTTATTTCATATTTTTCTTTTTTTCTTTTTTAATTATCGTTTTATTCTATTTCTTTTTTCTTTTTTATTTCATTTTTTTTTCTTTTGTAATGATCGTTTTATTCTTTTTCTTTTTTCTTTTTCTTCATTTTTTTTTCGTTCTTTTCTTTGTAATTATCGCTTTATTATCTTTCTTTTTTTCGTTTCTCTTTCATTTTTCGTTTATTCCTTTGTAATTATCGTTTTCTTCGTTTTCTTTTTTTTACATATTTTTCGTTTTTTTCTTTTGTAATTATCGTTTTATTCTCTTTCTTTTTCTTTTTTCTTTTTTCTTTCATTTTTTTCGTTTTTTTCTTTTGTAATTATCGTTTTATTTTCTTTCTTCTTTCTTTTTCTTTCATTATTTTCTGATTTCTTTGTAATTATCGTTTTATTCTCTTTCTTTTTTCTTTTTTTTTCATTTTTTTCATTATTTTCTTTTGTAATTAGCGTTTTATTCTCTTTCTTTTTTCTTTTTCTTTCATTTTTTTTGTTTTTTTTTCTTTTGTAATTATCGTTTTATTCTCTTTCTTTTTTCTTTTTCTTTCATTTTTTTCGTTTTTTCTTTTGTAATTATCGATTTATTCTCTTTCTTTTTTCTTTTTCTTTCATTTTTTTCGTTTTTTCCTTTGTAATTATCGTTTTATTCTCTTTCTTTTTTCTGTTTCTTTCATTTTTTTCGTTTTTTCTTTTGTAATTATCGATTTATTCTCTTTCTTTTTTCTTTTTTCTTTCATTTTTTTTCGTTTTTTTCTTTTGTAATTATCGTTTTATTTTCTTTCTTTTTTCTTTTTCTTTCATTTTTTTCGTTTTTTCTTTTGTAATTATCGTTTTATTCTCTTTCTTTTTTCTTTTTCTTTCATTTTTTTCGTTTTTTTCTTTTGGAATTATCGTTTTATTCTCTTTCTTTTTTCTTTTTCTTTCATTTTTTCGTTTTTTCTTTTGTAATTATCGTTTTATTCTCTTTTTTTTCTTTTTCTTTCATTTTTTTCGTTTTTTCTTTTGTAATTATCGTTTTATTCTCTTTTTTTTCTTTTTCTTTCATTTTTTTCGTTTTTTCTTTTGTAATTATCGTTTTATTCTCTTTTTTTTCTTCTATTTCTTTCATTTTTTTCGTTTTTTTCTTTTGTAATTATCGTTTTATTTTCTTTCTTCTTTCTTTTTCTTTCATTATTTTCTTTTTTCTTTTGTAATTATCGTTTTATTTTCTTTCTTCTTTCTTTTTCTTTCATTATTTTCTTTTTTTCTTTTGTAATTATCGTTTTATTCTCTTTCTTTTTTCTTTTTTCTTTCATTTTTTTTCGTTTTTTTCTTTTGTAATTATCGTTTTATTTTCTTTCTTCTTTCTTTTTCTTTCATTATTTTCTTTTTTTCTTTTGTAATTATCGATTTATTCTTTTCCTTTTTCTTTCATTTTTTTCGTTTTTTTTTGTAATTATCGTTTTATTCTCTTTCTTTTTCTTTTTCTTTCATTTTTTTCGTTTTTTTCGTTTGTAATTATCGTTTTATTCTCTTTTTTTTTCTTTTCCTTTCATTTTTTTCGTTTATTTCGTTTGTAATTAGCGTTTTATTCTGTTTCTTTTTTCATTATTCTTTCATTTTACATGGGATTCATTTTCTCTCTCGGGTGATCGACGCCAACTTTAACAAATGATTGTTTTCCATTACCCTGCGGGGGTTGACCGAGAAGCAATTCATCTACATTTACTTTCTATAAATTGCTGTAAATATTTACATGTGTATAAATTATTTACCAAAAAGCAAGAATCTTTTGGCTAATTCAGACATATAAATATATATTTGCTTTATTTTGAAGTCCTGATTAAATAAATTAAAAAAGAAGTCAATAATGAAATAAATAAATAAATTATTTAAAAATATATAAAAAAGTATTTTTTTTAAATAATAATAAATTTTTTTAAAAATTATTTAAAAAGTCAATAATCAAATAAATAAACAATTATTTAAAAAAGTAAATAATAAAATAAAAAACAATTATTTAAAAATAGTCAATACTAAAATTTAAAAAACACTTATCTATAAAGATCAATAATACAATAAATAAACAATTATTTAAAAGAGTCAATAATGAAATAAATAAACTATTATTTTTAAAAAGTCAATAATGAAATAAATAAACAATTTTTTTAAAGTCAATAATGAAATTAATAAACACTTATTTAAAAGAGTCAATAATAAAATAAATAAATAATTATTTTAATAAGTCAATAATAAAATTTAATAATCAATTATTTGAAAAAGTCAATAATAAAATAAATAAACGATTATTTTTAAAAATCAATAATAAAATAAATAAACAATTATTTAAAAAATCAATAATGAAATCAATAAACAATTATTTTTAAAAAGTCAATAATAAAATAAATAAACAATTATTTTTAAAAAGTCAATAATAAAATAAATAAACAATTATCTTTTAAAAGTCAATAATAAAATAAATAAACAATTATCTTTTAAAAGTCAATAATAAAATAAATAAACAATTATCTTTTAAAAGTCAATAATAAAATAAATAAACAATTATTTTAAATATTTAGCAAACTCAGTTTCTTTATTATTGTTTTTTCTACAGGTTTTCTTGAAAATTAACAAAAATTGAGACAGATATGTAATAGTCATCAGGGAAGCAGTTTCGTGTAAATGTGTTCAACAGACGGGTAGCTCTTGACTCTAAGAGGAAGAAAGACAAAGTTTTCATTTTTTTGTTGTGGTTTGAAAACGAGTTGTTGCTGTGAATGTCTTTGAAGGAGAAACCAGAGATTTAAGCTTGATCGAGCACCTTCCATGGAAATAACGATTGAGTAGAGAAAGACTAGCAATGTCTCTTTTGTGACAAAAGGAGATATAAGGAACAGAAGAGATATCTCCCACTAGATTGCAAAGTCGATTATGTACTCTGTCAAGGCAAAAAAAGGTACTCTACGCGGCACATCCCTACACGTGACAGCAGTACCTCCCCATCTTAGGACGTATCTAACTGTTATACAAGTAGATGATTGCATCAGGAGGTAAGTACTTTCTGGAGCGATAGAATGATCTAACAATTTTTCCAACGACTTTAGCAACATATTGGATGTAAGTTATCCATTTAAGACCTGGAGTGAAATCTATATAATACTAAAACTCTATTGTTCTTGTATGTTTGCAATCAGTTTTCAGCTTTCAGGTTTTCAACATCCGGTTGCGCATGCGTAAATAGCATCGTCTTCAATCTGTTATTCCAATTCCGTTATTCTCTATTATGATTAACGAACGCATGAAATTTTTCATTCTGGAAATTTTTAAACAATTTCATTTAATTTCATCAAATAGTTTATTTGTTTTCTTCACGGCTAAAAACATTCAACGGGAGGACTTCGTAAAGTCTGTCGCAGTTTCAAAAAAACTCCTTCCTTTTAAAAAACAAAAACAAACAAACAAAAAAACAACACTCATTATTAATATCAGCCATACTAGCGGTCGGTGAACGAAACCACCTCCCACTTTCCCTCTCATAGATTTCACCACTCCTACTCCCTATGTTTTCGTTACGTACGCGAGAAAGCTTGCTGTACCCCCTTCCTTTCTCAAATCGCCCTAACCAACCACTTATAATTCAGTAACTGTAATTAAAAAAAAACAATTATAATAAACAGAACGACTCATAGAAATCTATCTATATTCTTTTTTCATTTTAATATACTTTCATAGAAATGCTTCTGTTATGTAAAAAAAAACTATTTTCTTTATGTCACAAGTGTCACGCTCATACATGAATTCCATAGCTAATATAACAAACTGACCCAACGGGTCACGGGTGGTCTAGTAAATACTAAAAGTACCAAATGCAGGGGCTCGTTCAATCAGAGCCATTTATTTCAACTGGGGCAGAACAAAAATCCGAATGTTGGCGGTTTTACTGGTGTTAAAAGTCCCACGCCACATTATTTTATTGCACTACGACACCCAGAAGAGACAGGATCAGCGAAATATTGGCCACCATAGACAGTTGGGTTATCTGCATAAATTTCAGTAAATGATCTCACGATATGATTTGAAAGATCGAATTTGCAAAGCTAGTTAATAAAAAGTAAAAAGAAAATCCAAAATTGGCATCTTTTTTTCGCTATATCTGCCTCTCTCTCTCTCTCTTTCTCTCTCTCTCCCTCTCGCTTTCTCTCTCTCTCCATCTAGACTCACAAGTTAAATAATATTACTACTTGTGGTTATATTCTCTTTTGTTTATTATGGACTTTTCCAATCTTTTTCTGTTTTTCTTTTTACATTTGTATTACTCCGTTGTTAATAAGCATGGTGAGAGTGACGAAAGCGAGAGTGATATATTGAATTAGTTTGTAAATCGAATTTAGATGAATTAGATACCCTTAATGTGGCGCATACAAACACACTAACAAATTGAAGGAGGGGCAAAGCCGAAGTAGTATAAAGACATTTCCTTTCTCCGTTTTTATTAACAGACTTGGAAAATGGGAATTCTTATCCCAACCAAATCTAAACATGAGTCCAACCCGCCACAAAGAGACCATATGTCCCCGAGGGCCACTAGAATAGAAACTGCTTCTCAAACGTCTTAACCAACTCTAACCTCTCCTCTTTCCATCTCCTGGAATATATGCACCTTCGACCGGAAATCCGAGACATTCGGTCTTGATCTCAGTCATCCCCATTCAACTATCAAAAAGGGCCATCCCGATGTCCACTAGAGATTACGGTTAGACAGTGCCTACTCAAAAGGCTTATCTGCAGACTACCTAGGAACATTAATTTTCTAAAGTAGGTTCTCTCGGCATGAACCCTCGTTTAATGAGGCACTTATTGTATTTCAACAAAAAATTCTGGGGGGTAAAACTAACAATCAGAGTTATTTTCAATTTCTTCTGTGCACCCTCCCATTTCTCTTGGCCGAATATCTCTAATCTGCAGACAAGTACATGTTTACATATATATTTTTTTATCTCCTAACATATAAAGTTATCTTGTAAGATTTTTAAAGTTGCACCTAAATAGCATTTATGTTTACATATCAAACTTTGATTCTGACTAGCCAATTTCCATTTGTTATTCTTGTACCATGTTATTGGAACTATAATAGCGTGCTTCGCTAGTTTTTTTTGCAAAAGTGTAAAAAAGAGATGGAACCTCTTCGTGAAAATTCAGATAGCTCTAATTTTTGTGAAATTTTAACATTTAATAATTCCTAAAATTTCAGTTTCTTTTGAGGACTTTAAAATGTTTTCAGGGAGCATAGAATGAGCACAACTTCCCATTTTAAAAGTCAAATATTTTAGATTTGTATTCAATTTAATCCAGAGTACTTAGACACCAATTAATTAATATTTTCTAGATTAAAATTTATTTTTAAGACCCTTTAAGCCTTAAATTTTAGAGATTTTCTAGACCGAAACCATGTTATGGATTTGGATCAAAATTGGAACAAGGATTCTAGACATAATGTTTAAGTAGCATAATATCTAGATTTTAATGTTCGTAAGGGGGCATAAAAGTGGTGCAAAACTGTGCTGCCAAAGAAATTGATTTTACCCAACCTGAGGTGAGTATTCTTCTAACAAGACATATATCTATACATCCAAACACAATTATTTGTAGTATTTTAAAGGGTTTTCAGGGGTGCATAATATGGGCACAATCTCCCATGCGAAAATTCAAATATTACAAATTTGCATTGAATGTAATGGAATGAAGCAAGATTCCTTGAATTTCAATTCTTCTTAAGAAACTTTAAGCTTAAGCTTAAGCTTTACACATTTTCTAGAACCAAATCATGTATTTTGATCAAAATTAGAATAAAGATTCTAAATATAAAGTTTAGTATCTTTAAATCTTGATTTTAATCTTTATAAAAGTAGTGCAACACTGTTCGGAAAATCAATTTTATCCGCCCTGGGACGGGTATTTTTTTTAGTTTTCTATAAAATTTTAAAATGGATGTTTCTATTTTATAGATTGCGTGTAATATTACAACTTTGCATTGAATTTAATGGAATAAAGCCAATTCCCTGAATTTCAATTCTTCTTAAGGCACCTTAAGCTTAAACTTTGCATTTAGACATTTTCTTGAACCCAAAATCATGTATTTAGATCAAAATTAGAATAAGGATTCTAAATATAACGTTCAGTATCTTTATATCTTGATTTTAATCTTCATAAAGGAAGACAAATAAAAGTGGTGCAAAAGTGTTCTGTTCGGAAAATAAATTTTGTCCGCCCTGGGACGGGTATTTTTTTTTTTTAGTTTTCTATAAACTTTTAAAATGGGTGTTTCTATTTTATAGATTGCGTGTAATTGTACACGCCGATTTATCATGTTAGCTATTTTTTACATAAAAGACTCCATTTTTTCTTTGTAATTTAAAATGAACGTTATACTACAAATCTTATGACATTAATGCTGTCACCCCCTCCATCTCTACCCCCCCACCATTGCGGCATTTTCTTTTTAACTTTTTCCATTCGTCTTTTTGTACAGTTTTTCTAGTTTATTTATTTTTTTCATCTCATACATTTAATTATTTATTCACCCGTGATAAAGATAAAAAAAAACAAAAAAAAACTCTTTTCTTCCTTGAATAACAGATTTTTTAAATTTGAAAACGAAAAAATTATTGGCAAACCGGAAGATTACCCGACTCAAAGTCAGCAGCAAACGGTGTTCGGTCAGATTATGTTCCTGATATTAAACTTCATCCGTGATGTAACTTCCACCGAGAGTTTCAGTTTCCCAAATGTATTTATTTATGTATTACATTGTTAGGTGGAAGTACAAAATATTAACAAAGCCACCTATCCATGTTAAGAAGAGCTTTCTAAATAACAACGTTATTATTTCAGCACGGCCCGTAAATTACACAATATTATTTAGAAAACCATTCTAAACCTGGGGAGGAGGACTTTGTTAATTATTCTGCACTTTCAGCTAACAATTTTATGAATAGAAATTAATAGAAGCGACCCAAAACAAGAAGTCTTTAATGTCAGGAACTGAATCTGACGGAACACCGTTTGCTGCTAATTTTAAGTTGGGTACCTTTCTGGTTCTGCCAATGAAACTATGATACATCTCTGGAAACTGTAATGTATACTTTTTAAATATATATATATAGCAACACGGAATCACATGATCACCGATGCAATAATTTATTTCGACCTCATGGTTTTTCAAGCATCCAAGCGATTTTCAAAAATGTAATAACGTCGCTTGGATGCTTAAAGATACCATAGGGTCGAAATAAATTATTGCACCGGTGATTATGTGATTCCGTGTTACTTTATTTCATTTTATTCTTGCTCTGTTTATTACATTGACTTCTCATACCCGGATTCTCTTCTGGAATTTATTTACCTCTAACACTATATATATATATATATATATATATATATATATATATATATATATATATATATATATATATATATATATATATATGTATATATATATGTAGGTATATATATATGTATATATATACACACACACACACATATATATATATATATAAAGTAATCCAACAAAAGATATAAGAGTCAACTAATATCTTATAATTAGTGAAACATCCGGATAAAAACTGAAGCCCATATACTGGGTAGAGCATTAATATTATAATATAAAATGAAATAATAAAAAAGGTGACATTCAAATTTTATTAAAATTCAAAGTTCAAGCAAACGACGTTTACATACTTTGCTTGAACTTTGAATTCTAATAAAATTTGATTGGCACCTTATTTTATTATTTCATTCCATATATATATATATATATATATATATATATATACTAAGTATAACATATATTTTTGGCAGTAAAGCGACACAGTGGCTTCCGTGTTCAATCCCCGTAAGGAATCGTCAGGCATTTTTTCTTAAGAATTAATTAATTATTAATTAATGAAGTTAGCTTTTAATTAAGAAAGGATTTTGCATTATATCGCCAAACATATCAATATATTGCTTGTCAATATAAATTTATTCAGTGTTAGATATCCAATCTACTTCCTACAAGTTCATACAAAGATTAAAAAATCGTGGCAAAAAAAACAAAAAAACTCATGGTTAAGAAAAAATATTTGCTGTGTCAAATTCTTTAGGGTGAATAATTCTCTAGCCACCGATTTGTCGAAAAAGCCCTTATAAGATCGCTATAATTCGATAAAATCCTATCACATGAAAGGAAATTGATTTGTATAACATATCGGTGAAATAAATAAAAATTAACGTATCCGTTATTTATAGATTTTGTTCCAGTGCAACAAAAAAAAGCGACGTAAACAAATTGTTTGTTGAATTTTTTAACATAACTTTGGTATATCAACATTTTAACCTCATCACTCACTGTTGGTCTTCTTAGCATAAAGTTCGCGATAAACGAGCTCAGAATATTGGAGAATTTCCATATTAATGATTTTAAATCGACGCTATTTAATGAACTCTTCCGATAGGTGGATCGATAGTTGCGTAGGTGATTATTTTTTATGTTGTTTTCTTAGGGGCGCTCCCGCTATTAGAATCGGTAATTGTTTTGGACTAAGGAATTCAGAATCGAATCGGTAATTAAATCGGAATCAAGAAAATATGGAAATCGTCCCATCACTAATATATATATATATATGTATATATATGATAATTTTATTTACACAGACATGTACAAAATCTGCGACACTGGCATGTCGATGTTATCGATCAACAGTTACTATAAACTGAGATCTCATCAGGCAGAGTTAGAATCCGATCTTAACCTCAGATCATATTTGGAGAGAACCTCCAAATATGAGATCTCAGTTTATAGTAACTGTTGATCGATAACATCGACATGCCAGTGTCGCAGATTTTGTACATGTCTGTGTAAATAAAATTATCATATATAAAGCTCTATTTTGATATTGGGCACTTTTTATAGACCCGGTTAAAATTCTCTGGATTACCACCCTGTGGATATTTTTCACCTGGATTATTACCATTATTATATGTATATATATATATATATATATATATATATATATATATATATATATATATATATAGAGAGAGAGAGAGAGAGAGAGAGAGAGAGATAGAGAGAGAGAGAGAGAGAACGGGTCAAAGAAAGAGGGAGACATGTTATTGTAGGAAAAAAAACAAAAACAAGTCAATTCCAGATCGCTGCAACTCATCGTGTCGTTTATTAAATCCTTCCGGTTTGATAGGACGACTTTATTAGGAGTATGGTATATATATATATATATATATATATATATATATATATATATATATATATATATATATATATATATATATTGCAACTCAAATCCGACGCCTTAACCACTCGGTCATGTTGAACAGCGAATAAACGGTGATAATGTTAACACCTTATACGGCGGCTTGACGTCATACAGCGTTCGACTTTAATGAAAGGAACGATGCATTTAAAGCTAGCGGCGTCATGCTGTGTTAATACTACACTTACAGTGCTCTACTACACGGGTTTTTCTATGCGCTACAAAAAACGTATATATATATATATATATATATATATATATATATATATATGTATGTGTGTGTGTGTGTGTGTACACACACACTGAAAGGCCCATGGTAATAGCCACCCCTACTCCCCGCTAATATATACCGTTACACAAGTAGTGTTTTATAAGATGATCAAATCTGACAGGTATAACAAAAAAAGTGTAATGGCCCTAACCCTAACCCTAACCCTAACCCGATGACGATAAAAAAATGCTTTAAAAAGACCACATTCCTCGCTTTCATTTCTTACCTTTTACTATAGTTACTATAAACTGAGATCTCATCAGGCAGAGTTAGAATCCGAGGTTCTCTCCAAATATGATCTGAGGTTAAGATCGGATTCTAACTCTGCCTGATGAGATCTCAGTTTATAGTAACTGTTGATCGATAACATCGACATGCCAGTGTCGCAGATTTTGTACATGTCTGTGTAAATAAAATTATCATATATAAAGCTCTATTTTGATATTGAGCACTTTTTATAAACCCGGTTAAAATTCTCTGGATTACCACCCTGTGGATATTTTTCACCTGGATTATTACCATTATTATATATATATACATATATATATATATATATATATATATATATATATATATATATATATATATATATATATATACCGTATTTCTTAATTGGGAGAGTTTCCCAGCAGAGTACTCAATTATTAATGCAAAAGTAAAATTAACTAGATAATTAATAAGAGCATGATGTTTATTAATACTAAATAAAGTGTTACAACAACATCCGGACCAAGGTTTCAGATCCGAGAAAATCGGACCTTCATCAGCGGAGTCGTATAGCTTAATGAGTGAGAACAACCGCCAAGAATTTCAAATATTGTCCGTTGGAAAGATGGAACACTTTCAGATTTAAAATTGTCACGTGCGTGGAATATACGTAGTCAGTTATGGAAAGTTTTCAGATTAAAACAACAGCGACGCTGTATATCGAAAAAGCAAGAAATTATATATATATATAGTTTGAAAAGTCACACATTGGAAACGTTGCTGAAATGGCAATAATAATAAGAATATTTTTAATAAATATTTTGAAAACCCGGACAACGCAGATTATTTGTTGTTTAAAATAAATTATTTATTTACTTTAAAAACTTTTCTTTTTTTTTTAACTTGAGCACTTTCGGTAAAATACCCTTGTCAGAATTATAAGCATATTTTTTTCTCTTCTTTTTTCTCCCTGACTGAGACATATCTATCGCAGTCAAGTTGAAATTCGTCTTGCTTTTATCGACGACTGATGTTGATATGGCTTTGTGTGTAGCACGCGGTTACGGAATAAGGTAGTTTGAAAAGTCACACATTGAAAACGTTGCTGAAATGGTAATAATAAGGAGAATATATATATATATATATATATATATATATATACATATATATATACATATATATATATATATATATATATATATATATATATATAGTATTGAAGTCGCTCCAGACAAGGCATGAAAGTACTTGATATAAGAAGATAAAGAAACGATAAGTGTAAGAGTGATAGATTTCCACCAGAAAACAGCAATTATTTCCCCTTTGTAAGAAATGTCGTTCATGGAATGTGAGGACTAAAATACAAAATAAGGGAAGCCAGAGTTATGAGGCTGTCGTAAGTAAACCCATGGTCCATTTTCTCCTCTCCTAATATATATATATATATATATATATATATATATATATATATATATATATATATATATATATGTATATATATATATATATATATATATATATATATATATACAGACAGATTGACATGAGGATAAGGAGGTTGTGACAATTAAATGTAAGAACTCGTCTCTAGACAAACTGTAAATAAATTATTCTTCTCCTCCATGTATAGTTGTTGAAAATAAACTATTTGACATCTTTTCTACTCCATGGTCATCTCCACAAAAGTTACTCGTGTTACATTTCTGCTTACCTCCGAGTATATCTTTTTTATTTGTTGATAACGCACGTGAGCTGGTCTTGCTCATGGTGGTCGTTTCTGCCACCATCATCATCGCTGTAAGCCCGGCTGTAGACAAAACCATGCCGACGTTGTTGTTGGATTTTTAACAGTTTTATACAAACACAAGACAAGAGACAGAAATTAACTGTATTGTACAGGAGAGAGAGAGAGAATGAAGGACTTTACTTGGAGAGATACCTTTTCAGTTTTTTCCATCTGTGCCCACCACCTGCGGTAGCCTCTCCGGTTGGCGGGGACTTCGAGTTCTTCATCTCCGCTTCTGTTATTTCGGCCATTTCAATATGGTTTCTCAAGGAATTATATGCTAATAATTTTCAATAATAATAAGATCAATAATTGTTCGGTATAGTAAAAAGTTGAATTTATTTTTGAAAATATATTATGTGTCGCATTCTGCTTACCTTCGAGTATATCTTTTCATTGTACGCCAAGTTGACAACGCACGCGGGCTGGTCTGCTTCATGGTGGTCGTTGCTGTCACCATCATCATCGCTGTAAGCCCGGTTGCTGACAAAACCATGCAGACACCTGTTGGGGTTTTAGCAGTTTTATTCAAACAAAAAGTAAGAGACAGAAATTAACTGTATTGTACGGGACAGAGAATGAAATACTTTACTTAGAGAGATACTTTTCCAGTTTTGCCATCTGTGTCCAGCGTCCCTAACCTCCACTTCTCGAGCTGGCGAGGACTTCAAGATCTTCACGTCTGCTTCTGTTGAGTCAGGAACAAGAGACCCAAAAAGCTCCGAACAGACGTGACGTCATTTCCGAATTCCGTCTTCACTTCTCAAACTTTTCAGACCGTCTTCTCGCCTTCGACACCCAGCACTATTCAACATTCGACTTCTTAAACTCTAAAAGAACTTTCCCTTCTTCCGGCATGTTACTTTGTAAACGCTGTTTTATTCTCTCTACATATATGGTTGTTGAAAACGAAACAAGTTACCGGTCATTCGCTTTGGCCTTTTGGCTAAGATCAAAGTGTAGTATCTGTTCCGATGGATACTGCACCCCATACTGGTGTTGTCATGTCCTTCGGCTCTTGATTTACGCCCGTCAATGGGTCTGTCCTGTGCAGTTCTGGGAGGTCCAACTTCCCAGGCTTCGCCTCCCCTCTTTGGGGAGGAGTACGTTTATTGCTTACTGCCTGAGGCGCCTCTACCGGGGAATGCCGACGGGGCTGCCCAGACAATTTTTAAACCCCACTTTCCCGACCCGACCTTGGGTCACATCTTACTTGTGGGAGTAAGATAAAAACTGGCCTTGTGCCTAACTCATGGAGAGGAGTAAATCAATACTCTATAGTGTTGAGCTCCAATCTCGATCGTTTCCTCGTAAGGCTCGTATCTATCAGGCTATAGTGCGGACGGCCCTTTTCTATGGTTGCAAAACGTGCACAATGAGAGCGCTTTATCTTCGACCCTGTCGCTGTGTGATTTGAGTATCACTCAAGCTGCCCGTTAAAAACATAAACAACTCTAACGAAATATTCGTAAAAGCGGATGAAACTAGCAATTTTTATAAAATAGATAAATAAGAGTATAACAAACTACGCACAGAAAAAATTACAAAAAACTACAAAAAATTACAAAAACCTACAAAAATTACAAAAAACTACAAAAAACTACAAAAAACTACAAAAAACTACAAAAAACTACAAAAATTACAAAAAACTACAAAAAATTACAAAAAACTACAAAAATTACAAAAAACTACAAAAAACTACAAAAAACTACAAAAATTACAAAAAACTACAAAAAATTACAAAAAACTACAAAAAATTACAAAAAACTACAAAAAACTACAAAAAATTACAAAAAACTACAAAAAACTACAAAAAATTACAAAAAACTACAAAAAACTACAAAAAATTACAAAAAACTACAGAAAAACTAGATACAAGCGAACGTATTTACATAGATATAATAAATACTGAAAGTAAACAAATTACCGATGAACTAAAAATTAGCGACAAAGTTAGTAAATTAAAATCTAAGGAAGCCTATATCTTATTTAAAGACCACAAAAGTAATGTTTACAATAACCTTAGCACTCGCTTAATTAATCCGACCAAACCAGAAACAATTCTATCTAGAATTAACAAACAAATAAAAAAAAGACCTAGAATTAAACCAATGGGTGAATACTATCGAAGTAATCGCTTGGTTTAATAATATCGAACATAATAACAAATGTACCTTCCTACAATTCGACATAGTGGATTTCTATCCGTTTATATCAGGAGAATTCTTCAACATTGCCCTAGAATTTGCCGAGATGTATACTGATATATCCAAGGGTGAAATCCACATCATTAAAAATGCAGCAAGTCAGTTTTAATCAATATCATGACCAATGGATTAAAAAAAATATGACAAACTCCTTTGATTTGTCCATGAGTGCCCTTGACTATGCGGAGGCATCATACCTTGTGGGGTTATTTACTTTATATACACTCACAAATATATTTGATAATACAGATATCGGCCTATATAGAGATTATGCATTAGCGATAATAAGAGATTCCAACAAAGTCAAGGGAGAAAACTTCAAGAAAAGTATGCATATGGAAATGAAAAAAACTAGGCCTAAAAGTAGAAGTTCCATAACATAAAACAACCCACTTTCTAGATGTAACGTTAAACTTAAATAAAAATACTTATGAACCATACCTAAAAAGATAACGCCAATCCAATATACGTACACCAAAAGTGTAATCACCCCCATCAATCATAAAACAGATTCTGAATTCTATCGAACGTAGGCTTATCAATAATTCTAGCAACGAAAATGTTTTAAAAAAATCAAGCAACATTTATAATACAGCTCTTAAAATAGTGGTTACCATAATACCAAAATTTAATATGAGAAATAGGACACCAATAATTATAATAAAATTGAAAATAAAAGAAAAAGAAATATAATTTGGTATACACCGCCCTATAACCAGATGCTAAAAAGTCAACTGGGCGAAAAATTCCTAAATCTGATTGAAAAACATTTTCTCGTAACAAATCTTATGCATAAAATATTCAATAAAATAGGCTTAAACAGCTGCTGCGAAAACCTAAAAATGATAATTAAGGCATCCGATAACAAAATACTTAAAGAGACCAACAGAGAAAAGAAAAATAACAAATTACATAAAAAAGTGACAAATATAGCAAAACTAACACTAAGATAGAACAAAAATATAAACAATACAAATAGAAATAAATAAAACACTAATAGAAACCACCCGAATAGTAATGAAAAAGTTAGAAATGAAGAGAAAAGATGTAACCCCATAAATCGTACACTTTATCCACTACAAAATAAACGCCTAACCAAGGAAAGACCGAAGAACAAGAAGTAATACGTGGGTATGATCTCCCTAGATTTGAAAACCAGATATTATGACCACAAATGAACATTTAAAAACAGAGACCGTCGAATAAAAACAGCCCTAGCAAACCACTATTGGGAGCTCAAAGAAAATAGACGCTCACCAAAAATTGAATGGAAAATAATACGACAGGCCAGTACATGTAGACATGTACAGTGCTCGATACGTAAGTAGAGATATGTAGTAAGCTATGAAAATATATTTAAAATATACAGTACCTGTAGAAATTTAGACAAACCGCGTAGATTATGTCTGAATGATAAATTTGAAATCCTACATTTTAAAGACCCCAAAATGTGAGATAGCAAACAACTGCCTGCAAAGAATAACATTTATCTTAGGCTAACAATACATGAATAAATAAATAAACAAACAAATAAGTAGAAAAAAACTAAACTAAAACCTAAAAACTTAAAAACTTCAACCTAAAATAGAAATACAAGGAACCACGTGTTAAAATAAGGTTAACCATTATATTGACACAACAAAGAAAGATGATATAGGCCACTCTATACAAAACAGAACAACAGAATAGGAAATATGAAGTAAAACTAACCGGACATTTGTTCGTGAGATGTCCAACGATTGGCTAAGAGAACAATAAAGAATCTGATTGGTTAACTAGCTAGCCGTGTATATAAAAACACCATGGAAAAATCACCTCAATGTATTTTAGCCTGAAGATTCCCCCGACCATGAAACATCCAAGCGAGGTGATTACACACACACACACACACACACACAGACACATATATATATATATATATATATATATATATATATATATATATATATATATATATATATATGTGTGAAAGAAGAGAATTTTGAGCTTTAAACACTTCAATATACATAAAAAATATACATCCTACTTTTAGTTTCAAACCTTTATATATATATATATATATATATATATATATATATATATATATATATATATATATATATATATATCATTCGACTCATAGTGCGTGTTAAATAACACTCGTTAGTATGTATGTGATAAAATGTTTTCAAATATTGTATATATATTAAAACATATATTAATATATATGTATATATATGACTATATATATACATATCCGTATTAATATATATATATATATATATATATATATACATATACGTATTAATATATATATATATATATATATTAATACGTATATGTATATATATATATATATTAATACGGATATGTATATATATAGTCATATATATACATATATATTAATATATGTTTTAATATATAATCAAATCGTAGTTAATATTATACATATACGTATTAATATATATACACGTATTAATATATATATATATATATATATATATATATATATACATATACGTATTTATATATATATATGTATATATATATATATATATATATATATGTATATCTTTGTGTGTATATAGATATATATGCCTGAGTATGTGTGTATAAGGCGAATTCACAGTGTGAAGAACATAAAATATCTTTGGTAGATGTCCCCAAATAAGGCACATGTCGTTTGGAGTGTCACCCTATACGTTAGTGTCACTGACAGCCGAATGGCACTGGTATGACACGTAATGAGACGATGGAACACCTGTACGGTATCAACCCAATCGTAATCAGGCTATATATATATATATATATATATATATATATATAGTAGACTACCCGTTGGGTTACAAGCATCACGATTATTTGATTTGATTTTTAAAAAATATGTTAAGACATTTGTTTTGCATAACTAAAACTAATACAATATTTAGTTCTATATCATCATCATTTATTATTATTAGGAGTTCTCACACAGGTCATCACCGACAACCGCTGGTATTATTATTATTATTATTATTATTATTATTATTATTATTATGTACCTACCAGGAGTTCTCACACAGATCATCGGTGATTGCTCACCGACAACCGGTGGTATTCCCTGGAGTCTGAGTGACAACAAGTCTCCCCAGATTTCCAGTATTCTCCACCTCTTTTCGATAGCCACCGCAAATAAACTTGCAGTATCACAACAGCCGTTTACCATTGATTTCTCGCTGGTAAAGACTATTATTATCATTATAATTATCATTATCATTATTATTATTATTATTATCATTAGTATTATTATTATTATTATTATTATTATTTCTTTATTATTATTATTATTATTACTATTTCTTTATTATTAATATTATTATTATTATTATTATTATCATTATTATTATTATCATTATTTTTGTTAGTATCATATAGAAGTAGTATATTTGTTATTTTTTATGTATGTATAACAAAATAAATGCGAAAAATAAATGTTTTATGTCTTATAAATCATATCTTAAAAACAAAATTTTCGGCCGCTTCCTACGACCTTCTTCAGTGTAATGAGAGATGTGTCTGTGTGCGATGAGTGGTAGTAACAGAGAAAAAATAGTATAGCCAATGGCATAAAGAGATGCTTACATGTAACTAATGTGTGTCAATCAACATATTTTTGGGCCATCTCCTTCAATTTTCACATCTAACGTGGCCTGCAATGTATGGGTGGCATAGACCTTCTTCCAATACTTAAGTACCCTGTTCGTTTTATTTAATGTAACACATTTTCAACTAGCATTGATTTATGTGGAATGGGGGGGGGGGCTAGTGGAATCGGATATTGGTTTTGCTTTGTTTCAATGTAAATTTAAAAACATTGGCAAAGAGAAAACTATTTTACAAGTTATATGAAAGATTAAGCGAAATTAAATATAATATATATAAAAAAACGAACTTTTAACCAATATTTGTTTCAAAAGTGCTCAATACAAGGGAGAGCTATACAGATATATATTATAAAATTAAAATGTTCGACACAAATGCAATATTTAATATTTTAACCTTTACAACATTTTAAAAATTTAAATAAGGCTATAAAGAATATAATGACCAATCCTAGTCATATCATGATGTGATGTTATGTCAATTTCAGAAAAAAAAATTACACATGTTGGTGGAGATTATTCATAGCATATTTAGACTAAATCCGTATTATCATATTAGCATCTTCGTATTTTATTGAAATATGCTCTGCAGTTTTCTGGCTTTGAAATATATATACATATATATATATATATATATATATATATATATATATATATATATATATATATATATATATATACTTATGTATATACATATATCTTTATGAGAAAGTGAGATTGGAGAATGAGATGCTCCAAGGGCGATGAAAGGGAGGCAACTCTCACGACGACACGAGGAAAAAAGTCATTCAAGTCACCGTTTTGAACGTGTACGACTCTCGACATATATCTATTATATGTTACCCGACCTTTTCCAAAAAGAGGTCTAATACACATCATAATAGAAAGGAAGGATGAGAGTAATCCAACGTAATGGGAAATGAGACAGGAAAAACAAGAGATATTTTTATATATATATTACTGAACGTTTCGTCTTTATTTGTAAGACGTCCTCAGGATGATCATTTTAAGAAGAATGTCATGCAAGTCCATCGAAATATTGGGTTGACATGATGGGTTGATGAGAAAAGTAGTAGCCGTGGCTGCTGAGAGCGCTGGACCAAGGTCCGGACTAAGAGAAGTCAGTCAGTGTCAGACTGACTTCTCTTAGCCCGGACTACTATATTGTTTTGAAGTTAAACCATTCGTTTACAACCCCAGGAAACCACGGACCATTGCTAGTAAACAAATAAACCGAAACATTTAAACTGTGACCTTTTTAGGCTCTGTTGTGATACTGTATGCTATTTGTTGTGTGGTAGAAGAAATCGTGTTAGGCTATTATTAGATGAGGTGTTTTATGCCAAACCTACAATCACCAGTATGGGAAGAGACACTCCCTGCTGGTCACACGGTTCGAACCACAATACGAAAATCATATTTAACTCAGTAGTCGGAGCGCGTACCGATGTGTCTAACCCGTATTGACTAGAAAAAGGAGAGTAAATTTACGTCTAAATTAAAAATCAGCAAGTCGTTATTTATAAATTAGTCAATAGATAGACCAAATTTCTAAATTCATGTAAGAGTCAGTTCTATCAAGTTAAAAGTGAAAAGTTATTAATTCATAATAAAGAGAATATTTTTATAAATTATTTAAAAACACTTCACAACGCAAATTATTTGTTTTTAAAATAAATTATTTATTTAATTTAAAAACATTAATTTTTTAAACTTTAGTACTTTCGGTAATATATACCATCTTCAGAAGAATAAGCATATTTTTTTCTTCATTTTATTTCTTTTTTTCTTCCTGACTGGGACAAACTTATCGCAGTCAGGTTGAAATTCGTCTTGATTTCATGGACGAAAATGTTGATATGGCTGTGTGCATCACGTGGTTATGTGGGAAAGGTATTTTGAAAAGTCACACATTGGAAACGTTCGCGGAATGGCAATAATAAAGAGAATATTTGTTTATAAAATATTTAGAAAACCTTCACAACGCAATTTATTTGTTTTTAAAAT
>OY744553.1:9220162-9260162 GCA_963556195.1 Sepiola atlantica
CTGTCTGTCTGTCTGTCTCTCTCTCTCTTTCGCTCTCTCTCTCTCCCCCTCTCTCTCTCTCTCTCTCTCTCTCTCTATATATATATATATATATATATATATATATACATTTAAATACATTTTTCGTGGTACAAAATTTAATAACGGCGAGGAATGCAGACGTTTTGGACATTTTTTTTTTGGGGGGGGGGGTAGAATGAAATTGAACAAGTATAAAAACGAGTGAAAATTAAAAAAATAATGAATGTACTAAGCCAGCTTTCGTCCACACTCATCAGAGTATTAACGTGGAAGTAATTAAATACGACTAAAAACTTAAAAGAAATTTATAATGAAAACTAGTGACAAGTTTGGGAGAAAAAAAAGAAAAAATATGAGGAGGAGGGTCACAAGTTGATCACATTAAGTCCTAAAAGCCATTCCTTTTGTTTACAAACGGAGGGTTTGATTGACTTGATATATATGGCTTCCAGGACTTTGAGGTGGAATAGAGAATGCGATCTACTTATGACAGAAAACCAGTCACTAGTGTAGGTCGACGCACATTCGGCGCTATTTATAAGATGGTCAGCAATAGCAGACCCGGATGTGTTGACTAAATTATTTAAATTATTTAGTCGGCCCCGGTGTATGGCAGGGGGGTGTTGCTTTATTCTGGATTCAAACCTTTGCACTGTACTTCCCACGTATACGGCATCGCACCGACATTTAAATTAATAAATAATGTTGCTGATATGTTGGGATGGGAGAACATCCTTATGAATAGATTTGAGCAATAGTCGAACAGAAAAAAAACACTGGTAACACCGACACACAGCCACAGAAATTTGATTAGCAAATGTTATGCTAATATTACCCAACCAAGGTAAGCTGAGGTACGCCGGGCATTTTGGAGGACCAAAAAGTTTAGGCTTGGTAAAGTGAGCGATCTTATTGACGATATTAGAATTAACAATATCGAGAGGGTAACCATTTTAAACGAGCACCTCTTTGATGAATTCAATCTCCGAATCAATCAGGGATTCAGAGAAAATCCTTAAGGCACGATGAACCAAACATTTAATCAGATTTATTTTTCTTTGTATAGGGACAAAAAGAGTCCCAGTAACAATATAAACCAGTAAATGTAGGTTTGCGGAAAACAGATGTTAAAAACAATGAATCAGATTTATGCACTAATACATCCAGAAAAGGAAGGGTGGAAGTGTGTTCCCTCTCACAAGTGAACTTTAAGGCTGGGTGTAATTGATTGAGTGCATCAAGGAATAATATGGAATCTGACTCATTGTTAAACACGCAAAATGTATCATCTACGTATCGAAAATAAGTAAGTGGTTTATTGATACGGGCCAAAAGATTATGCTCGTGAAAACCTACGAAGATATTGACCAACGCAGGATCAAGGGGTGACCCCATAGAAATGCCGTCGATTTGCTGATACATGACATTTTCAAAACTGAATTCGACAGACATGGTAGCAAATCGTATCTGTTCTACGAAGACCTCCTCAAAGATAATAGGACCAACTGAGAAACCGCGATATAAAACATCAGCACAAATATTGATGGTTTCTTGTAAGGGAATGCATGTAAATAAACTGCTGATGTCGAAAGAACACATAAACTTATTCTCAGCAGAAAAAGGACAATTGCGTATATATTCAGCAAAAGTTAATGGATCTTTAATACAGTTGGCCGAATATTCTTCAAGCACAGGTTGAAGCAATTCAGCCAACCATTTAGCTAACTAACACTGAACCGACCCGACCATAGAGAGAATCGGTCTTATGGGTATATTTTCCTTATGTGTTTTGAACGTGGTCTTATAGAACCTATTGATCGGATTATATCGTATATTTTCCCAGGAAGAACACGTTTCTTAACCAATTTAAGCAATCTTTTTTGAAAATTACTTTCAATGGAAAGGGTCTTATCATGCGTATTTACAACGGAATGGTAAGTGAAAAAAGGAAAACCAAAAACGGTATTTATGTACATAAATAATAATTCTTAGCTTTCCTTTTTTCATTTCCATAATAATAATAATAATAATAATATATATATATATATATATATATATATATATATATGTAGGTATTAAAATAATTAATACATATTTATTTATAAATATTATTGTTTATCAGCCCCCTCCCACAAAGGCTGGGCACTCTCGAGTAACTTTAATAACAAGCAGTACAAATAGCTATATGCACGATCCGAGCGCCGTTTCGTAGATCACTCTATACTGCTTGGTATCTAGCCGCCGATTCGCTATTTACATTTAAAATTCCTCTATATTTACTAACTAATTGGCTATGGCCGATGGAAAGACCCTCGACTACGAATCCGTGGCGATTTGTGATCGGGGTTCGCGCCCACCGACCGTTGAGAATTAGTTCCTACACTGAAGATTGCGTTAGCATGAAACATCGATGTCTGTAGGTATTAAAATAATAAATATTAATTTATAAATATATATATATATATATATATATATATATATATATATATATATATATGATCAAATATAAACCAAAGTAAAACTTTTAGTAGATGGAACCTATTGTGAAGAGGATTAGCTCAATATACGAGATAGAGCAATCTGCATATTTTTTTACCGAACTTTTCTTTTCTTTTCATTCACTGCGTTTTTTTAACAAAAATTCTTTTAAAAATAATTTCATATTTTTCGAATATTTGAACTTTGATTTTTTTCGAAAGCCAACTTATCCATCTGTATTTCTCCTCTAATGATAAGATCTCGATCTTTGAAAAGCCTTGGCTTAAGGAAAGAGTAATAAACACTAGTTTATTACTGAATACACCTTGCATTGAACAATTGAAATTTGAAATAAATTTGGACAATCGTCGCATATTTATCACTCTTTTTTCTTCTCTCTCTCTCTCTCTCTCTCTCTCTCTATATATATATATATATATATATATATATATATATGTGCAAATGTAAGGGTGTGTTCGTACGGGTGTGTTCTTCAAGGCCTGTTGATTAGTATTGATTTGAGCCATTCGTGCCCAGCGTAGTCAGTGTTTTGTCCCTTAATTATCGCTAAAGTGGCTCTTCCCTGTCAACGTGTTCGTTTCAAATTTGATCCAATTTGACAACAAAAGAGAAAGTGTCCCGCCATTATCGCTCGCTTGGTCACACAACGCGGACGAGGAAGGGGGGAGGGGCTGCCAAACACTTAGCCTTCTCTCTATTTACCCCCTCTATACTCCTCTCTCTTTCTCTATACTCTTTCTCTTATTCTCTGTCTCTGTCTCTCTCTCTCTCTCTCTCTCTCTCTCTCTCTCAATACGATATCTACTTCTACACACATCTGTATACACATTATTCGTCTGTTCATCTTGCTACATACAAGTACTTGTTTTGATTTTAAGTACTGTAGTTTTGTGTTGTATAGTGGGAATTGAAACCGCCGCACAGTAGTCAAGCGTTAAGCGTCGCCGACTAGTAACCAGATGGTCGTAGGGTCGATCCTGGCTAAAGAGATGGGAATCACTGTATTAAATTGCTATCTACTGATGCTAAACTCTCTTAAAAATAAAAGATGGGACATTATTTATATACATCGTTAGAGTCGCTAGTCGCAGATTCGATTCCGATTCAAACTGTTATATATATATATATATATATATATATATATATATATATATATATATATATATGATAATTTTATTTACACAGACATGTACAAAATCTGCGACACTGGCATGTCGATGTTATCGATCAACAGTTACTATAAACTGAGATCTCATCAGGCAGAGTTAGAATCCGATCTTAACTTCAGATCATATTTGGAGAGAACCAAATATGATCTGAGGTTAAGATCGGATTCTAACTCTGCCTGATGAGATCTCAGTTTATAGTAACTGTTGATCGATAACATCGACATGCCAGTGTCGCAGATTTTGTACATGTCTGTGTAAATAAAATTATCATATATAAAGCTCTATTTTGATATTGAGCACTTTTTATAAACCCGGTTAAAATTCTCTGGATTACCACCCTGTGGATATTTTTCACCTGGATTATTACCATTATATATATATATATATATATATATATATATATATATATATATATATATATATATATATGTATATATGAAACCGAATGTTGTTCTTATATATATATATATATATATATATATATAAGGACATAAGAACAACATCGGTCCCGGTTTAGGTTTCAAATCCTAATAAAGAGGACCTTTAACCAGAGGCTGAAGAGAGTCCGGTAGAGAGACCTATTATAGGTACCCTTTTATTAGGATTAGAAACCGACAGTACTGATGTTATTCTTATTAACGTTAATAAATATGTTAACAAATATTGCGCTTTTATTTTTGATTTTCTTAATAATTGAGCCCTTGCTGCGGATCTCCCCCACTAAGCTTACACACGAACGTATATATATATATATATATATATATATATATATATATATATATATATATATATATATACCATATTTCTATTAACTGATTTTTCCCCCAAATGAACTGTATAGCTGAGATAGAAGTCTGCGTCCTATCTCTTTACTCTGCTGCGAAACACGTGTAGGATGTATAGAAAGCATTCATTTTGGAACAAAATATACAATATAAACATGTTAAGATAATTTTTTTGCATGTAATACATGGAGACATTATTGGCATTCTCTAATGTATGGGAGTAAAAAGGTTGGAAGAAAAGACGAAACCTAGGGTTGTGATCGTTCGGCGAAATATGAAGACTAATTATCTGAATGAATCTTTTGATAATTAAAAACGTACTTCTTATTGAGCACACTCTTATAACACCAACGAACGAACAACCTTCTAACACTATGTTTATAAAATATTAAAGTGCTTAAAAATAATTACGTATTTTTTACTTAAGCAAAATACTCCAATTTATACATGGCTTCCATGAAAAACGCCATCCACACTAACAGACCCCAGTGCCAACAATACAGAAGCACAGAAGATAAAAGCGATGCAACAATTTTGGTCATCCGTAGATGCAAAGGTCAGATTTGAAAAATAAACGCTCACTGCAAGGGTTAAACTCAACATACAAAACACCCATTACATAAATACAAATTACCTACACACATACATAGATCTATATAAACACATCGATGCGTAAATCTACACACTCATCTAGATACTTTTACCTGTAAAAACTACTGATGGGACGATTTCGATATTTTTTCCAAATTCCGATACGATTACCAATTCTGTTAAAAAATCACGATTCCGATACAATTACCGATACCGATTCCGATTCTTTTCGTATTTGTAAATATTTTGTTATGGAGTTTGTTTTTTTAATTTTCGGATTACCGTAAACCTCGTCTAATTGTTTTCTATTTTATATGATGTTAAAGTTACTCAAATAAATCTATTTTATTTCCTTTTTAATACCGTTTCTTAATGTATTTTAAATGTTTCTTCTGGCAAATTCTCATGCTTCTCTATCTATGTTACGGTTTCCCGTGCCAAAAAAAAAATTTCCGATTCAGACTGTTATATATATATATTTTCTCAAAAGCAAAAATAAACTTAAACGAGTGGATCTTTCTAACTAATTTTATCTCAAATGTTTTGCACATAATTGATTGAAAATAGCGATTGAAAAACGGGACCCAAATTTGGATCGGCGTCTGTTTTTAATTTTCTACAAACATTCAATGAAACTGTGTTTTTTTCCTGTTTTTATTTATTTTCGAAGCGTAGAGTCTTTGGATTCTTTCATTTTATTTAAGAGCGTGTGTTCGAGATGCCCTCAATTTTTCTCTGCGTCTACAAATGCGTTTAAGATATTCTTACAAGCCGACTGAGAAATGGTTCTGACTTTTTTCCTCGTGGCTTACCTGCTGGGAGCATAAAATGACAATAAGCGACGGGTACAGTGTCCGAAGCTAATACTTACACACAATGTTTCGGACTGCGTAACTGACTCTTTCACGATATCGACAATCTCAGCTGAACGCTATTTGAGAGGACAAGAATTGCTTGTTTATTATTGGCTGCATCAAGGTTGACTACTGTACCATAGTTTTCGGAATCGTTCCTCTAGACCTGAATTTTACTCTTGGCGAGGATTTTTCACATTTGATTCGATACAAAAAAGTGTCCCGTACTTTCTTGAATGAAATTTATTTTTAGTAATGTTTGACACAGTACATTCTCTGCTGGAGGGCCCATTGAGATCTTCTGGTGCTATCAGATCAGGCTATCTGAAAATACCGGCCTTCTTACCGAAAAAGCACCAAACATTTATGTTATTATTATTTGTATTTTCTCTTTACAAAACTCAATCATGTTCTGCAAAGTTAAAACCTAAAACAACATGTTTCCTCTAGAAAACAATCAAACAAAACACCATGAATAAATATTTGAGATGTAAAGTGTTGATATGCCGTATAACAAGGCAACCAAACAAAACACTATGAATAAATATTTGAACATATAAAGAACTGTAGGCATACACACTTTTACCAAAATGACAGGATTCAGAATTAAATAACCCGAAAAGGGTGGATATGTCGTAAAACAAAACAACCCATTGAGATCCAAATGTTCTTCAGAGGTGTTGTTTCCGCCATGTTTTTTAAAATAAGAGTGGTTAGTAAATTAATGAAGAATATAGGATACAAATTGGTCCCTGTTTTTTTTTTGGGGGGGGTTATCTTACCTATAATTTTCCCGTGTGAGTCATGACAATTAGAAAGCATTCTAGCTCTGCTCCAGTGACTATATTCTGTTATGTTTACAGTTTGTCTAAATTTCAGTTCTTTTATTAAGTAAGTTCCTATCATCGCTAAATGCTAAATTAATTCTCGTAGGGAGTTGATTAGATTGTGGTCGTATTCAAGAGAGACGGAGAAACTTTATAGCCAACGGAGTCCATCCGTAGCCACAAACGTTTGAATTTCATAAATAAACACTTGCATAGGATCGATAGTGACGTGTCTTTTGTTAATGGCTGAACGCACCGTCATCTCCGCACATGCCTGGGTGGTTACACACTATTATATTACTCTATTTTTGCGTTACTTATATTTTTCGATTAATTGGAATAAAGAAAGTAGCAAATAAAATATGTGTTATTCCCATTGTCCTTTTCTCGGTTTACTTATTTACTTTATCAAATCGGTCGCAAAGCAGAACAATTGTTCCAGTTTCATGGAAGACTGAACGATATAAATGTGGCTGTGTCATTGGCTAGCTTTGAAGAAATCAGTGGTGTATGCAGATAAACACCATTAGCTGTATAGAATACACGGTTATTACTTTCCAGCCATCCATACATGGGAATTATATAACGTTTTAAGATTTCGTCTGTATAAGTTGTTTTACGTCATAGATGTTAAAATAACCTCACAGCAACGTTATATATATATATATAATACACCCCAACCAAAAAATAATCTTGTAATGTTGCACGAACCTTCCATTTGAAATAGGTATTCTTTTTCTCAATTTTCATATGTTTTTGATTTTGCTGGGGATGGGCTATCGTACCAGATGCCATTCATTCACCCGATATTTCAGAGGCTCTAATCGACAGATCTTTTTAAGATTCTAATTGTCTTTTGTTTGTATCTCCTTTGTAGTTGGTTCACCGGGTATACTCACAAGGTAGTGTTTAAAATTGTTTTTCATAAGACCGGTTTCTTCTATAATTACTGAAATGATTCAGATTTTCTTTAGAGTTCAGATTCTTTTCATGTCATACATAAAGCCTTAGTATTACGTAATTTACTCCCTCTCAGCTCTGCTTAAGCCAGCATCATCAGCCAATTAGAGTTGCTACTTTCTCGTCCTTGCCCTATATCACTATATCAGGTTTAACACCTCAGTTTACTAGGTATGTAGCTGCAGGGATTGGATAGTTATACTGGATGGTATATGACATTTTCAGCAATTCTTTCCGGCATATGTTTATATAACTTGCTGCTGCACTGGATATTCAACTTTATACATATTGCCCAGTGAAGGTATTTGCACACTCCGTTGTGCCACATTGTATAGTAGCTATTCCCCAGCAGAACCTTATAACTGGATGTCAGGCAGTTCACACTCTCCGGTTTTGTGTGTCAGAACCTGCAATTGTAGTTGCTGAGACTACTCATTTTTTTTGGCATTGGTCATCAAGCCTTGATCTTTGTCAGCAATTAGATAGATGACTTATTTCCAACAGTTCTTTCTTGAAAAAGTTCCCAGAACGTGCTGCTTTACTGGGTATTCAACTTTTTATAAATGGTTCAGGGAAGATATTTACACACTCTATTGTGTCGAATTGTATTGTAGACGTCCTCCAGCATGACATTACAACTGGATGTCAGCTGGGCCACATCCACTACTTCTGTGTGGTTAAACCTGTATATGTTATCGTTGCTGAGACAACACATCTTCTAAAAAGCATTGGTCGTCAAGCCTCGATCTCTGGCAGCCATTATCATCATCTTCTTTTGCGTCATAATGAAGCGATCTTCTTTTGCGTCAGTCTACAGAGTCTTCCTTATCTATATATTCCTGGGATAGTTCATCCCAAAAATATTTCGCACTTTGTTGCTTGTCTCATTCTTCCAGTTTTCTATAATTCAAGATATTGGTGTATTTTAGCGGTTCTTTTCTGCTATTTATGTGGAAGGTTTGTTTAATGTTTCTGTCTCATCTGTGATGCAGCCTTGTCCCAAAATGCTTGGCCAGTTTTGTGATGGAGGTTTTTATACTGCCTCTTGTTTCCTGTATGTTAGTGTACCATAATAATGTTTGGGTTCTTGGAGCTTGTTAGATATTAACCGGTGGCGGTGTGCAGGTTTCGAATTCTGTTGAGACTACTGCATAACATTAACTAATACATTCAGGAATGTATCAATCGATATATCCTCTCTCCAGTTATGTATTTAATAATTAGGTTAGACAAGTCCATGAAGCTTTGGTAGTGCACATCGTCTTGGAGAAGCGAATTGTTTTGGGACGTGTATTACGTGTATCTAAATCTCTCTTGTACCTTGTTTACTTTAGATGTGTTGTAGTTTGCGAAAAAAAACTATTATTAAATCGATATTTTTTTAATCGGGTCCCTTTTGTCGTATTTTCTTGTCGACGCGTGTGTGATGATATAGAATGCTCCGACCCCTACAACCAGGACCATCGGGAGCGATGAACTAGAAAATAAATAACAATAAAAAACCGAATGACCCATTGAACTCCACAGACTAGCGACACGATGACAATTAGTTGTTGACTTTCTGGATGGCCAGATAACGATAGCGAAAGTAAACGTATCCGATTTCTTGTAAAAAAAGTAAATATATCCGGAGGACGCAGACTGATGATGACTCAAATTATTAGGGTAGACTAGACTCTCAAGCTTTCGTTGTGCAACTCGTCTAGGAGAAGGAAACTTCGAAATAAAACCAGTCTTTATCTGCGCATTTCCACTGGACTCATGCAATACCAGTTCAGGAAGTGCAATCCTTGCTTCATTATAGTATCTCCATAGTTGTGTCATTGGCTTGTTTTTTAAAGATCAGTAGCATATTGGGAGGTGAAAGTGGCTAAGTGGTTAACGACACGGACTGGGTGCGTCAAGTTCGAATCCAGGTCGTTCTACAGAAATACTTTCACTTATGATGTTAGCAACCTTCACGTGCCCCCCCCCCTGTAAGTACCCGATGTTTTTCTAGAAAGAATTCTAACTAGAAAAATATCAGGGAAACCAATGTCAACAATAGAATCATCTGATTCATACAAAATGAATGAATGCGTGGCGTATATAGATGCAAACTATTAGTTGTATAAAATTAAAGATTATTGCATTCCAGCCATCCATACATTGAAAATTGTGTAACGTTTTAGCTGTCGTTTCTGTAGTTTGTTTTACGTTATATGAAACATTGTTCGATTATTTAATGCAGCAATCCAATAAGTGTTGTAAATGATTTCTTGATTTGCTTTGCCCGATTGTTTTACGGCATATCAACCTTGTTAGGTTATCACAAAACTAAACCCATTCTCAGCGATTAATTAGTTTCGTTGTTTATCTTGGACGACGTTTAATAAAGAGGCTTTAATCGAATAAGTCCCGCACTATCTGCCGGAGTGTTGCATCTCTGTGCTTGTTTTACAAGTACTTCCACGGAATGTGCTCCGACGAACTTCTTCACTTGTATCCCCTTAACATAAATACCTCTGTATGATTCCAGAGGCGCACTGAATGGCTTGAACAGTTGTTAGTAGTTGCAATGGCGTTATTCACTAATGATCCTGGGCCACCCTACACAACGATGTCTTTAAGGTAATCCCGGAGATAAACATCTAAGGCTGTGAGTTGTTCACTCAAAATCAGTCTTAAGATCGATCATATGATCACCAAAGTTTTCTTTTAGGCAATCATTAGACAGACAGCCCAGATGTAACCAAACCTAATTCACTCTTGCTATATTTTGTTCGATTTTGCTAGACCAAAAACTGTACAATAAACAACGAGTGCCCGGTCCGCAGCTCATTCTTGTAATCAGTGTTTCAGACTCTGCTAAACCGACTCTCCCACGTTATCAATCAGCTCAGCTGTATGATTCCTGGGGCGCCCTCAATGGCTTGAACAGTTGTCAGTATTTGCAATGGGCTTCTTCCCTCTCATGTAATTCTTCAAGTGGTGCACCCAGTCCGGAATGCTGCTCTTAAAGCATTATATTATTTGCTGGAACTCCTCGCCATACTTTTAAAAATAAGATTTATTAATGAATCAATAAAATATATATGATGCAATATAGATCTCTATAGACATGTCCAGAACCCTTAAAGTTAGATTGCATAAGACACTCATTCTGCCAATAGCCATAAACGGTTCAGAGACATCGACTCCTCTCGGCCTTTTGGCCAAGATCAAAGTGTAGTATCTGTTCCGATGGATACTGCACTTCATAGATCGGTATTGTCTTGGCCTTCGGGGCTTGATTTCCGCCGGTCTATGGGTCTGATCTGTCCTGTGCAGTTCTAGGAGGTCCACCCTCCCAGGCTTCGCCTCCCCTCTTTGGGGAGGAGTAAGTTTATTGCTTACTGTCTGAGGCGCCCCTACCGGGGAATGCCGACGGGGCTGCCCAGGCAATTTTTAATGGCCATAGCGCTCACCTTCTCGAGCGCTGGCTTTTCAAATCCCACTTTCCGACCTTGTGTCACATACTCCCATTGTGGGTGGGTGTTAAATAACGCCTTTTGGCCAAGATCAAAGTGTAGTATCTGTTCCGATGGATACTGCACTTCATAGATCGGTATTGTTTTGGCCTTCGGGTCTTGATTTACGCCTGTCTATGGGTCTGTCCTGTGCAGTTCTAGGAGGTCCACCCTCCCAGGCTTTACCTCCCCTCTTTGGGGAGGAGTAAGTTAATTGCTTACTGTCTGAGGCGCCCCTACCGGGGAATGCCGACGGGGCTGCCCAGGCAATTTTTAATGGCCACAGTGCTCACCTTCTCGAGCACTGGCTTTTCAACTCCCACTTTCCGACCTTGTGTCACATATTCCTATTGTGGGTAGGGGTTAAATAACGCCTTTTGGCCAAGATCAAAGTGTAGTATCTGTTCCGATGGATACTGCACTTCATAGATCGGTATTGTCTTGCCCTTCGGGGCTTGATTTACGCCGGTCTATGGGTCTGTCCTGTGCAGTTCTAGGAGGTCCACCCTCCCAGGCTTCGCCTCCCCTCTTTGGGGAGGAGTAAGTTAATTGCTTACTGTCTGAGGCGCCCCTACCGGGGAATGCCGACGGGGCTGCCCAGGCAATTTTTAATGGCCATAGCGCTCACCTTCTCGAGCGCTGGCTTTTCAAATCCCACTTTCCGACCTTGTGTCACATACTCCCATTGTGGGTGGGTGTTAAATAACGCCTTTTGGCTAAGATCAAAGTGTAGTATCTGTTCCGATGGATACTGCACTTCATAGATCGGTATTGTCTTGCCCTTCGGGGCTTTATTTACGCCGGTCTATGGGTCTGTCCTGTGCAGTTCTAGGAGGTCCACCCTCCCAGGCTTCGCCTCCCCTCTTTGGGGAGGAGTAAGTTTATTGCTTACTGCCTGAGGCGCCCCTACCGGGGAATGCCGACGGGGCTGCCCAGGCAATTTTTAATGGCCAGAGCGCTCACCTTCTCGGGCGCTGGCTTTTCAAATCCCACTTTCCGACCTTGTGTCACATACTCCTATTGTGGGTAGGTGTTAAATAACGGCCTTTTGGCTAAGATCAAAGTGTAGTATCTGTTCCGATGGATACTGCACGCCTGTCCTGTGCAGTTCTAGGAGGTCCACCCTCCCAGGCTTCGCCTCCCCTCTTTGGGGAGGAGTAAGTTTATTGCTTACAGTCTGAGGCGCCCCTACCGGGGAATGCCGACGGGGCTGCCCAGGCAATTTTTAAATGGCCAGAGTGCTCACTTCTCGAGCGCTGGCTTATCTAATCCCACTTTCCCGACCTTGTGTCATATCTTACCTTGTGGGATGTAGATAAATAAAAAGAGACATCGACTCCTCTCGGCCTTTTGGCTAAGATCAAAGTATAGTATCTGTTCCGATGGATACTGCACGCCTGTATGTGCAGATCTAGGAGGTCCACCCTCCCAGGCTTCGCCTCCCCTCTTTGGGGAGGAGTAAGTTTATTGCTTACTGTCTGAGGCGCCCCTACCGGGGAATGCCGACGGGGCTGCCCAGGCAATTTTTAAATGGCCAGAGTGCTCATTTCTCGAGCGCTGGCTTATCTAATCCCACTTTCCCGACCTTGTGTCACATCTTACCTTGTGGGAGGTAGATAAATAAAAAGAGACATCGACTCCTCTCGGCCTTTTGGCTAAGATCAAAGTGTAGTATCTGTTCGGATGGATACTGCACGCCTGTCCTGTGCAGTTCTAGGAGGTCCACCCTGCCAGGCTTCGCCTCCCCTCTTTGGGGAGGAGTAAGTTTATTGCTTACTGTCTGAGGCGCCCCTACCGGGGAATGCCGACGGGGCTGCCCAGGCAATTTTTAAATGGCCAGAGTGCTCACCTCTCGAGCGCTGGCTTTTAACCCCACTTGCTCGACCCGATCTTGGGTCACATCTTACTTGTGGGAGTAAGATAAAACTGGCCTTGTGCCTAACTCCGCGAGGAGTAAATAAACATCGACTACTGGAGAACAAGAGGTCAGAGTCATGTTGTTTAAGATGAAATGTCTCATTCTTGTAATCGGTGTTTTCGACCTTACTAAACCGACTTTCACGATATCGGTGAGCTCAGCTGTATGATTCCTGAAGCGCCCTGAATGACACAGTTGTCAGTAATTGCAGTGGGGTTCTTCACTAATGATTCTGGCACCCTATTCACAACGATGTCTTTAAGGTAACCACAGAGAAAAAACATCTAAATTCTGGGCTGTGAGGTGTTCATTCTAAAATCAATCTTGAGATAGATCATACAGCTTCTTATGTACATTTTTATCAAATCCCGACACATTTTCAGGGTGGGCCAAAATAAGGGTCCTATCTTTAAATTTGAATAACTTGAATTTGAATAACTGCCAGAAAATAAAAGTTAAACTCACCAAACTTTATGTGTGTGTAGACTGACCCTTCCGAGATTTTTTGAAATAAACAAAACAAATTTTAGCCGAAAAACACTTCTTAAAACTTACAAAAACTAAAGTATTGTTTTTTACACTGTTTTGAGTTTTTTAAGCAAAAATAATGTTTTCTAAATGAGGGTACGTTCCTTAGGGCTAATACGGCTCATGCTTGCTTCGGAAGGGGTCCTTTACTTATTCTAAAAAAAAAATTTTTTAAAAATCAATAAATAAAAAAGTTATGAATTTTTAAAAATAGGACCCTTATTTTTGCTTGCGTCTTCTTGCTGGGAGCATAAAATGAAAATAAGCGACGGATACAGTGTCCGCAGCTAATACTTGCACACAGTGTTTCAGACTGCTTAGCTTATTGGATTGTTGCATTAAATAACCGAACAATGTTTCATATAACATAAAACAAACTACACAAACGACAGCTAGAGACGATAAGCAGCAACATCCCATTCCTTCACTGTAGAGATGCCTAGATACCGTAAGATTTTCTACTCCAATAGCTACTTTTTTCTTCAGCACGTACATTAGCTGTATAGAATACACGATTGTTACATTCCAGCCATCCATACATGGAAATTGCATAACGTTTTAGGTTTTGTTGGTTGAATTTGTTTTGCATGACATCAAACATTGTCCGATTACTTAATGCTGAAATCCAATAACTATTGTAAACACGTGCTTCATTGGCTTAGTTTGACTGTTTAACGGCATATCAAACCTTTTTCTGGTTATTTGCAACAATATTTTAGTTTGAAAAGTGGTGGTTATATTGAACTTTTCAGCTTTAAGACGGCTGCCATTGATAAAATAATTATCTTAACCAAATTTGTGTCTACATTTATAATAATTTGGTTTAATTCAGGATGTAATAACCAAACAATACCGCAATAAAAGCAAAGTGTTCGAACATAGTCAAGGGCGACCCGAAGGCTCCACTTTTCATTAGAAACTACACCGAGGTGTAGGAGAAGGCGCCACTTATGAAGACGACGGATTCTGATGTTGACTCCTACTGTACATGTGCTGGTCAAAAAAATAGAACATATGTATAAAACTGTAAAAATCATTCCGTTTGAGATAATTTTCGGCTTTTAAATTTTGTAGGCGAAACATTCTATATGTAAATAACAATTACAACTATTGTTAATCATTTGTAATATTTGCATATGTCAGACTTTATTGTCACAGAGTTGTTTATTGTCACATTGGAAAATTCAGCGTTTCAATTTAATAGAACATTATTCGTTGAGTAATCTTAAACTCAAAAAAATTATGTGTTTAAAAAGATTTTGCAAGTAATTTAATCATAATCTCTCATTATGGGTCGCTCTAAAGACATATCTTTGTTTGAGAAGCAGCGAATGTTCGATTTGCGGGAAGTAGGAAAGACGCACATGGAAATCGCAACCAAGGTCGGATGTTCAAAATCGGTAGTGACCAAAGTGCTCCAGAAAGATGTTAAGGTTGTTTCCAACAGCAATTGCAAGAAATGCGGACGAAAGAAAAGCACCACTGAAAGACAAGACCGGCCACTGGACAAGGTGGCAAAGAAAAGTCGATTCCAGTCAACAAGCCACATTACTAAAAGTGGAAACAGGCTTCTGCTGCCGACGTTTCACGAAGCACTACCTACCGAATGCTCCAGCAACTGGGATACCAAAATCGTATAGCTGCCACCAAACCGCTCCTTAACAAAAATCAGATGTTGAAGAGGCTACGATGGGCAACGGCTCATCAAACCTGGACTACAGACGAATGGCGGCGTGTGATCTTTTCAGATGAGTCTCGATTTTGTATTTCCTTCGGCGACCAAGGGCCACGTGTTTGGCGAAGATCCACGGAACGGTATAACCAAGAATGCGTCAAGAAGTCTGTGAAGTTCCCGCAGTCTTGAATGGTTTGGGGCTGTATGGGTGCTAAGGGTGTTGGTAATTTCTGCTTCATCAAAGGAAATGTAAACGCAACAGTGTACCAAGATATCATGGAAGCTAATTTACTGTAAGTGCTGAATGATCAGTTTGACAGTGCCGCCACATACATCATTTTTCAACATGACTTGGCACCGACACACTCTGCCAAGTCCACAACTTCCTGGCTCCGAGAACAATCGATCCCTGTTCTTGAATGGCCGGCGAACTCGCCAGATTTTAACGTTATTGAAGCCTTGTGGGATCAGATGAAGAGGAAGCTTCGCAAAGAAAAACCTATTACCTTTGCAGCCATGAAGATTGCAATACAGAACACATGGGATTCGGTGTCTAAACAGATTTGCGAGAAGCTTGTTGATTCCATACCCGGCGAATTGATGCTGTTATCAAGGCAAAAGGTGCTGCTACTAAATATTGATTAATTTTTATCCGTATTTAAGTTAATAATAAAAACTATTTTGTTTTCTTAGCTGTCTTGTTCTATTATTTTGAAACGCGAAATATTGAAAAACTGACATTGCAATTGATATGAAAAAAAGTTTCTATCGTAAACCAACTATTTCAGTTAGTTTAGCATTATAGGAATATTTTAGCACCAATTACATCTCACAAATTGTCCTCAATAAGAATGAGAGATTATGATTTAATTACTTGCAAAATCTTTTTAAACACATAAATTTTTTGAGTTTGAGATTACTCAACGAATAATGTTCTATTAAATTGAAACGTTGAATTTCCTAATGTGACAATAAACTACTCTGTGACAATCAAGTCTGATACATGCAAATATGACAAATGATTAAAAATAGTTGTAATTGTTATTTACATATAGAATATTTCGCCTATACAATTTAAAAGCCGAAAATTATCTCAAACGGAATGATTTTTACAGTTTTATACATATGTTCTATTTTTTTGACCAGCACGAGTATATTCATCAGAGCTTTGCTGGTCTGGTATCACTGAAACTACAAATTTACTCCTATCCAATACCACCGTAAGGAACGGTAAGGTTTTAGACGGGGGGGGGGGGAGGCATTCGCTGCTGGTAAATATTATTTTCTTCAGTATATATTAAATAATCTCCCTTAGTATTACAGGAAAATGAATAGCTATTATATAGAAACATATTGAACAGAGACAAATTAGTATTATTATGCTAGAGATGATATCCTCCTTGCTTGCCACACGCAGACGAAGAGACGACCGGAAGACGACGGATTCTGATGTTGACTCCTACTGTATATTCATCAGAGCTTTGTTGGTCTGGTATCTCTAAAACTACAATTTTACTCCCATCCAATACCACAGTGAGGAACATAGGGTTTTAGGTGAAGGGATCATTTTCTGCTGGTAAATATTATTTGCTTCAGAATATATTGAATAATCTCCCTTAGTATTACAGGAAAATGAATAGCTATTATATAGAAAATATTTAACAGAGTATGTATTTTTATGCTAAAGATTGAGAACGTCTTGCTTTCCAAAAGCAGACGCAGATTTGACAAGAAGACGACGGATCCTGATGTTGGTTCCTCTCTGGTCTATTTAGTCTGGTATATCTGACACTACAACGTTACCACCTCCCACATCACTGTTGGGTTTTAGGGGGACCAATCGCTGCTAGTAGATGCTAGTGTTTTTTTATGAGTATCTATTCGATCGTTTCCCTAAGTATTACAGGCAGGGCATAGCTATTTGTATATAAAAACATTGAACAGAAACATAGACAGAGTACGCAATGGTATGCTAGAGATTCACACTAAGAATACACAGTCTCTCGTTAACTCCATTTCCTGAAAAACGTAATTTATTGTGTGCAGGGTTTTGTTCCATTCCATTCCCTCCTGTCCTTTATCCCCTAATTTTAATCTCTGAGGGCGTTTCTTTTGTTCCCGAAATATACATATTTTTCCTTTAAATCTTGCCGACTAAATAAATAGCTTGGATTCGTTGCGTTTTCTCGCCGCGACAAATCAAATCAACTAAAATTTATTGGCAAAAACATAGAGAAGTGCAACAAGCCATGTAAAAGTGCAACAAGCCATGTAAAAGTGCAACAAGCCATGGAAGAGGACAGTTAGAAGCTGTGTACATCTATATACCATTTGAATGTTTTGTCCAAGGCGGTTTAAACCTGGATAAAATGGGCATCGTCACTACTTCTGGTAGGGTTAGAGTTAGTGTCAAGTGTTACGGGGTAGGGTTAGGATAAGGGCTAGGGCAAGGGCTATGGCTAGGGCTACGGTTAGGAATTAAGGTTAAGACCAGGGTAGGGTTAGGGTTAGGGCTAGGGCTAGGGCTAGGGCTAGGGGTAAGGGTTAGGGTTAAGGTTAGGGTTAGGGTTAGGGTTAAGGTTAAGGTTAAGGTTAAGGTTAGGGCTAAGGCTAGGGCTAAGGGTAGGGTTAAGGTTAGGGTTAGAGTTAGGGTTACGGTTAGGGCTAGGGCTAGGGCTAGGGCCAGGGCTAGGGATAGGGCTAAGGCTAGGGTTAGGGTTAAGGTTAGGGTTAGAGTTAGGGTTAAGGTTAAGGTTAGGGTTAGGGTTAGGGTTAGGGTTAAGGTTAGGGTTAGGGTTAGGGTTAGGGTTAGGGGTTAAGTTTAAGGTTAAGGTTAGGGCCAGGGCTAGGACTAGGGTTACAGTTACGGTTAAGGTTAGGGTTAGGGTTAGTGTAGTTTTAAACTGGGTTAGGGTGAAGGTTAGGGTAGGGGTTAGGGTTAAAATTAGAGTTAGGGCACCATCGATTAGAACATAAATTTCAATTACCTTGCTCTAGAAGGATTTCTTGTTCTCTGACTGAGGAAATAAAACTAAGTGCAGATTCAGAACATATACTACAGTTTGCTTTTTGCCAACAGGCTAATGAGTCAAAATGTTGGCAGTGATGATGATGATAACTTTAACACTTGTCAAATAAAAAAAAACCTCCTCCAATCTTTATAAATTACAAAAAATAGATTATTTTGCTTAAGTGTTTAAGACTTTTTTCTGTCTTTTATAATAAAGGCAAAAAGTACAAAGTACCCATTTTGAATTACTCAGTAATATACAATTGGTTTATTTGACCAATCGACCTTCCACCCTTATGTTTATTCATTTCATTATATAACAAGTTTTTAAGGAGAGAATTACTTTTCATTTTTATGCTGAAACAAAACAAAATTCTTCGAATTTAAATAGCTTAAAGACCATATAAATTAACCGTTTTGTTGTCTATTTCCTAAAACCATAAATTTTACTATGTTCACGCACAGTAAATTTTCTCCACATTGGAATATATAAAAAATAACACTACGACAATCATCATTTTTTTGTTTTCCACGAAATTATCGAAATGTAAATTGAACATTATTTTTTTTTGTTTTTGTAAAGAAAGCTACAGTCTCAGTAACTGCTGCCCGGAAGCGGGTAGTTTTTAATAGTATATATATATATATATATATATATATATATATATATATATACATAAAGTGGTGAACTAAAAGCGCACTTTAGGAAAGGTAAAACCTATTGTGAAAAGTATACAGCTCAATATCCAGGATAGAGCAGATATCTTTAACGACCTACCTATCTACATTTCGCTTTCTCCGCTGGACTTTTCGACACCGGACTTTTTTGCAATCGGACATTTGCTTGCATTCGAGCAGAGTTTTGCCTTGTGTTTTTTCCCTACAATCTTTATTTTACTTTTTCAAATTTTGAATATTGGCCTTTGCCAACTTATCTATCCCAGCGACTTCCTCTGATGATAAGATTTTTATCTTTGAAAAGCCTTACTTAAGGAAAAATTTAACTTGAATAAATTGCCTTTTGGCGGAATATACCTTGCTCTGAGCAACTGAATAGAAATACGATTTGACTTTTACTTTTCTAATTCCTTTTCATGATTTTACATATATATATATATATACATATATATATATATATATATATATATATATATATATATATATATATATATATAGTAAGCAATGAAAATATATATGTGTAGCTTGATTGCCATATATATTTTCATTGCTTACTATCTAGCTCTACTTACGTATCGAGCACTGTTGAAGTAAATACTGAAAACTGATACATAAAAGATTATATCTCCTTATAATGTTTTATATGGATACATGAAGTACTAATATATATATATATATATATATATATATATATATATATATATATATATATATATATATATATATATATATATTACTATTTCATGTATCAACATAACATTTTATAAGGAGATATATTTTTTATGTATCAATTTTCAGTATTTTCTTCAACAGTGCTCGATACGTAAGTAGAGCTAGGTAGTAAGCTATGAAAATATATTAAAAATATACTGTACATGTAGAAATTTAGACGACCCGTGTCGATTATGTCTTAAGTAGAAATTTGAAATCCTAAACTTTAAAGCCCCCCGACATCTATTAAACTGTAGAAGTGAGATTGCAAACAGCTGCCTACACAGAAATAAATTTACCTTAGGCTAACGATACATAAATTAATAAATAAATAAACAAATAAGTAAAAAAAACTAAACTAAACAAAAACTTAACAATTTAAAAATTAATACCTAAAATAGAAATACAACGAACCACGTGTTGAAATAAATTCACCCATTATATTGACACAACTAAAGAAACAGGATATAAGCCCATCTATAGAAAACAGAATAATATAACAGGATATAAGAAGTAACACTAACCACACTTTTGTTCGTGGGAAGCACAACGATTGGCTGAGAGAACAACAAAGAATCTGATTGGTAAACAAGATAGCCGTGTATATAAAACACCCGGCAAAATAACTCCATGCATTTTAGCCTGAAGATTACCCCGGGGATGAAATGTGGAAGCCTCTCTGTAGCTTAATTGCCATAAATATATTTTCATAGCTTACTACCTAGCTCTACTTACGTATCGAGCACTGTTAAAGTAAATACTGAAAATTGATATATAAAAAATTATAACTGCTTATAAAATTTTATGTGGATACATAAAATAGTAATGTTATATATATATATATATATATATATATATATATATATATATATATATATATACACTTAGGCAGCAAGTCATTATCTAAGTAATCGTTGTTGAACGTCACGGAACTTCCGCGTTTGTAAATCTTCTTCGTGAGGTTCTCAAACCGTCGAGCCATCCTTCTGGGTTCAGGTGGCAATCCGTATAGTACTTCTCCGATAGTTCTTTAATTCGCCCTTAACAATACCTATAAAACGTTAACTCAAGTCTTCTTATTTAAAAAAAAAACTAATCCTGAAGACGACTACGAAAGTCGAAAGCGCTCGAAAAAAATGCCCGAATTAAGAACTATCGGAGAAGTACTATTGGGATTGCCACCTGAAACCAGAAGGATAGTTCGACGGTTTGAGAACCTCACAAAGAAGATATACAAACGCAAAAGTTCCGTGACGTTCAACAACGCTTGCTTATATATATATATATATATATATATATATATATATATATATATATATATATATATCTATATATATATATCTATATATATATATATGTATATATGTGTGTATATATATATATGTATATATGTATATATATATGTATATATATATATGTGTATATACATATATATGTGTATATACATATATATATATATATACATATATATATATATATATATATGTATATATATATATATATATATATACAGAGAGAGAGAGACAGAGAGAGAGAGAGAGAGAGAGAGAGAGAGAGAGAAAGAGAGTAAGAGAAAGAGAGAGGGGATAGAGAGATAGTTTCTTTCCTGATTGTCTAACGGGATTGTGATGAACGATCCGGGTCGTCGATCAATGGGACTGCCCCTGTTTGGAAGGGAAGTCTTGAGCGTCGGTGCTCGTCTATTGCGGTAGAGACCAAACAGAACCAACCCCTTTGAAGATTCGTCCAACACCCCATTAATCTGAGCGCCTCTCACGTTTGAAATGTAGACTCGAAAATTCATTGCATCTCTTTGATCATCGTTCGCTTGTCCTTGAATTCCGTAGTTATTTATGCAAATTTGTACGCGAATGAAAATAGACTGCTTTTTTTACAGACAGCACCAGTAATACCCAAATGTACATGAAACTAATTCAGGATCCATCAGAAATATTTTTATACGAATAATTTACCTTTTTTTAAACTAAATATATCCCATTACCCACCGTTACGCCTAGCAGCTGTTTTCCCAAATTAATAATGATCGTTTAATAAAAATAAATAATATACATTTATATATATATATATATATACATATATATATATTTCTTTATAATTTATTTTTATGTACGTAAAAGTAATCCATAGACACGTGTTTCTGGCTATCAGCCGTCAGCAGCATGGTTAGCGATGCTGATTACAGCTAATAGCTAGAAACACGTGCCCATTAATTAATATATATATATATATATATATATATATATATATATATAAATATAAAAATAAGGACACATCCGATATAGGGCAACTTAATGCAATATTCTGCATATTTTTTACTGCTTAGGAAGTAGAAAAATACTAAAAACAACACTTGCTATCGCCAGTTAAAACAATAATAAAACTAATAGTAAAAACAAAATAGGAAAATGTAAAAACTGAAAAAAGAGGGAGACAAAAAGATAGGAGAGAAAACGAAAAGACAGCCACACTCTCTCTAACCTCCGCTTTTTATTTTCGCTCATGCCTTGCTCGAACTTCGGTAAGGTCGTCAGCGAGCGCTGGTTGTTTATACTGTAGGTTGTTAAGTTATTTTTTCGATTTATTTATTAAATAACTTTAAGTTATTACTGTTAATATAGACGAAAGTTTTCCATATAGATAACAAATATAAGCAAATGCAATTCCAAATTAATAACAACAAATGGTAATTAGTTAGGAACGGTTTTAAAAAATAGTTATGCTAAATAGGCAGTCAAAGGTTTCTTTCATAATTGTTTATCGGCACTATATATACAGAATATCAAGATTTAATGTTCCTGATTGAAATAAAAGTGATTATAAGATAGAAGTGATAAAAAAAAACTTTCGCATTTATTAATTTAGATCAGGGGCGGACAACCTTTTCAGAGTGAGGGCCAGATGAGACTTTTGGAAGGAGATCGCGGGCCGGAGTGAAACACGAAATCTCAGAATAACTATATTTTGTTTACATGAATAAATTGTAGAAAAATTGCATTAAACACTCTACAAATATGATATTTTGGAATCATAAAAATTAATGACGGGGGAAGTAGCAAGTTGATCCAGCATTCGTTTTGACACACCTCGCATAGGTTCTCTGTTTCATGCCCTTTCCTCGTCTCTCGTTTCCTATTTGCCTCTCTCTGTCTCTTTTTTTATTTTTATCTCAGGCCAAGGATTGGCAATTATTAGTTAAAGAAACATGAAATATACCTGCATCATCGCTCGCTGATATTTATACATTTTTAGCCCACTGTAAATCTTAATCGAAACCTACTTTTACGTCTATGTCACAAAATGATATGAGCAGGCCGGATTGCAATAATAAAGCATAGCAGGGTGGCTGGCCGGACGATAAGCCTTCGCGGGCAGGATGTGGCCCGCGGGCAGGATGTTGCCCGCCCCTGATTTAGAAGAATGATGGAAAATTCTGCTGAAAATACATGTTTTGTTAAATTTTGCGTTGGTGCTCGATTTATTACCCGAGTGTTGGCGGGATATTGCTCTCTCCGAGTACTACTTAATTTTCATACGATAATGATCATTGCTTCAGTTTGTCTAACTGATTTATTGACTAATTATGAATGCTTGTATCAACAATACCTCGTGCCCCCCCCCTCAATTTTTTTCATCTCCAATCTCGTGTTCAGGCCATTTGTAAGCATTGTTGTTGATATTATTATTGTCATTTTTACTATGGCCTTAGAAAGCTGTTCGTCCATTTAGCGTTGAACATTACGAGAAGTCTAATAGCGCGGCATTATTATAATTATCACTATTAGAGTGCGCTAATTGTGGCTAAAATCAAGACAAATCAGTCAATATTGGACTTCATTCGATGTGACAACACTTTTTAATCAGTGATATGAATATATATATATATATATATATATATATATATATATATATATATATATATATATATATATATATATATGCACACACGTAGAAGAAAAGGGAAGACAGCCTCTCGGTCCGCCATCCCTGTTAGTCCGCCAAGCGGGACAACACGGTTTCAGTAAGTGGGCGCGAACAAGCGAGTCTTTATTCACAGGATCGAGGGTAAATAGAAGTGTGTTTATTTTACGCCAACGCCAACAGCAAAATGAACTTAACCGGTAGCCATTTTTCCCGCTTTGACCGTGTGTACATTAGGTTTTTGCTTTAGCACACAATTGAGGCAATTTGAGCAGTCCAAATGCTTCCGGAGTCTATTAAAACAGATCCTTTACAATGTGAGTATATATATATATATATATATATATATATATATATATATATATATATATATATATATATATATATATATATTTTGGTACAGAAAAATTAGTACAACATTCGTACCGTCGGTTTCAAGCACGGAAAGTCTTAGCCATCCAGCTCTCTTCAGCTTCTGTTGTCATCTGTTGTGGAAATGTGAAGTCACGTGACACTCTCATTGGGACGCGTTATTTGCTCATCGTGTTTTGTATGTTTGTTTGAATTTAAATTTAGTGTAATGAAACTGTTGAGATTTAAAACCGGTGGAGATTTGGGGGGAGATATAAGAATATAAAATTAAAGAGAATAAAAATAAAAATGAAAATAAAAATAAAATTTGAAAATAAAACATAAAAATAAATGATAAAATAAAAAATTAAAATAAAAATAAAAAATAAAAAATTAAAAAAAATAAATAAAAAAAAAAAAAATAAAAAAATAAAGAACTTTCTATGTAATTCCCGTGAGCCAATTTTATGAATTTGTATCGTTGGCCATATTTTTATTCTCTTTAATTTGATATTCTTATATCTCTCCAAAATCTTCTCCGGTTTAAAATCTCAACCGTTGCCTTACACTAAATTTAAATTCAAACAAACATACACAACACGCTGAGCAAATAACGAGTCCCAACGAGAGTTTCATGTGACTTCACATTTCCAAAACAGATGACAACAGAACCTGAAGAGAGCCGGATGGCCAAGACTTTCCGTGCTTGAAACCGACGGTACAAATGTGGTACTAATTTTTCTGTATCAATATAAATAATTATTATGCTCTTAAATATAACTTTAATTCTTAATTAATCGAGCACTCTGCTGGGATTTTTCCTACTATATTACAAAGAAGTTATATATATATATATATATATATATATATATATATATATATATATATATATATATATATATATATATATTTCCAAGTTTAACAATATATAATTTTTACATGTAAAATTAATCACCCATTACAATGCCAGATAGCGTTTTTAAGGACATATAATCAAATCGTGTGCATTCTTTCTTTTAGTGGTAGTGGGGGTAACACATATTGGTCATATTTTATGGCGATTACATATAAACAGCTTTAAAAACTTGGCGCTATTACCGGGTCAGATTGCGTTCTTAAGGACATATAACCCATTTTTTAAAAAAGAAATACACATTGTGCGTGTGTATGTTTTTGGTGGATAACAAATGTTGTACATTAATTTATGCTGAAAAATGAACATGTCATTCAAAATTACTTTTCATCACTTAAAAAATGAGATATTATGGTAAGATTTGAGCCTTTCCCTTGCACCGTTAACATTCTACTTTTTTAGGCGATTACATGTACATGCTCAGGAACGTGATGGTAAAAATAAAACAATTATTTAAGATGAGGGATCAGTTTCGTATGCCGCACTACCAAAGGTAATGAAAACCCACGCCCTAACTGGATATCGGAGAGGGGGCAGCGTTACATATGAACATCTATGAATTATGGAAAGTTTTGATCGGAAAAATCTAATAATTAGATTAGAGAAATATTGAAAACAAAGAATTAGGTTAGAGGAAAATTGAAAACAAAGAATTAGGTTAGAGGGAAATTGAAAACAAAGAATTAGGTTAGAGGGAAATTGAAAACAAAGAATTAGGTTAGAGGGAAATTGAAAACAAAGAATTAGGTTAGAGGGAAATTGAAAACAAAGAATTAGGTTAGAGGGAAATTGAAAACAAAGAATTAGGTTAGAGGGAAATTGAAAACAAAGAATTAGGTTAGAGGGAAATTGAAAACAAATAATTAGGTTAGAGGGGAATTGAAAACAAAGAATTAGGTTCGAGGGAAATTGAAAACAAAGAATTAGGTTAGAGGGAAATTGAAGACAAAGAATTAGGTTAGAGGGAAATTGAAAACAAAGAATTAGGTTAGAGGGAAATTGAAAACAAAGAATTAGGTTAGAGGGAAATTGAAAACAAAGAATTAGGTTCGAGGGAAATTGAAAACAAAGAATAAAGTTAGAGGGAAATTGAAAACAAATAATCAGGTTAGACGGAAATTGAAAACAAAGAATTAGGTTAGAGGGAAATTGAAAACAAAGAATTAGGTTAGAGGGAAATTGAAAACAAAGAATTAGGATAGAGAAAAATTGAAAACAAAGAATAAGGTTAGAGGGAAATTGAAAACAAAGAATTAGGTTAGAGGGAAATTGAAAATAAAGAATAAGGTTAGAGGGAAATTGAAAACAAATAATCAGGTTAGAGGGAAATTGAAAAGAAAGAATTAGGTTAGAGGGAAATTGAAAAGAAAGAATTAGGTTAGAGGGAAATTGAAAACAAAGAATTAGGTTAGAGAAAAATTGAAAACAAAGAATTAGGTTCGAGGGAAATTGAAAAGAAAGAATTAGGTTAGAGGGAAATTGAAAACAAAGAATTAGGTTAGAGGGAAATTGAAAACAAAGAATTAGGTTAGAGGGAAATTGAAAACAAAGAATAAGGTTAGAGGGAAATTGAAAACAAATAATCAGGTTAGAGAAAAATTGAAAACAAAGAATTAGGTTAGAGGGAAATTGAAAACAAAGAATTAGGTTAGAGGGAAATTGAAAACAAAGAATTAGGTTCGAGGGAAATTGAAAAGAAAGAATTAGGTTAGAGGGAAATTGAAAACAAAGAATTAGGTTAGAGGGAAATTGAAAACAAAGAATTAGGTTAGAGGGAAATTGAAAACAAAGAATTAGGTTAGAGGGAAATTGAAAACAAAGAATTAGGTTAGAGAGAAATTAAAAACAAAAAATTAGGTTCGAGGGAAATTGAAAACAAAGAATTAGGTTAGAGGGAAATTGAAAACAAAGAATTAGGTTAGAGGGAAATTGAAAACAAACAATCAGGTTAGAGAAAAATTGAAAACAAAGAATCAGGTTAGAGAAAAATTGAAAACAAAGAATTAGGTTAGAGGGAAATTGAAAACAAATAATCAGGTTAGAGAAAAATTGAAAACAAAGAATTAGGTTAGAGGGAAATTAAAAACAAAGAATTAGGTTAGAGGGAAATTGAAAACAAAGAATTAGGTTCGAGGGAAATTGAAAAGAAAGAATTAGGTTAGAGGGAAATTGAAAACAAAGAATTAGGTTAGAGGGAAATTGAAAACAAAGAATTAGGTTAGAGGGAAATTGAAAAGAAAGAATTAGGTTCGAGGGAAATTGAAAACAAAGAATTAGGTTAGAGGAAAATTGAAAACAAATAATCAGGTTAGAGTAAAATTGAAAACAAAGAATTAGATTAGAGGGAAATTGAAAACAAAGAATTAGGTTAGAGGATCAATTTTTAGAATAAAATACATAGCCAGAGTCAACGCATATTTATTTATGTAGGTGCCGGAATAAACAAATTAACAAAGATGTTTAATGTATATGTAAGGGAAGAAATACATATACATCCAGAGAGAGACAGTAAGAGATGCTTGCCAACAAACTAGATATTTATTTAATTGTTACCCCTCGGTATGCCAAGCGAGTCATCCACTGTCGATAGCATAGCTGATTATATTACTTATAGAAAATTAATTGACGTCACGGTATATGCTGATCGAAAAATAAGTACTAGGAGTGGGTTAAGATAAAAAGGAATAAATGGTCCTAGTGTAAAATGAAAAAGAAAATGATGGGTTACCAGCTTTGAAATGTGCGGACCGTTTCGTGTGGAGGACACTTGAATTTTAGATATTTTTAGATGGCATTCATTTCCATATAAGGAGAGCAACTGCTTTCAGAAGGAACGTATTAGGAAGACACCAGTTGTGTGAGTGACAGCAGAAAGTTAACATTTAGATTGAGATTGAGATTGAGATTGAGATTGAGATTGAGATTGAGATTGAGATTAAGATTGAGATTGAGATTGAGATTAAGATTGGGATTGAGATTAAGATTGGGATTGAGATTGAGATTGAGATTGAGATTAAGATTGGGATTGATATTGATTGCGATGTAATCGAAGAGAAGTGACAGCAGAAAATTTACATTGAGATTTAGATTGAGATTGAGATTAGGGTTGAGATTGAGATTGAGATTGAGAGTGTTTGTTGCGATGTAATCGAAGAGAAATAAAAGCAGAAAGTTAACATTGAGATTTAGATTGAGATTTAGATTTAGATTGAGATTGAGATTCAGATTGAGATTAAGATTGGGATTGAGATTGAGATTGAGATTGAGATTGAGATTGAGATTGTTCGTTGCGATGTCATCGAAGAGAAGTGACAGCAGGAAGTTAACATTTAGATTTAGATTGAGATTGAGATTGAGATTGAGATTAAGATTGAGATTGAGATTGAGATTGAGATTGAGATTAAGATTGAGATTGAGATTGAGATTGAGATTTAGATTTAGATTGAGATTGAGATTGAGATTAAGATTGAGATTGAGATTGAGATTGAGATTGAGATTAAGATTGAGATTGAGATTGAGATTGAGATTGAGATTGAGATTGTTCATTCCGGTGTTATCGAAGAGAAGTGACAGCAGAAAGTTAACATTGATATTTAGATTGAGATTGAGATTGGGATTGGGATTGCGGAATCGTCGACGAGAAGTTGCTTTAAATTAATTACCGGATTACAGTGAAAAAACATGTGTTTTGTATTGCTGCGTCACTTCTTTCTCTATTGTGTACAAATACCTTCTCGAGGAATGAGAGTGTCAATTAAAGTGAATAAACTGAATCTATTACATCCTTTTTATACGACTGTATTATTTTCTCCAGTGTTCTTATTTTGCTTAACTCTTCTAACGGTAACGTCGACAAAAGAATGGCGTACCTCAAGGTAGTGTTCTGGCTCCATTACTGTACAACATCTGCACTAATGATCAATCGATGAACCAGAACACTAAACGGTTCATCTATGCTGACGACCTTTGCGTAACATCCTAAGAGAGTACGTTTGAGTCAGTAGAAACAAACCTCAACTCAGTCTTAGATGAGTTACTCCTCTACTATGAGAGTTATCCCCTGCAAACACTCAAGTCTCCTTGTTTCATCTAAGGAAGCTAGAGATCAACCGACCCCTAAACATCACGTGGTCTGGAATACAACTTGAGAATCGCACCAACCGTGTGTAGCTTGGCGTAACCCTGGACCACGCCCTCTCATTCAAAAAGCGTGTATAGTAATCAAAATTTAAAGTGAGCTCCCGGAACAAAATCCTACGGAAACTGATCAACTCCAAGTAGGGAGCTACAGCACATGCACCAAGATATACTGCCTTACGTCTGTGGTATTCCCCTGCGGAGTATGCTCATCCTATTTGAGAGAGATCAACGCATGTCAAAAAACTAGACTCAGCATTAAACAAGACTTGCCGCTTCATCACTGGTTGCTTGAAGTCTACCTACCGAAACAACCTGCATCTACTCACTGACATTGTCACCGCAGATCTGAGATGGGAAGTTGGCAGCCGAGTAGAGATACCAAAGGCGATCAGTGATGAACGACAACTCTTTCATGGACGTGAACCACCGGTCCAGCGACTGCAACCATGTCGAACCCTTAACAACATCTCGGGAAGAGACCAGACTACATATGTGGACCAGACGACTAGAGAATAACCTTCTTCTACTGGCAAAGGCATATCTCTTTCTGAGGCCCTTTTTTTCTTGTCTCCATTGGAAAAGACTCAACTACCTGAGAATCGTAATGGGGCAATCGAAAGTAGTTATGACTAGATGGGGTTACAAACTGACCAAACGATTTGCGAATGTGGAGGAGAAGACCATACGATGCAACACAGCCTTGTCTGTCTTGTATTGTCTAACCAATGCAGTTTGAAAGATGTTGCAGAGTTCAACAATAATGCAGATGACTGCATAAAATATGTGAAACTGTTGTATGACAACATGCTTCAAAGACACACAAAGAAGAAGTGAATAAATCAAATGTTATTGCTGTATTACTTGTTCCTCTATTGTTCATACATATGTCCTCGTTGTATGAGAGTGTCAACGCAAGTGAATAAACTGAATCGATAACATGTTATTTTCTAGTACTGCCGTAGTTGTTCTGTTTTTCTAGTGTTCTTATTTTTACATAACATATTCCTAACAACTGGTTATCAGGATTGAAAACGCATAGCTGATTTTACTGTTTGCGTACCCTTTTCGTCTCCTATCGCAATTACAGATATCGCTGTCAATGGCCCCGCTTAAGAAATCAACACACAGATGTCCTCGTTGTATAAGAGTGTCAACGCAAGTGAATAAACTGAATCGATAACATGTTATTTTCTAGTACTGCCTTAGTTGTTCTGTTTTTCTAGTGTTCTTATTTTTACATAACATATTCTTAACTACTGGTTATCAGGATTGAAACCGCATAGCTGATTTTACTGTTTGCGTACCCTTTTCGTCTCCTATCGCAATTACAGATGTCGCTGTCAATGCCCCCGCTTAAGAAATCAACAGAGTATTATCACCTATGCAGCAACTATCGTCACCTCCATTATCGTTATGTCTACGGATAAATCCAACATTACAAAGATGATGTATTTACTGACCACCTTTATGCCCCCTCCCCCTCCGACTACTCCGACCTTTCGACACCGTCGCCGGTGACACGACCAGGAAACTCCTAAAACGAAATAATATACAACATTTGAAATCCATTACCAATTCGAAATACGATTGTCATAAAATAGTGATTGTGTCCCTTGTCGTCTTCCATCTGTCGGTTGGAAGCACTTCGAGTGTATCGCCCGCCCTCCATCAGCCATGCGTCGCTCGTTGATACTAAAGCTCCCATAAAAACGGTTGGTTTGTAGAAATTAAGAAAAAAGGGGATTATAGAGGGAAAGGGATGAGAAAAGGGGAGGGACTACGAGGATGATTTACAAAAAGAAAGAACGAAAGAAAGAAAGAAAGAAAAAGAAGAGGAAACACGTAGGATAAGAATTGGAAAAAAAGATGGAGGAGAGAATAAAAGACGAAAAAGGAAAGAGGTAGAAAAGGAAGAAGGAATATAGAAGAAAAGGGGGAAATTGGTGAGAAATGTGAGGAAGATATATGAAAAAAGAAAGGAAGTAATAGAAAAAGAAAAAAAACACTAATTAAGAGAATTAGAAAAAAGAAAAAAAGAAAGATGATAAAGAAGAAGGGAAACACAAAGAGAAAGAAAAAGTATAAAAGGAAGGGAAAAAGACAAAAAGAAGGAAAGTGAAGAAAGAAGAAGAAAAGAAACAAAAGCAAGAAAAGGAAAATCAGAAAAAAGAAAAGAATAGGACGGAAAACAAAGAGTGAGAAAAAAGAAAAAGAAGGAGAATAAGAAAATAAAGAAAAAGAATTAAGTAAAAACGGGGGAGAAAAAGAAGAAGAAGAAACAAAAGTGAAGAAAAAGATAAACTAACAAAAGAAGAAAGAAAAAGAAGAAGAAGTGATAAAAGAAGAAGAAGAAGAAGAAGAAGTAGAAAAGAAAAGAAGAAGAAAAAGAAAAAGAATTGTAAAAAGAAGAAGACGAAGAAGAAGAAGAAGAAGAAGAAGAAGAAGAAGAAAAAGATAAATGAACAAAAGAAGAAAGAAAAAGAAGAAGTAGTAACAAAAGAAGAAGAAGAAGAAGAGGAAGAAGAAAAAGTAGAAAAGAAGAAGAATAGTAACAAAGAAGAAGAAGAAAAAGAAGAAGAAGAATTACGTAAAATAAGGGGGGGGGGGTAGAAAAAGAAGAAGAAGAAGAAGAAGAAGAAGAAAAAGACGAAGAAAAAGAAGAAGAAAAATAAAATAATTGTAAAAAGAAGAATAAGAAGAAGAAGAAGAAGAAGAAGGAAAAAGAAGAAGATAAAAAATAGAAAAGTAAAAGAAAACAAAAAAGAAGGTGAAGAAGAAGAAGACGAAAAAGAAGAAGATAGAGAAGAAGGAAAAATAGAAATGAAAGAGGAAAAAAGTAGAAAAAGACGGGACGGAAGAAAAAATACAAAGAAGGAGAATAAATAGAAGATAATGATGAAGAATTGAGAAAAATGGGGAGAATGAAAAGAAAGAAAACGAATATAAAGAAGACAAGCGGAAGAATACAAAAAGATGAAGAAGAAAAATAAGAAAAATAAGCAGAATAAGTGGAATATGAAGAAGGAAAAAAATGAAAAGAAGAATAAATAAATACAAAAGAAAAAGAAGAAAATAAAAGATGATAATAAGATGAGAATTATGAAGAAAAAAAGATGATAAAGAGTAAAAATGAAAAAGCAATTACGAGAAAAATGTATATATGTAAAAGAACCCGAAGAGAAAATGGAAGGTATAGAAGAAGAAGAAGAAGAAGAAGAAGAAGAAGAAGAAGAAGAAGAAGAAGAAGAAGAAGAAGAAGAAGAAGAAGAAGAAAAAGAAGAAGAAACGAGAAGATGAAGAAGAAGAAAAAAGAAGAAGAAGAAGAAGAAGAAGAAGAAGTAAAAGAAGAAGAAGGACGAGAAGAAGAAGAAGAAGAAGAAAAAGAAGAAAAAAAGAAGAAGAAGCAGAAGAAGGAACGAGGAGATGATGATGAAGAAGAACCGGGGAAGAGGGGGAGAGAGGAACAGAAGAAAAAGAAGAAGAAGAAGAAGAAGAAGAAGAAGAAGAAAATGAAGAAGATGAAGAAGAGGAAGAAGAAGTAAAAGAAGAAGAAGAAGAAGAAGAAGAAGAAGAAGAAGAAGAAGAAGCGGAACCGGGGAAGAGGGGGAGAGGGGAACAGAAGAAGTAGAAGTAGAAGAAGAAGAAAAGTAGAAGAAGAAGAAAAAGAAGAAGAAGAAGAAGACGAAGAAGAAGAAGGAACGAAAAGATGATGAAAAAGAAGAAAGTACAAATATGACGAAAAAAGAACAAAGAAAATAAACGAAAAAAGAAAGAGAAAAGGGAAGCAAAGTTTTAAAAGTTTGATATAAATAAATAAATAAATAAATAAATAATAATAATAAATAAATAATAATGATAATAATAATAACAACAAAAAATAATTTTAAAAATATAAGTATTTGATTCAACAAAACACAATATAGATGAAAGATGAAGTTAAGCACTTAGAGATGCTGACTTCTTCCTCGAGTCGATATTAAAAGCTGGCATAAGACGGCAAAAACTTCGAATGTTACATCGCTCGCTTTCTCCGATGTTTCTTCCTTGAAGGCGGCGGAAAGTCCTGGGAGGTGAAATGGGATGTTGTGACGTTTGGCGCAAAGTCTTATTAGAAAGAACGAGGAAGCGCCGAAAGGTTTTATGGCCAGCTCGGCTGTAAAGCAAATTTGTACATCCAATAGAAACGTCAGCGGGGATGGAGAAAAGAGGGGATGTATGGGAAGGGGATGGGCGAGGTGGTGGAGATAAAAGGGGAGATGGTGTTCAATTATAGATAAAAATTGGAAATAAAAGTTTCGGTATAGGAAGGGGAGGAAGAAAAGAAGAAGAAGGAGAAGAAGAAGAATAAAAATAAGAGGAAGAAGAAGAAGAAGAAGAAGAAGAAGAAGAAGAAGAAGAAACGGGGCAAGTAGAAGAAACAAAGAAAAAGAAAAAGGAAAAGAAGGGCAACGAGAAGATAAAGAAGAGAGAAAAATGAAGAGAAGCAAGTGAAGAAGAAAGACAAGAAGAAGAAGGGGAATCAGAAGAAGAAAAACAGTAAAATGTATGAGAAAACGAAGAATAAATGTTTAAAAAGACGAAGAAGAAAAGAAGGAGGAAAGTAAGGAGATGAAAAAGAGTAAAAGAAGAAGAAGAAGTAGAAGAAAAAGAAGAAAAAGAAGAACAAGAAGAAGAAGAAAGGAAATAATAAAAAGACGAAGAATAAAGGAACGGGGAAATAAGGACATGAAGAAGAAGAAAAAAAAAAGAAGAGGAAGAAGAAGAGGAAGAAAATTGGAAGGAAAGAAGAAGAAGTAGAAGAAAAAGAAAAAGAAGAAAAAGAAGAAGAAGAAGAAGAAAAAAAGAAGAAGAAGAAGACGAAGAAAGGAAAGAAGAAGAAGAATAAGAAGAAAAAGAAGAAGAAGAAGAAGAAGAAAAGAAAGAAGAAGAAAAAGAAAAAGAAGAAGAAGAAAAAGAAGAAGAAAAAGAAGAAAAAGAAAAAAGAAGTAGAAGAAAAAAAAGAAAAAGAAAAGGAAGAAGAACAAGAAGAAGAAGAACAAGAAGAAGAAAGGAGATAATAAAAAGACGAAGAATAAAGGAAGGGGGAAGTAAGGAGATGAAGAAGAAGAAAAAGAAGAAGAAGAGGAAGAAGAAGAGGAAGATGAGAAGTAGAGGAAGACTAAGAAGAAAAAGAAGAATAATAATAAGAGGAAGACTAAGAAGAAGAAGAAAAGTGAAGGAAGAAGAATAATAAAACATTGAAGAAAAAGAAGAATACGAAGAAAAAAACGAAGAAGAAAGAAAGGGGAAGACTAAAAAAAAAGAAGACAAATAAGAAAAGTACAGAAAGAAGAAGAAGAAGAAAAGCATCGAAGAAAAATAAAGAAGATGAATACAACAAAACGAAGAAGAAAAGAAGAGGAAGACAAATAAGAAGATGAAGAAAAACAAGGAGAAGAGAATGAAAAAGAGGGAGAAGAAAATACAGGAATAAGAAAAAGAAAAAGATGGAAGCTCAGACGGAGAAGAAGATGAAGAAGAAGGGATGATGGAATTGATGTCGGCTTAGAAGAGACAATGAAACTTTTACGGGCAGTAAAGTAAATTTGTAGAGTCAATAGAAATGTCAACGAGGGAAAAGGGTATAAATTTTGTGCGGATGATAACGATGAGAAACGGAATGGCGACGAGGATTGGATGTTTGTAACATCGGTAAGTGTGGTTGGTTAGGGGTAGCGGGTGGCGGGGATCGGGTAAGTATGGAAAGAAGGTAGGGAGCACGGAGGAGAAAGGGGACGTAGTGTTGTTGAATTATGAACGTATACTTTACGGCAGAAGAAGAAGAAGAAGAAAGAGAAGAAGACGAAGAAGAAGAAGAAGAAGAAGAAGAAGAAGAAGAAGAAGAAGTAGAAAAGAAAGAAGAAGAAAAGAAAGAAGAAGAAGAAGAAGACGGAGACGAAGAAGAAGAAGAAGAAGAAGAAGAAGAAGATGAAGAAGAAGAAGAAGAAGAAGAAGAAGACGGAGACGAATAAGAAAGAAGAAGAAGAAGAAGAAGAAGAAGAAGAAGAAGAAGAAAAGAAAGAACCAGAAGAAGAAAAGAAAAAAGAAGAAGAAGAAGACGGAGACGACGAAGAAGAAGAAAAAGATGAATAAGAAAAAGAAGAAGAAGAAGAAAACGAAGGAAAAGAAGGAGAAGAAAAAATAGAAGAAAAATTAGAAGAAGAAGAAAAAGAATGAAAAGGAAGAAGAAGAAGAAGAAGAAGAAGAAGAAGAAGAAGAAAAAGAAGAAAAAGAAGAAGAGGAAGAAGAAGAAGAGGAAGAAGAAGAAGGCGTGTTAGATTCAAATATTGGGATTTATAAAGCGCTAATCCAGTTGTCTACTTGATAATTTAAACTTCACCATTTCCAAAATTGATATCGTCGAGTTAATAAATCTGAAGACATACGAGGTGGAAATGGAGAGAGGGCGAATTAGCTTAAAACAGTCACAAATGTCTTAACACGTCGCTACCCGCACTCAGGAACGAGTCAGGCCGCCTCCCATCACCAACAAACGTGACTCCCATAACCAACCAACGTGACTCCGACCATCGGTCAATTATTTTGATGGAACAATAATATCTGATATATTCTAAAAGTATTAACTCTCATAAACTGAGCGATTTTTGATACGTCTAAGCGTTTATGTACGAGGCGAAATCCGTTGGGATGTTGGTAGGTCTGTCCGTCAATTGTTCGGTCAGCCATGCTAATCATTTTTGGGGTCTGTTTTGCTTAAGTTTCAAATAACATTTTTGGGTTCTGTTTTAAATAGCATTGTTGTTGTATGTCTTTTTTTTAGTTTGAAATAGCATTTTTGTTGGTCTGTCATGTTTAAGTTTAGAATAACATTTTTGTGAGTCTGATCTCTTTAAGTTTGAAATAGCATTTTTTAGTCGGTCTCTCATTTTATAAGTTTTAAATAGCGTGTCTGTTGTTTATTTTCTCGCGGGAATTTAACGGTAAAGTTACATAATAGTTAACCCTCGATAACTCGTAAACCATTTCTAAATAACAACACATAATTTGCATCAAACGCATTAAAATGAAATTCTCTATCTAACCTACCTTGATTTCCCGTTTATAACTGTTGTGACCTTGAAGGGTCGATAATGATTAAGACAACACCGTATGTGTCTGATACTGTGTCTATTACTGTCACCAATGACCGACGCAATGACTGCTACGACACTTCGTCGTAATTATTCATAATCTCTGGAAGGGTCCATATACTCCCGACATTAAGTAGATAACCAACTCACCATAGCACCACATTTTCGCCTTGCTCCGTATAGAGTCAATAACCTTTTTTTCAGGTTTATTTTAATAAATTCGGTTATCTTACGGTTTCTTCATGATATGAAGATATCTTTTCAAACGTCTTCTGGCATTATGTAGTCAAGCCCCATTTTTCCTATTGTTTATAAAATATCTCATTAAAGGTTGCTCGAAAATATTGCATGTTTTGAATAAGTAGTTTGTAATAATTTTCACAATCAAGAGAACTTTGTAAAAACGATACATTTGCCAGAGCTGGCATATTTTTTTTTTATCGCACTCGCTCGCTCTGTGTCTGACCTTTTAACATCTGTTAATTTAACATTTCTCTATAATTTAACTAATAATTTTATTTTATTTTTATTTTCATACACTGTAGGTGAAACCTACTTGCTGTATTCTACATCCATTTTTTATCAATTCACTTTCCAACAATATATATATATATATATATATATATATCATTTTTTATCTACATACGTATACGTTTCATCTTTTCGTAGAGATAATTATTCATACCGGTCGTCGGACTCCGATCTCGGAACACAAGTCATGTTTCAAACTCAGCGAGAAATTACACATGAAATACAGCCGTCGTCAGAGTGTTCGACTGCATTTTAAGCCACGTGCTAATACTACTACCTAAATCCTAGATTTGTTTTTATCTACATACATATATGTTTTATCCTTGCTGGAATGAGTATTCATACCGGTCACCGGACTCGAATTCCGGAACACGAATCATGTTTAGAACTCAAATTCCAACAACTTAGCCCACACTACCACTATCAGCATACCAGTAAATCAGCAAGAGATTAAAACTGTTAAAGGCAGCCGTCGTTAGTGTTCAACTGCTGAATATACTGGGTTATAATTTTTTAACTTCCCAACGAGAGAAAAAATATCTCGTTCAAACTTTTCTTCGTGTTTCTGATTAACAACAATAACAAAAAAATCGACATAACTTTTTGTTGGGTTTTTCATTTTTATTTTTCGGTCGAACGAATTAAATTCCAAACATTGATTAGAAAACTGGGCACTTCTATCGATCCTGACCCAATCTCCGCGTCGGCAGCGTTCGGGCATGCTACGTAAACATCCGAGAGATGACGAGCCGAATGGTGGCAGAGAGATGCCGAGCGATTAGCCAATCAGCTGTCAGTAACCAGACGACAATTTTTCTAATCAGTATTGAAATTGATTAAAGCCAGAAACAATTAATCAAAGCCAGTGCATGTTTATTTTCTGTTAAATTAAAAAAAAATAAAGAAAAACAACTGAATTACGAAGAGCTAGGTAGCAGAGTTGAATCTCGCGAAACAGTTATTTCTTTCTGCTAAGAAAAAAAGCTGTTGGCAAAAAGCAAAAAATGTCCAAAATTCTATTACATGTGCCGCTTGATAAAAAGTAAACATCTTATTATTATTATTATTATTATTATTATTATTATTATTATTATTATTATTATTATTATTATTATTTACTCACTAGGAGTTCTCACACAGGTCATCATCAGTGATTGCTCACCGACAACAACCGGTGGTATTCCCTGGAGTAAGGTAAAGGTAAAGGTCGCATAGCCTGGACGCGCATGAGTGTCGTTGCCGACATCGCACAACGCTGAGTTGTTAAGAATCACCGTGTCTAGGGCACAGCATATGGAAGGCGGAGCCCATCCCTCTCCTTCTGCTGCCTTGAACCTTCCCTGAGTTTTAGTCAGGTACCCATTTACTGCTGGGTGGACAGAAGGAGTTTTCAGACCCGAAAATTCGCATGGATCGAACCCGGGTCCGCTAGCCCAAAGACAAGTGCTATAACCACTCGTTCACAGGCCCTACCTGGAGTCTGAGTGACAACAAGTCTCCCCAGATTTCCAGTATTCTCCACCTCTTTTCGATAGCCACCGCATTATTATTATTATTATTATTATTATTATTATTATTATTATTATTATTATTATTATTATTATTATTATTAACAGGTGTTTAGCATTGTTTTGTTACAAAAATAAAAACCAAAAATGTATTTATTAACAGTAATTTCGCTGTTTTGTTCGTTTTTTTTTGTTGTTGTTGTATTTTGCAATTAAAATAAAAACTAAAACTGAAAAAAAATACGACGCATCAACCTATCGAAGGTATCGGCTGCCACCATTCGGCTCGTCATCTCTTGGTGTTTACGTAGCATGCCCAAACACTGCCGACGCGAAATTCACGGAGATTGGGTCAGGATCGATAGAAGTACTGAAAGCTGTTTCGACTTACTCAGAAACGAAAATTGTTTTCTTCAATTGAACTCCACAACGCTGGAGTGTTTTTTTTGTTCGCAGATCCAGCTTGATTAAAACTTCTCGCTCTATGGTTATAATTAACAATTATCCAGAGCATGCCACCAAAGTCATATGCGAAAATGAAACATTTCAGTTGTAGTAACATAAATCCGAGTTGTCATTGTTATGTTCTGTGCAACATAAGTCTGGGTTATTTTCGTGTCCGAATAAATCCGAATTCCTTGTCGCTAGGATTGTGTGCCATACGTTCGGCATATTTTACTTCGAATAAGTTCGAGTACCTCGTCGCCAGTGGTGTGTAACATAGGTTCGAATCCTCGTCGCCAGTGGTGTGTAACATAGGTTCGAATCCTCGTCGCCAGTGGTGTGTAACATAGGTTCGAATCCTCGTCGCCAGTGGTGTGTAACATAGGTTCGAATCCTCGTCGCCAGTGGTGTGTAACATAGGTTCGAATCCTCGTCGCCAGTGGTGTGTAACATAGGTTCGAATCCTCGTCGCCAGTGGTGTGTAACATAGGTTCGAATCCTCGTCGCCAGTGTTGTGACATTGAAGCGCTGATAATAATTAAGACAATACGGTGGAACATTTACAAGAATGTGTTTACAGAAGTACAGAATAGTATGTTACAGAAAGTCTGCGTCCGATACTGTGGCTATGGCTAAGCCTAGTGACTGCACCCAATCTGCTAAAACACTTCGTCGTAATTCTATACATACTCTTTGGGAGAGTCCATCTACTCCCGAAATAGAGTAGATCACCGTAAAAATAACATTTTTTTTTATTTCATTCATTTTTTCCTATAAAATCTGACAATCGATACACAAAATTATAGTTAATTTGAAATGGTCTCTCACGTTTAAATTTGAAATGGAATTCTGTTGATCTTCGGGCTTAGCTGTTAAATAGAATTGCCATTAGTCTGTCACGTTAAAGTTTTAAATAGAATTGCCATTAGTCTGTCACGTTAAAGTTTTAAATAGAATTGCTATTAGTCTGTCACGTTAAAGTTTTAAATAGAATTGCCATTAGTCTGTCACGTTAAAGTTTTAAATAGAATTGCCATTAGTCTGTCACGTTAAAGTTTTAAATAGAATTGCCATTAGTCTGTCACGTTAAAGTTTTAAATAGAATTGCCATTAGTCTGTCACGTTAAAGCTGTTAAATAGAATTGCCATTAGTCTGTCACATTAAAGTTTTAAATAGAATTGCTATTAGTCTGTCACGTTAAAGTTTTAAATAGAATTGCCATTAGTCTGTCACGGTAAAGTTTTAAATAGAATTGCCATTAGTCTGTCACGTTAAAGCTGTTAAATAGAATTGCCATTAGTCTGTCACGTTAAAGTTTTAAATAGAATT
>OY744553.1:9265162-9312662 GCA_963556195.1 Sepiola atlantica
ATACATTTTTAGATTTAGTTGCCTTGAAATTTTAGTTGCCTTGAAATTTTACATAAGAATACACTTTTAGATTTAGGTGCCTTGAAATTTTAGTTGCCTTGAAATTTTAGTTGCCTTGAAATTTTACATAAGAATGCACTTTTAGATTTAGTTGCCCGGGAACTTTTTACTGTCATTTTTTTTTTTTGCTTAATTTGGTTTTACTATACCGTTTTCTTTTTGTTTGTTTTTTTGTTTTACTAAATTATTATTGATTTTAAAATAGGATTGTGAAAGCTACATTTAATAATTATAGCATCGTTTATTTATAACATCAGCTTCGTGGGTGTGTCTTCTGTAGTTTCTGACTTTTAACAGGATACACACACTGACAACTACCTTTTATATAATAGATTAATATGAATACCCGGCGTTGCCCGGGGGCATGTACAACAGAATAAAAGAGTTAAAGGGGTGTACAACATCTTTCTCTTCCTCTCCTATTCCCTCTCTCTCTATCTCTCTCTCTCTACTTATCTCTCACGATCTCTCTCTTTCCCTTTCTTTCACCTCCCCTGTCTTTCCTCCCTTACCCATTCTTCTTTTACCTCTCCTTTTCCATAACCCCTTTTTTCTCCATCACCCTCTCTCTCTATCACAAGTTACATTTACACCAAAGGTCAATGGAAACCCGACAATCTGCCAAACCCCATCCATACACTGTGTAGGTCCCCAGGTGCCGAAGAGCTTTCTACTCCAAAAGCCTCCTTCCTCGTGCTGCTGGACTCTGGAACTCCATCCCTGCTCCCTGCTTTCCTGACGTTACTGACATGCAGAAATTTAAAACTAATGTAAACAGACATCTCGCTGCGCAGCTCCTAAATTAGGTTGACCCCCCCCCCCAAAAAAAAACAAAAACCTTCACCTTTTTTTCTCAGTGGCCACTTATGTCTACAGTGGCGGCCTGCCTTGTTTGGGGAGAACTATGGTAAAGAATTTTTTTTTTAAATCGTGTTAGATGTTGCTCCACCCATGACTACTGTTGTTGGTGTTCCTATTTACTTGCCTTTCAACTAGAGCAAAGTTAGACACAAGGTCAATTTTTAATATGAGGAAAATCCGGATCCTAAAAAAATAGGCACTCTGGATTTGAACAAAATTATTTTAAAATTGCCTTAGTCTACTGAGTACAAAATAGACTAAGTGCAGCACCAAAACAGATACTACACTTTGTTCCTAGCCAAAAACGCCAATTTATTTATCTTAAATTTTACAGTAAAAAGTAAACTTTTATGTATAACATTTGAAGATGTGGCACAAAGCTAAAAATGAGTGGGGAGGGATGGGGGTCGTCAAAGGCAAAGGATGCTATTCCTGTTGACTCCCGAAAGAATGAATATTACAAAAAGAACGCATCCATATTCTGTCCGAGGCAATGCTGAAAAAGAATATATCAACTTTGTAGGTGTGTCTTGTGTAATTTTTTACTTTTATGTGTACTCATAGACAAACAAACATACAACTTATATTTATATAAGAGATGTTTTCTTCTTTTTCTTTCTCTTTATCTTAAATATTTTATGCTCTTAAAAAAAAGGGGCCTGTTTTTTTAAAGTTTCACCATGCCATTTTAAGGTATCTCCAATCGACAATCGAGTGTATACTCTGAACTCTAAACCCCACCCCGTATATCCCTTCAAAGTGACTCGTGTCGTGTTTCACCCTACAGACGCCTTATTTCCACCCAGGTACACCTGGTTGCTTACAAGTACCCGGCTACCCCTAATTCAATACCCGCCTTTCTTGCATACCTTGCAATTAGGAAACGAGTTGTAAGAAGGAAGAAGAAACAACAATAAAACAAAGCGAGACGTTCATACACATACACGGCAAAAAAAAAGCAGAGGTGGAGATAAACGCAGTATCCCTCTCTTGTCTCGTAGATCATCTAAACAAGCTACGATTGGGACCGGTCCTCCAGCCCCCGCACCTCTTGCGGTTATGGACGCGCGTGTGTGCGTCTTTCGGTGGGTGTGGTTTGCTATTGCCAAACGGGTGAAAGGTTTACCGTCTTCGTCTATTGCCGATTCTACAAATATACACTGCTGTAATATAACACATCACTTAACAAGTCCCGGACTGGACATATAGATAGCGCCACTAATAACAAACACAATCTGGTGCTTTTTAGGAATATGTATCCAGAAATTCGCAGGCGTGACATAGTCGTGACGTAGTCGTGACGTAGTCGTGACGTAAACAGTTCCGACTACGAATGAAGAAAGCCGAATCAAGTTCGAATGCTTCCACATAATACAAACCGAACAAAACCAACTTTGCAAACTAAAACTAAAGGGTTGGGGTAAGAGTAAGGGTTGGGCTTAGGCTAGGGTTGGTTTAGGGTTAGGTAAAATTAAGTTTAGGGTTAGGGTAAGGTAAAGGTAAGTTTAAGGTTAGGGTTAGGTAAAGGTAAGTTTAGGGTTAGAGTTAGGGTTAGGATTAGGTAAGTTTCCGATGAGGTAAAGGTAAATTTATGGTTAGAGTTATGGTTAGGGTTTGTTTATGGTTAGGTAAAGGTAAGTGTAGGGTAAGAGTTAGGTTTAGGGTTATGTAAAGGTAGGTTTACGGTAACGGTTAGTGTCAGGTAAAGATAAGTTTAGGGTTAGGGTTAAAGTTACTTTATGGTTAGTTTAGGGTTAGGTAAAGGTAAGTTTAGGGTTAGAATTAGGGTTAGGGTTAGGTAAGTTTACGGTAAGGGTTAGGGTAGGGAAAAGGCAAGTTTAGGGTTAGAGTTAGGTTAGGGTTAGTTTAGGGTTAGGTAAAGGTAAGTTTAGGGTTAGGGTTAGTGTTATGTAATGGTAAGTTTAGAGTTAGGTTTAGGGTTAGTTTAGGGTCAGGTAAAGGTAAGTTTAGGGTTAGGTAAAGGTAAGTTAAGGGCTAGGGTTAGGGTTAGGATAAGGGTTAAGGTTAGTTTAGGGTTATGTAAAGGTAAGTTTAGGGTAAGGTAAAGGTAAGTTTAGGGTTAGGGTTAGTTTAGGGTTAGGTAATGGTAAGTTATGGGTTAGGTAAAGGTAAGTTTATGGTTAGGGTTTGTGCTATGTAAAGGTACGTTTAGGGTTAGGGTTAGTTTAGGATTAGGTAAAGGTAAGTTTAGGGTTGGGGTTGGGGTTATTGTTAGGGTTAGTTTAGGGTTAGGTAAAGGTAAGTTTAGGGCTAGGGTTAGTTTAGGGTTAAGTAAGGTAAGTGTAGGGTTAGGGTTAGGGTTAGGTAAAGGTAAGTTTAGGGTTAGGGTTAGTTTATTGTTAGGTAAAGGTAAGTTTAGGGCTAGGGCTAGGGCTAGGGTTAGGGTTAGGGTTAGTTTAGGGTTAGGTAAAGGTCAGTTATGAGTTAGGTAAAGGTAAGCTTAGGGCTAGGGTTAGGATTAGGGTTAGGGTTAGTTTATAATTAGGTAAATATAAGTTTAGGGTTAGGGTAAATTTTTTAAAAATCGATTCGTATTGTGTATATTGTTCGGTGAAGTTCGTTGACGTTCGCCAGTCTCGGAAATGTACGATGAAACTTGGAATTGATGACGTAAGTACTGAAGATTTATTGGATACCTATTCGTAAAAAGTACCAAAAACTATATATTTGTTTATAAAGTACTAACATAAGAATAGCACATGTCGAAATTTGAGCACAGTCGAGTTATTAGTTTATGAAACGATTGCAAACTCTGGATTCTGTGTGTCGATAAAACACTGCTTTTTGATGTGGGAAATGCTTGGAATCGAAGACAACCAAGTTGTAAGCAGCAGGAAAGCAGTCTTGCAGAAATGTGTTCCACAGGTATGAAACCCTTTCAAAAAAAGCTATTCCATGGTAATTCTGCAGTTCTTGATTTATTTGTGGTAAAGATAGACTAAAAAGAAACGGGTTCTTGTGCAAAATTGATGGACTTCACCGACCGTCTATGTGAAAAAGAAGCCAAAGCAAGGTTAGATAATTTATTTTATATTTTTAAAATCAGGGTCTCAACTTATAAAGGCAAACGGCCACTCAAGGATACAGATTGATGGGTATTTATCGAGATGGGGTCTAAAATGGAAAACGCAATTCCAAATAAAAACTCTGACGGCAACAATTAGTATACAGAGCAGAAAATAAGAACAAATTATCGAGTAGATTTTTAATTAAACGTAAAAATCAATTTTATCGTATTTTACATTGGACAGACCACACTTCGGAATAATTAGGTAAAACAGGGGTGGAGGTAACTCTCCTAATAAGTCTCACCCGTGGATTCAGAAATACGATAAAATTGATTTTTACGTAATTAAGCGTTTACTCGATAATTTTTCCTATTTTTTCCTGTGTATACTCTAATTTTTGCCTAATACGTAAGTATAAACAAGACTTTTATTTGGAATTGCGTTTTAGAATTGTGACCTCATCTCGATAAACACCATGTGTTGTATTTTGTATGTGTATAAATATTGTATTCATTCTTTTATATTCATCTCGGACACACATTCGTACAACTACGCACCCACATACGCACTCATAAATTACAGGCATAAACATTTTATTACTTCTCCAACTAAACATTTAAAATGAACATGAATGTATTGGGTGCGTATCCAGATGAGGTCGCAATTGGAAAACACAATTCCAAATAAAAACTCTTCTTCATACTTACATATTAAGCAATAATTAGTATACACAGAAAAAATAGGGGAAATTATCGAGTAGATTTTTAATTATACATAAAAATCAGTTTTATCGTATTGTGTTGATCGCTATTGATTTATTACGTGTTAATATGACAGACTGAGTTACGCCCCCTTCTTTCCTTGTTTTTTTTTTTTTTTTTTGCTGTAACCAAAGGCGGTCAATAATATAAGCTAAGACTGATTTGTATTTTTAATTGAAATTCTACTCGATATTTTTTGATAATTTTTGGTGCAGATACATTTTTTTATTGGATACATAAGTCTATCAAACACTATTCGGGTTAATTTATCTTGAACTGCGATTTTAACCTGTTTATCACATGTGACGTCATCTCGATAAGCGCCGCTTAATGGCACAAGAATTATTGCAAATCGAGAGATGAAGAACACTATGAGAGTAACATCGATCAATTGTATAATTATTTGTCGATGACAAGAATTTGTTGACGTTGGATTCGAAGACAACCGAGTTGTAATCAGCAGGAAGGCAGTCTTGCGGAAATGTGTTCCACAGGTACGAAACCCTTGCAAAAAAGCTATGTCCATGGTAATTCTGCATGAGGCTAGGAAGGAGAAAGGAAAGTATTTTTTTCATTGTGTTTATAAGAAGAGTTCTTGCTGTGAATGTTTTACAAAAAGGAACCAAAGATTGGAGCTCAGTCGATCACCTGCCATGGAAATAACGATAGAGCAGAGAGAGACTATCAACGTCTATTTTGTGAGAAAGAGGATGCAGAGAAGAGAAGAGATTGGAGCTCAGTCGAGCAGTTTCCATGGAAATAACGATAGAGCAGAGAGAGACTATCAACGTCTATTTTGTGAGAAAGAGGATGCGGAGAAGAGAAGAGATTGGAGCTCAGTCGAGCAGTTTCCATGGAAATAACGATAGAGCAGAGAGAGACTATCAACGTCTATTTTGTGAGAAAGAGGATGCAGAGAAGAGAAGAGATTGGAGCTCAGTCGAGCAGTTTCCATGGAAATAACGATAGAGCAGAGAGAGACTATCAACGTCTATTTTGTGAGAAAGAGGATGCAGAGAAGAGATTGGAGCTCAGTCGAGCAGTTTCCATGGAAATAATGATAGAGCAGAGAGAGACTATCAACGTCTATTTTGTGAGAAAGAGGATGCAGAGAAGAGAAGAGATTGGAGCTCAGTCGATCACCTTCCATGGAAATAACGATAGAGCAGAGAGAGACTATCAACGTCTATTTTGTGAGAAAGAGGATGCAGAGAAAAGATTGGAGCTCAGTCGAGCAGTTTCCATGGAAATAATGATAGAGCAGAGAGAGACTATCAACGTCTATTTTGTGAGAAAGAGGATGCAGAGAAGAGAAGAGATTGGAGCTCAGTCGAGCACTTTCCATGGAAATAACGATAGAGCAGAGAGAGACTATCAACTTCCTAGATGTGGCAGCAGTACTCGCTTTGAAGACGTAAATAGGGAGTCAAAAATGGGACCAGTGCGGTATTTGAATGCCTTGTATCAGAATTATATTTTTGTCCGAAACACGTGTGATATATCTTGGGCAAATCTTTATTTCTAAAACATGATTTAAATGTGCACTATTATATGATAGCTCTACTTTATGTAACTTATAAATTATTGAGCTTAATTTTATTTGTATTATTTTATATAGTTAGAAGACTGCATCAGTACTGAGGTATTTTACGGGTCATTACGCCATTCCTGTTTTACTTTTCATTTTTCTTTCTTCTTTTATTTTCTTTCTGTCTTCCCTTTCAGACGTTATTTATTCAATTATTGGTCCCCCGATGTATAAACTCGGGAGACCTATGTTTTGAGGCATTTCCGTGTGTCCGTCCGTGTGTGTGTCCGCCCGTCCGTCCGGATTTTTCTCCGTAACAATCAATTGAATTTCTCTGAAATTTTGCATGAAGTTGTAACTTTGGTCCGGTTAGAAAGTGACATTCAACGATTTTTGAAAAGAAATCTGGTTAGCCCCCCAGGGGGTCAAAGGCCCCCATAAATGGCAAAAAATTACCATTTTCTCCCATAACGTTTGATCCATCCATTCAATTTTTACTGAAACTTGGCCAAAATGTAGAGGCAATTGTTCTGGATATAAAATGAGCATCCTTGACCTCAGAAAAATTCTGGTTCGCGCCCCCGGGGGTCAAAAATGCTCCAAATTACCCAAATTTATTGCATTTTACACTCGCCACATCGAGTCACATACAGAGGGGAACCACGCATGCACGGCTTGTTTATTTCTTCCTTCTTTTAATATTTCTTTATTTTATTTATTTGTTCTACGTACATTTTTTATGGAAATGGTCACAGACAAGGCATGAAGGCACCTGATGTAAGGAGCTATCAAGAACAAAAGATGAGTATTGCAGAGAAAGGAGATCCCTATTGACTTTAGTTTTGAACAGGTCAAGCTTATATGTAGGAGGTACACAAGCAGCAAACTAAGAGAGGCCTAAAAATAATAGATAACCCCACTAGATTTTGTGTTGTTAATCGTCCAACTAACAATATCATTAACCCTTATCTTCGAGTGGACGTTAAATCAACTTATCAAGTGTTCGTACCAGTCGAGAGTACGTCTTCGACAATCAGTCCGATATAAGGTGGGCTGTTGAGGTTTCTTTATGGCCCTTCTCTGTCAGGCGGAGGTATGCCTCTGTTCAGTCTCATTGGTCCCTCCACCGGGCGTTACCGTCTATTTGAGAAAGAGTTAATTAATTTATCGCTAATCGCCTAAAGTGCTCTTAACGGGGAATGCCAACGAGGCTACTCTCACAATTTTTGTAGGCCAGTTTGCGGTTATTTTTCAATGGAAATCGCTCCAGACAAGGCATGGAACCACTTTATGTAAAGGATTAAAAATACTACTTCAAGTTAAAAAAAACTAGCCAGCGATAAAAAAGATGGATTGATTCTCACCGAGAAAACAGCATTTTTCCCCCTTTGTCAGAAAACATCGCTCATGGAATGTGAGGACTAATATACAAAATAAGGCAAGCAAGAGTTACGTAGCTGCCAAAAGTAAACCCAAGGTCGACTTTCTACTCTCACTTATCCTAGTGCACTTTCAACCGAGCTCCAGTCCCTGTCCCATCGCCGCAATGTAGCATCCTTGTGCTTGTTTTACAAATACTTCAATGGATTATGCTCAGATGAATTGGCTACTCTTGTGCCCCCTCGACGTACATTCAATAGACCAACTCGACAATCAACTAAATCCCACCCATTCACTGTGGAGGTCTCCAGATGCCGGAGAGTTGTCTACTCAAATAGCTTCTTTCCTCGTGCTGCTGGCCTCTGGAACTCCCTCCCTGCCCCCTGTTTCCCCGACTGTACTGACATGCAGACATTTAAAATTAATGTAAACAGACATCTCGCTGAGCAGATCCCAATTTAGGTCGACCCCCCCTAACCTTCCACTCTATTCTTTCTTCTAAGTAGCCCCTTACGTCTACAGTGGCGGCCTGCCTTGTTTGGTGTGAACTACGTTAAAAAAAAACTAAAAAAACTTAACACCTGACCTTGTGTCTAACCTCCTAGGAGGTAAATGCAACAGAAAATAAATGGTGACCCCTTACTAAAAGAAAAAAAGGGTATAATCTCCCTGCAGTATGAATAAGATAAATATTGATAATTGAACCGTAGTTGTAATATGTTGTCGTTGTGTGTTTACCTGCCACTAAGCTACCCTCGTGTCTTGGTCGTAAATACCTGTCTTGTTTATAGGCATGGGCCTTTTCACGTTCGTTCATGCGTGCGCTGATCGGCTTGTTAGGTCAGGCGACGAAACGAGCGAGTAGTTTTTGCATATCGATTAGCGAGCCTAACAAGAACATCGCAGTGTGTTGAAAATCTGTCCCCTTTTTAGGGATCGTTTGGTCAGTCACAGCTCAGGTAGAAATAGCATTTTCGTCGCTGTACCTGCATCGTGAATAGACGAACCGGAGCCTTGATACGTACACTCTTGTTATCGTGTCAGATTTTTAAAGTCAGACCTAAATAGCATTTAAGCTGACATATCAAACTTTTCATTTTTTTGTTGTTCTACCATGTTATGTAACATATAAAGTTATATTGTCGGATTTTCAAAGTCAGGCCCTAATAGCATTTAAGCAGACAAATCAAACTTTGCTTCTGACTAGCTAATTGCAATGTGTTACTGTTGTACTATGTTATCTAACATGTAAATTTACCTTCTCGGATTTTTAAAGTCAGACCCAAAAAGCATTAAGGCTGACGAATTAAATTTTGTTTGTGAGCAGCACAATTTCATTTGTTATCGTTGTACCATGTTATTTAACATATAAAGTCATCTTCTCAGATTTTCAAAGTCAGACCCAAATAGCATTTAAGCTGACAAATCAAACTTTGCTTCTGACTAGCCAATTTTCATTTGTTATCGTTGTACCATGTTATTTAACATATAAAGTCATCTTCTCAGATTTTCAAAGTCAGACCCAAATAGCATTTAAGCTGACAAATCAAACTTTGCTTCTGACTAGCCAATTGTCATTTGTTATCGTTGTACCATGTTATTTAACTTATAAAGTCATCTTCTCAGATTTTCAAAGTCAGACCCAAATAGCATTTAAGCTGACAAATCAAACTTTGCTTCTGACTAGCCAATTGTCATTTGTTATCGTTGTATCATGTTATTTAATATATAAAGTCATCTTCTCAGATTTTCAAAGTCAGACCCAAATAGCATTTAAGCTGACAAATCAAACTTTGCTTCTGACTAGCCAATTGTCATTTGTTATCGTTGTATCATGTGTTTTAACATATAAAGTCATCTTCTCAGATTTTTAAAGTCAGACCCAAATAGCATTTAAGCTGACAAATCAAACTTTGCTTCTGACTAGCCAATTGTCATTTGTCATCGTTGTACCATGTTATTTAACATATAAAGTCATCTTCTCAGATTTTTAAAGTCAGACCCTAAAAGCATTTAAGCTGACGAATTAAATTTTGTTTGTGAGCATCACATTTTCATTTGTTATTGTTGTACCATGTTATTTAACATGTAAAGTTATATTGTCAGATTTTCAAAGTCAGACCAAAATATCATTTAAGCTGGAAAACCAATTGTTGCTTCCAAATAACCAGTTTTCATTTGTTATTGTTATACAATGTTTTCTAAACCAAAAATATTATATTGTTGAATTTTCAAAGTCAGACCCAAATAGCATTTAAGCTGACGAATCAAGTTTCGATTCTGAGTAATTAATGTGTTGTACCGTGGCATTGACAACATGGAATATTTTTTCCACATCTTGGCTGGTGCACCAACCATTTAATTCTCGTTCTTGAACAGGGTGCAAAAAACGCGTCTCTACTCTAATAAGTCTGCAAAGCTCCAATCCCTGTCACAACACCGCAGTCTGGTATCCCTTTGTTTGTTTTATAAGTTTATATGTGCTCCTATGAACTTACTTAACGAAAATACCTCCCACCCACTCGACTAGTAGTAAAATCCCACCCCTTCTCTGAAGAGTGCCTTACATGGTGGACAATTTTATACTCATACAGCTTCTTTTATCAGACTACTTGCCTTTGGAATTCCCTTCTTGCTCCCTGTTTACCCGACTGTACAAACATTCAGAAGTTAAATATAATGTAAAGAAAAATCTTGCTGCGCAACTCCCCACTTAGGTTGCACCGCTCTAAATCTGCAACCTATCACAGTATCCCATTACGTTTCAGTTGCAATTTGCTGTGTTTGGGGTGAATACAAGTAAAAGTAGAGAGGAACTTCCGTCGTTGGTCAGTCACGCTTTATTTTTAAAATAACGTTGCATTAATCTGTCACGCTGAGGTTAGACACATTTTTTTTCGTCTGTGTATCACGCGTAAGTTTGATTTTTTTATGATGTTTTCGTTTCGTTGCTCTGTTGCGATTAGATTAAACATAGCATGTCTATGTCATATATGAGTTTGCCGATACGTTTTCGTTCGAAATATCATTTTCGTTCTTCTTCTTTCGTGTGAATCAGATGATTCTGGTGTTAGCATTAGTTTCTCTGATGTTTTTCTAGTTAGAACTCCTTCTGGAAATACATCGGGAAGGTTGCCTACATCCATAAGAGAAAGTGATTCTGTGGAACCGACTGGATTCGAACTTGGAACACCCAGGTCTTCAGTCCGTGTCGTTATCCACTTAAGCACTGTCACCTCCCAGCACTGTCGTTGGTCAATCACGTTTATGCTTAACATAGAATCTTTCTTGGTCTGTCGTACTTACGTTTGAAATAGAATTTACGTTGACCTCACACGCTTCCGTGTGAAATAACATTTTCCTCGATCAGTCAAGACTAGGTTTGAAATAACATTTAGTTGGTCTGTCACCCTTCATTCAAATAGTATTTAGTTGGTCTGTCACACTTAGTGTTCAAATAGCATTTAGTTGATCTGTCACACTTACGGTAGAAGTAGCATTTAGTTGGTCTGTCACATTTAGTGTTCAAATAGCATTTAGTTGTTCAGTCACACTTAGTGTTCAAATAGCATTTAGTTGATCTGTCACACTTACGGTAGAAGTAGCATTTAGTTGGTCTGTCACATTTAGTGTTCAAATAGCATTTAGTTGTTCAGTCACACTTAGTGTTCAAATAGCATTTAGTTGATCTGTCACACTTACGGTAGAAGTAGCATTTAGTTGGTCTGTCACATTTAGTGTTCAAATAGCATTTAGTTGTTCAGTCACACTTAGTGTTCAAATAGCATTTAGTTGATCTGTCACACTTACGGTAGAAGTAGCATTTAGTTGGTCTGTCACATTTAGTGTTCAAATAGCATTTAGTTGTTCAGTCACACTTAGTGTTCAAATAGCATTTAGTTGATCTGTCACACTTACGGTAGAAGTAGCATTTAGTTGGTCTGTCACATTTAGTGTTCAAATAGCATTTAGTTGTTCAGTCACACTTAGTGTTCAAATAGCATTTAGTTGATCTGTCACACTTACCGTTGAAATAGCATTTATTTGGTCTGTCACACTTACGGTAGAAGTAGCATTTAGTTTGTCTGTCACACTTACGGTAGAAATAGCATTTAGTTTGTCACACTTACGGTAGAAATAGCATTTAGTTTGTCTGTCACACTTACGGTAGAAATAGCATTTAGTTTGTCTGTCACACTTACGGTAGAAATAGCATTTAGTTTGTCACACTTACGGTAGAAATAGCATTAAGTTTGTCTGTCACACTTACGGTAGAAATAGCATTTACTTTGTCTGTCACACTTACGGTTGAAATAGCATTAATTTTGTCTGTCACACTTACGGTAGAAATAGCATTAATTTTGTCTGTCACACTTACGGTAGAAATAGCATTTAGTTTGTCTGTCACACTTACGGTAGAAATAGCATTAAGTTGGTCTGTCACACTTACGGTAGAAGTAGCATTTAGTTGATCTGTCACACTTACGGTAGAACTAGCATTTAGTTGGTGTGTCACACTTACGGTAGAAGTAGCATTTATTTTGTTTGTCACACTTATTGTTGAAATAGCATTTAGTTTGTCTGTCACACTTACGGTAGAAATAGCATTTAGTTGATCTGTCACACTTACGGTAGAAATAGCATTTATTTGGTCTGTCTCACTTACGGTAGAAGTAGCATTTAGTTGGTCTGTCACACTTACGGTAGAAATAGCATTTATTTGGTCTGTCACACTTACGGTAGAAATAGCATTTACTTGGTCTGTCACACTTACGGTAGAACTAGCATTTAGTTGGTCTGTCACACTTACGGTAGAAATAGCATTTACTTGGTCTGTCACACTTACGGTAGAACTAGCATTTAGTTGGTCTGTCACACTTACGGTAGAAATAGCATTTATTTGGTCTGTCACACTTACGGTAGAAATAGCATTTATTTGGTCTGTCACACTTACGGTAGAAATAGCATTTAGTTGATCTGTCACACTTACGGTAGAAATAGCATTTATTTGGTATGTCACACTTACGGTAGAAATAGCATTTAGTTGATCTGTCACACTTACGGTAGAAATAGCATTTATTTGATCTGTCACACTTACGGTAGAAATAGCATTTTGTTGGTCTGTCACACTTACGGTAGAAATAGCATTTATTTGGTCCGTCTCACTTACGGTAGAACTAGCATTTTGTTGGTCTGTCACACTTACGGTAGAAGTAGCATTTAGTTGGTCTGTCACACTTACGGTAGAAATAGCATTTAGTTGGTCTGTTACACTTACGGTAGACATAGCATTTATTTGGTCTGTCACACTTACGGTTGAAATAGCTTTTTGTTTGTCTGTCACACTTAGTGTTCAAATAGCATTTAGTTGGTCTGTCACACTTACGGTAGAAGTAGCATTTAGTTGGTCTGTCACACTTAGTGTTCAAATAGCATTTAGTTGGTCTGTCACACTTACGGTTGAAATAGCATTAATTCGGTCTGTCACAATTACGGTTGAAATATCATTTCGTTAGTCTGTTACACTGACGTATGAAATTAAATGTATCTTGTCTGTAACATTTACGCTTGAAATGGCTTTAAGATGGTCTATCACGCCCAAGTTTAAAAGAAAACATCTTTGTATCTGGTGTCATTAATTTTGAAATACCATATTCTTTGGTCTGTCAGTTTAGTTCTTATTTTGGAGAAGTATATATTTTTGAGAAAGGTTTAACCAAATATAATTATACTCCATGAAAGGGTATGACTACATATCAACCAAACCATTTCATTATCACATCACTACAGTATAAATCTCTATGCATGAGTGGATGAAGTGTGTGAGGTGCGCTGAAGAAAAATTCCTACCAGTAAAATACATAGCCCTGTTGTGCTCGCATACCCTTAATGACAATAAAAGTCTAAAAATTTGGGAATTTCTTTGCTTTTGTACATTTAGTGTATATGAATTTTCATCTTAACCCTATTAATGACATATGATTTCAGTATACTGGCATTTATCATGGAATGTCACTACTTTTGTAAAGGCTATTCCTCATAACTCATATAGTTGGTAGTTTGACTAATCAAGGTATATGGTAAACTGAAATTAAAATGACATCAACTAAACACTAGAACCTCTATATTTGCCAAACTTCAGCTGAATCCATCAAATGGTCGATAAGATATAGAATAAAGTGTATGAATACTGGTCATTTTAAGTTTTTTTTTAATTTTCTGGAAAACTAAGTATATGGTAAACTGAAATTAAAATGCCATCAACTAGACCGTAGAACCTCTATCTCTGCCAAAAATCAGCTGAATCCATCAAATAGTTGATGAGATACAGGGTGGCACATACGTACGTACGTACGTACACACAGATAACATGATTTCATGATTGAACTTTCTGGATCTCTGGGTTGCCTTGACTAATGATACTGACATTCTACACACTTATAGAACCTATCAAATAAAAATTTTGTGCAAAGTTTTAACATATTTGGTTCATTGGTTTTTGAGTTATGATTGATCAAAGAAATGAGATTTCCAGCATAGGCCATTCTTGAGGTCTATTAAGGGATAGAGCGCTCTCGCACCTCCCTTGATAACAAATTAACATTTTTTATAGCCTATGGTTAAAATACCATTTGGTTTGATCTGTCGTCCTTAAGTTAAAATACCATTTTCGTTGGTCTGTCACGCTTATGTTTAAAATAGCAGTTTTCTTTGGTCACTCACGCTTACGCTTGGAATGACATTAGACCAGATGGACGTGCCTTAATAACAGCATTTTTGTTTAATACACGGTTCGTTGGTTTTTGCATTCGGGGTTTCTTTGTCTAAAGACTGAACCCCCACCCCTTTCCGTTGCCCTGCCCCACCCCGGGGAGCTAAATCACCCCTTTATCACTCTAAGACTCACACTTCCGTCGCTCGGTGCGACATCAAAGGCGAAAGGCGGACACAAAATATCTTTCGATCACTTTTCTCTTGTTATCCAGGGCGATTGTTGCTTTTACTTCTCACAAAGTAAATCGCTCAAATGACAGATCGAATCATTGATCACAGAAAACAGAGTCTACTTAAGTATATTTATTTACTTAAGCACGCTTGGTTTGAAACAGAGGACGACAACCTATGGCCCGTGACCAAAATCCGGCCCGCATATATGTCAGATGTTGAAACCGAAAACACGTGTTATTGATCAAGAAAAAATGTTTATTTAACGACTGCTTACTGCCCAACAACTCATTTACCTTGGCCTTCCTATAAATCTAGCCCCTATCAAAGAAGCCCCTTACGCTTAAGTGTCAACATTCTTTGTTTCGGGTCAATAAATGTAAAAAAAAACAACAACAAAAAAACGGCTAAATAGAAAATTCCCACTCCTTCATGACTGATATATCTGAAATCGGAAATTTCGACCGGTGTTAATAAAAATAAAATAAAAAATTATACTTTTGCCCGTTTTTTCCTTTGCAAATAATAATTTTTCTAATAATTTGTTTAATAACCAATAAAAAATATCCAACTGTTTTTTTTTATAATTAGAATTTATTTTTTTTATTTTCAAAATATTTTGCAAGTTATTTACGAACCAAACATAACCGACTTTTACCGAACTAAACCTAAAACTTAGTTTAGGGTAAGGGTAAAGGTTTCAAAGCAATTTGGTACTCTTACAGAGAACGCACCGCGTTGCTATGACTTCGTAGCGTCAACGTTCGGACAGGTCTCGGAAGCGCCCGAGAGTTGACGAGGCGAAAACTGACCAAACGATAAATTGAAGAGTGACAGACGATAAATTCAGACCAAGAAAATCAATGTAAAATGCATATATAAAAATAAAGAACGAACAACTCGTTGCTAAACAACTTAGCCCGGCCAGACAGGTACACGAGTGGATGGAGTACAGGAACTGTTACGGAAGTGATGAGTCTCTAAACAGTGTGTAGATGCCTCGCCATGTAAGTGACTTCCGTCTGTATGCTCGGATGGTGAGGAATTTTGAAGACAGTGGAAGTGCAGCGTATAGTGATGGTGAATGGTGTGCGCTGGTGATGAACGTCGAGACCAACAGCTCAGTCGATGATGTCTTTAATCGTTTGAGCCACTGTGACGACACCGATAACAGCGCAGATCAACAATTCTCGGTTGGACCACCTCAACAAGCGACCGAATCAGCTGTGTCACGTCTCTGGATGAGTAACAACAGAAGGTACTTTGCAGCTGATAGGTGTCTGATTATGAGAACAGGGGGTGCGTGTAATAGACAAAGCCAATCCCCCTGACATAAGGGACACATACTCAAATGTGTCGTGCATCAAAGCTAGGAAGGTAGTTATTCATCTTCCTCCCACAAGATAAGATGTGACACAAGGTCGGGAAAGTGGGATTTGAAAAACCAGCGGTTGAGAATTTGAGCACTCTGGTCATTAAAAATTGCCTGGGCAGCCCCGTCGACATTCCCCGATAGGGGCGCCTCAGGCGATTAGCAATAAACTTACTCCTCCGCAAAGAGGGGAGGCAAAGCCTGGGAGGGTGGACCTCCTAGAACTGCACAGGACCGACCCATAGACCGGCGTAAATCAAGCCCCGAAGGCCAAGACAATACCAGTCTATGGGGTGTAGTATCTATCGGAACAGATGCTACATTTTGATCTTGGCCAAAAGGCCAAGTAGGAAGGTAATTTGCACACCGGCCTGGGGAACTGATAAAAGTGAAGAGTGTTCACACGTGATGTAGAAAAGAAAAAAAACGACGGTTTATTGTTTATTTATGAAAGAAATTGAACCAGCTATTGAAATAATTGGAATAAACGGTGTTTGCTGAGAATGTGCACCTAGTGAAAAGATTGCCCGGACATTTTCTGTGTGTTCCATCTTTTCAAATTTTCAGAGTCTGCCCTAGTGTTCTATAGTGGGTTTGTCAAACTCAAAGTCCCCGTTTTTGTTTGTTATGGCTGCCGCACACGACTAATTGTAGTCGTTTAATAAAAGAGAATGCAAATTGTTGTGAAGTAGTCCAACATATCAAGGTCCATAAGCCATTCGAGGATAAGGGTTGTTGAGTTTGATATTGTTGTGAAGTAGTCCAACAGTAAAAAGAAGAAGTCAAGTCGAGGTTGGGTTAAGATAACAAGTGTATTAACATAAAAGGAACAAAGGTAAGGAAACTGACTGGCACTCGGCTAGACAGTTACAATACTGTCCTTTTTCTCCCTGGTGATTGTCTACTCGCACTATTTATAGTGAGAACCGGTGTAGTTTCTCTTCTGTTAGAACGGCCGGTGTAACACAGAATATTTTTAAATACTTACACTTATAAACATACAATATGCAAACAAATAATCTAGCTACGTTCGCGAATACAAATTAACGAAACTGTTTTTAGTATTCATGGTCAGCTAGAATGGATAAATTAAAGGCTGACGGAACGTGAGCATGGTACCCCAGTGGATTAAATAAAAGATTCCGTTCGAAATTCCCTAAGATTCCCGAGTTCGACAGAAAGATTTCCGAGTTCGCCAAGATACACATGAAGAAGGTCGGAGGTTGCATACGCCAAAACGTTGTGACAATAACACTCAAGATGTGGACAGTAGTCCGAATAATCCAAATAATACACAATATTAATCGGTATAGAAAAAAAAATAAAGAAAAAAATAAAAAATAAAACCATCTCATTATGGTAATAGAGTAAATAATTTATTTCCAAATACAATTTGCTATTTGTTTTCGTCAGCCAGTTTTTTTACTCGCTATCTTTTGTGATAAGATTTCGATCTTTGAAAATCCTTGGCTTAAGGAAAGAAAAATAAACATAATTTTATTACAGAATATATCTTGCATTGAACAATTGAAGTTTGAAATAAATCTGGACATTCGTACATGTTTATCACTCTTCTTTCATCTATATATATATATATATATATATATATATATATATATATATATATATATATATATACTTCTTTGTAATATAGCAGGAAAAATTCCAGCAGAGTGCTCGATTAATTAAGAATTGAAGTTAAAAATTAAGATTAATTTTTCAGTACCAAAATAAAATTCATGGTAAACAACTGATGATCCCTTAAAATAGTGTTAGAAACTAACTAATATAATAACTGTAAAAAATAAATTGACTTACATGAGTGATTTTCCACTGGAAGACTTGAAACTATAATTTTTTTTTGTTTTTTTATATAATTTTTTTTTTATATAGTTTTAATGGTTGAGAAACTTCCGAGACTATATATATATATGTATATATATATATATATATATATATGTATATACATATATATATATTATATTATATATATATATATATATATATATATATATATATATATATATATATATATATATATATATATATATATATATATATACAAATAAATACACCTTGGTATTTATTGAAGAGTAGAGGATCTTCCATCAGCCAATCTCTCTCTTTTCGATATTTTCGTTCTTTCTTTTTGTCTGTATTTTGCTTTGTTCTATCTATCTTTCTATTTCTTGTACTTCGTTCTTTATTTCCTTGTATTGTCTCTCTCTACTACTGTTGTGTGCGTCTCTCTCTCTCTTTGTTTTTCTCACTCTCTCTTTCGCTCTCTCTCGCGTTCTTTCTCTCTCACTCTCTTGACTTTGTCCAGATGTCGACTAACTACCCATGCCCAGCCGTTGACTCAACCAATCCAAACGCCATTTAACTCTGCAGTCACATCTTTGCCATTAAACTTAACCGAGCTCATTAATCGACGTTCTTTTTTTTCCACAAAACTACAACAACAATCTATCTGGTCTTTTTCAGGACAAAACCTGTTCTTTTCAGGACAATTTACCTTTAAGCTCGCCGAGCCCCTTTCCAAACGCAACGCGACATCCATACTTCGTAGCTGATCAGACATTCAGCATCAACGTCCATGCGACGCCAGTAACCGAACTTAACAATTCGTAATTATATTTCTGGCCAAATAAAACTGGCGATTTTTATATTCATATGAATTCCTGTGTCTGACATATGTTTGTACCATTTGCCTTATTGTCTTTGTGTCTAATAAATTGTAAGACCGATCACCGTACATAGGTCACTGCAACGGACACCTACACACATAAACACACACGCACACATACATACACAAACACATTCACAGAAACACGAACGCACACAGAGAACAACTCACAATCACACAGATAAACACACAGGCACACACACGCAGACAAACAAAAACACACACACAAACACACGCACAAACACAAACACACACACGCTCTTTCTGCATTTTCTTTCTCTTTCTGTTTCCTATATGTCTCTCATGCCGCTTTCTTTTTGTCTATCTCTCAACCTCTCTCTCTCTCTCTTTCACCCTGCCTCTTTCTACTTCTGTTTCTTTCTCTTTCTATCTCTCTTTTTCTGTCTCGATCTCTTTATCTCTGTCTCTCTCACACTCCCCTTATTTTTCTCCACCGTTCTATCTATCTATCTATCTATCTATCTATCTATCTATCTATCTATCTATCTATCTATCTATCTATCTATCTATCTATCTAACTATACACCCACACAATGCATTTGGGACCAATCATTTGCTTGTTGGCTTGGTGGCAGAAATAATGCACGAGCTACTTTTCTAAGACATTTTCTAGGCCTTTCTTTTTTATCTTTGTTCTTTCTTGTTTTTTAATCTTAACTTTTATTTTTATTTTTTTCCTCTTCTCTTCTTAAGTGACCTCAACTATTGCAACGCCACATTGTGTATTGTCGGCAGTTGAAACCCTTATTCCAGACATTTAATTTCCCTGATGATCTGCCAAGCAAGTACCTGCTTGGTAGTGAAACACGTGTAGGAAAAAACATTTAATTTGAATAAATAATATTTGTAAGAAAAAAATCTTTAATGGTGATCATTGGTGTCCTGAAAACAATGCTTTGGTAAGCCTTCATAAAATCGCATATAAATGCTCTGTACTCTGTAATCGAGTATCATCGAGCTTGTTTTTATTGGCACAACCCCGGTCTTCACTGAATGATCCATTTTATAAGTGAAAAATATAAATATATATATATATATATATATATATATATATATATATATATATATATATAGAGAGAGAGAGAGAGAGAGAGAGAGAGAGAGAGAGAGAGAGGCAAAAATGCCTTAAAAAACCATGTATTAGATGCGAGTAATTAAACTAAAAGAAAAATAAAAATATTTCGAAACATTTAACGAAAAGCTTTATAAAATGAACTTTCCTAATTTATAACTCGCAGCGACCATGCGCAATCAAGTTCTATTCTATTTAAAACAGACATTTTCAACAATAGTCCACAACACCGGACGAGACATTTCACCAACACCAGGAAGTAAATTATGGAAAAAAAAAGTTTATACCTTTATTTGTCTTGGCTCTGTCGAAGCTTGTTTTTGTCAAGAGAAATATTAGCTAAAAAAAAAAATCAAAATGAAGGAAAAAAAAACAGAAGGTATTTTGAAATATTTTGTTAAATGTTTCGAAATATTTTTCTTTTTCTTTTGATTTAATAACTCGCATTCTAATACATGGTTTTTGAAGGCATTTTTGCCTCTATATTTATATTAACTTTAAAAAGATGCTTTATAAAATGAACTTTCCTAATTTATATATATATATATATATATATATATATATATATATATATATATGTACCAATTCATTGAAAGTGATTAGTGGGACAACACAAACCAAGAAAAACGATGATTAAGTCTCTCCCAACCTTTTAATAAAGAATACTTAAATAGTCAAACAAAATAACAAACATCAAATATGAAAACTAATTATAATTAAAAACTGATGAAACAATTAATTTTGTCAGTGTTATAAAAATGCAAAACTATTTGGAAGTAAATAAGTTATTTTATTGTCAAGTTTACTTGTTTTAAATTCTATTTTTTGTCCTGAAATTAAATTATTTTTCAAGTGTTAAGAACTTAAATTCAATGTTTCAATTATTGTTTCATTGGCTTTTTGTCTAGCGTCAAACAACTTGTAACTATTTTTGGCATGTTATTACATACATAAAGAACGTTTACAAATAAAGTTTACAAAAAACATAAAGAAATTAGAACCGAACTTCTATTATTTTACGACAGTCTACTTTTCTATCAAGTTTCAACCGAATTTCTAGTTGATATTATTTTACGACAGTCTACTTTTCTATCAAGTTTCAACCGAATTTCTAGTTGATATTATTTTACGACAGTCTACTTTTCTATCAAGTTTCAACCGAATTTCTAGTTGATATTATTTTACGACAGTCTACTTTTCTATCAAGTTTTAACCGAACTTCTAGTTGATATTATTTTACGACAGTCTACTTTTCTATCAAGTTTCAACCGAATTTCTAGTTGATATTATTTTACGACAGTCTACTTTTCTATCAAGTTTTAACCGAACTTCTAGTTGATATTATTTTACGACAGTCTACTTTTCTATCAAGTTTCAACCGAATTTCTAGTTGATATTATTTTACGACAGTCTACTTTTCTATCAAGTTTCAACCGAATTTCTAGTTGATATTATTTTACGACAGTCTACTTTTCTATCAAGTTTCAACCGAATTTCTAGTTGATATTATTTTACGACAGTCTACTTTTCTATCAAGTTTTAACCGAACTTCTAGTTGATATTATTTTACGACAGTCTACTTTTCTATCAAGTTTCAACCGAATTTCTAGTTGATATTATTTTACGACAGTCTACTTTTCTATCAAGTTTTAACCGAACTTCTAGTTGATATTATTTTACGACAGTCTACTTTTCTATCAAGTTTCAACCGAATTTCTAGTTGATATTATTTTACGACAGTCTACTTTTCTATCAAGTTTTAACCGAACTTCTAGTTGATATTATTTTACGACAGTCTACTTTTCTATCAAGTTTCAACCGAATTTCTAGTTGATATTATTTTACGACAGTCTACTTTTCTATCAAGTTTCAACCGAATTTCTAGTTGATATTATTTTACGACAGTCTACTTTTCTATCAAGTTTTAACCGAATTTCTAGTTGATATTATTTTACGACAGTCTACTTTTCTATCAAGTTTTAACCGAACTTCTAGTTGATATTATTTTACGACAGTCTACTTTTCTATCAAGTTTCAACCGAATTTCTAGTTGATATTATTTTACGACAGTCTACTTTTCTATCAAGTTTTAACCGAACTTCTAGTTGATATTATTTTACGACAGTCTACTTTTCTATCAAGTTTCAACCGAATTTCTAGTTGATATTATTTTACGACAGTCTACTTTTCTATCAAGTTTTAACCGAACTTCTAGTTGATATTATTTTACGACAGTCTACTTTTCTATCAAGTTTCAACCGAATTTCTAGTTGATATTATTTTACGACAGTCTACTTTTCTATCAAGTTTTAACCGAACTTCTAGTTGATATTATTTTACGACAGTCTACTTTTCTATCAAGTTTCAACCGAATTTCTAGTTGATATTATTTTACGACAGTCTACTTTTCTATCAAGTTTTAACCGAACTTCTAGTTGATATTATTTTACGACAGTCTACTTTTCTATCAAGTCTCAACCGAATTTCTAGTTGATATTATTTTACGACAGTCTACTTTTCTATCAAGTTTTAACCGAACTTCTAGTTGATATTATTTTACGACAGTCTACTTTTCTATCAAGTTTCAACCGAATTTCTAGTTGATATTATTTTACGACAGTCTACTTTTCTATCAAGTTTTAACCGAACTTCTAGTTGATATTATTTTACGACAGTCTACTTTTCTATCAAGTTTCAACCGAATTTCTAGTTGATATTATTTTACGACAGTCTACTTTTCTATCAAGTTTTAACCGAACTTCTAGTTGATATTATTTTACGACAGTCTACTTTTCTATCAAGTTTCAACCGAATTTCTAGTTGATATTATTTTACGACAGTCTACTTTTCTATCAAGTTTTAACCGAACTTCTAGTTGATATTATTTTACGACAGTCTACTTTTCTATCAAGTTTCAACCGAATTTCTAGTTGATATTATTTTACGACAGTCTACTTTTCTATCAAGTTTTAACCGAACTTCTAGTTGATATTATTTTACGACAGTCTACTTTTCTATCAAGTTTCAACCGAATTTCTAGTTGATATTATTTTACGACAGTCTACTTTTCTATCAAGTTTTAACCGAACTTCTAGTTGATATTATTTTACGACAGTCTACTTTTCTATCAAGTTTCAACCGAATTTCTAGTTGATATTATTTTACGACAGTCTACTTTTCTATCAAGTTTCAACCGAATTTCTAGTTGATATTATTTTACGACAGTCTACTTTTCTATCAAGACAGGTTTGTCAGCCATCTTGAATTTTAGTCAATGAGTTTTTTTTAATAGTTTTACCTTCAAATAACTATGAGATTTTAAACCATAAAAACAACATAAACAAAATCATCCGTATGGTTTGTTGAATACCAAACCATTACTAGATCAAAGATGAAATAATTTCCGACAGAAATGACCCATTTTGTTGGCATTTAATAACCTTTTTCTCCGAAGCGTCTTGTTCATCTTCTTAGTATTACTGGTCGCTGTGACGTCTGCAGATAAACCCGACTCAGTGCCCAGGCCTTCTTAACGACAGTCGTTGCATTGCTCTACACATGCATACTGAACACCATGTGTTTATGGGATTCGCTTGTATTCACTAACCACAGAATGGGTATATCCAATATTCACTTTCTTCAAGATGATTTTCTATGCAAAATTGGTCGTTCTATTGTCGTAGCAGTCGTGTGGTTTAGGACTAAAAGCTGACGGACCGTGAGCTAAGCCCCAGGTTTACAGAACCCCTAAAATGGCTAAATATAGAAGAGTTAACTAAAAGAAATCAGAATCAAGTTTTAAAAATGATTAGATGTGCAAGGCGATCGTTCTGAAGATGATAATGAGGTCAGTATTTTCGTTTTGTTGCGTCTCCGTTGTCACGTGTCCTCCGCGCGGAGTTGGCCATTCGTTTGACACCGGTGACATTAATAGGCTTGCTACAGATCTGCCGGCATCGTCTACGGTGTGGCATGAAGACTATATGGTGTCAAATTGAGCTCTGAACACTGACATCGATAGGCCGCTGGGGTGAGTTGCGACGATATAGAAACACGAAAAAGAGAACCGAGAGAATACAGAATGAAACATGAAAAGATAGATAAAGAGAGAGAGAAAGAGAGAAAGAGAGAGAGAGAGCGAGAGAGAGAGAAAAAGAAAGAGAGAGAGAGCAATTATATACATATAGAGAGAGATATATTAAGATTGACAGACATGCGAAGACAAAGAACAAAGAGAGAAAGAGAACGAGACAGAAACAAGAGAAAATGAGAGAGATGGAGAGAGAGAGGTAGACAGCGGGGAAGACGGAAAAGATATATAAAAAAATAGATAGGTTTAGAGAGAGAAAGAAACGGACAGAGAGAAATATATATATATATATATATATATATATATATATATATATATATATATATATATATATATATAAGTCATGTCATTTTTTAATTTCAATAATCAAGTTTTTATTTTATTTCTTTTTTAACATTTTTCCAAAGAAACAACATTTCTGTGAAATGTATTTTTTACGGTCCGTTTCATTTTTATGTCAATATCATGTCTGCAACACTACACAATCATCAGAAAAAAATCACAAAGAGTAAAAATCTATCTATCTATCTATCTATCTATCTATCTATCTATCTATCTATCTAAAAATATTGCCGAAATAATTTTGTTTTATTCGGCGCCGCCAGAGAAATTCTTGAAGGTAGCTGTTGAGGTTTCAGCGCTAGACATTTCAAAACTTTATTTATATCAATTAAGAAAGCAGATTTTTTTTTTATTAAAGATTTGTTTTATTTTCATAAAAATATAAATAAACATATATTTGATAATTTGTTTTGCTCACAACTGATTTTATTATACTAAAATTACAATTTTAAATTTTCTGTTAAAAAAAAAAAAATTCCGTTTATTTTATCATTTATAATCATCCGTACTTGAAATTTACTGCAGGATAACCCGGAAGTCAGCGCGATCGCGTACCCTTCTGAAGAGCCGGTTTCATTTGTTTGAAAACTTAAGGAAATACATATTATTGAAAAATTGTAGCCTACATCGAAATTGCTTGGAAATGATAGAGTAGAATTTTAATAATAAATAAATAAAAATAGTGATTTTACGCTGGTATGACGCAAAAGGGGAGACAAGCAGTGATATTAACGAAGAACATCTATGATAATACGTAAAAATGGCGGACACCAACTAATAGTTCAATTTCTTAAATAAAAATTAAAATACTCGATTATTTTCCGTAAATTTCGATGTACGTTAATATTTTTTTAGAAATAAGTATTTCCCCAAGTTTTTTAAGTAATAAGTATTTTCTATAAAATGTTGTATTATTTTATTTAAAACTGCCATATTTCCCTAGTGTTTTTACGTACATACGCGTCCGATATATTTTGATTGCGTTTAAGTATTTTGCACTCTGATCACTTGCTAGGTTATGCCGATGTATTTACATGAGTAAAATAAAAACAAATAAAAACGGATGACGACCATAAAAAGAAGGGTTAGGTTTAGGGTTAGGGACGGAGCAAAAAATAAATATACATTAGTATTAAAGATGTGACATTGAAAGGAACAAATCAAAAAAAGGCGAAAGCGTAACACAACGCGGAAGTAATAAAAATGCCAATGAATAAGGTGTTAAAAGCACCGGAAGTGACATCACGAAAGTGGTCACAAGTTATCAATTTAAACATGACATCTGCAGTATACCTTATCTATCTATCTATCTATCTATCTATCTATCTATCTATCTATCTATCTATCTATCTATCTATCTATCTATCTATCTATCTAAGCATATATATATATATATATATATATATATATATATATATATATATATATATATATATATATATATATATATATATATATAGTAAGCTATGAAAATATATTTATGGCAATTAAGCTACACAGAGGTTCCCGCGTTCCCTGCCCGGGTGGAATCTTCAGGCTAAAAAAAATGCATTTTTTAGCCTAAAGATTCCCCTCGAGGATGAAACGCGGGAGTCTCTGTGTAGCTTAATTGCCATCAATATAGTTTCATAGCTTATTACCTAGCTCTACTTACTGGAAATTGATACATTTAAAATTATATCACCTTATAAAATGTTATGTTGATACATGAAATAGTAAAATATATATATATATATATATATATATATATATATAAATATATATATATATATATATATATATATATATATATATATGTGTGTATATATATATAGGATCAAATATAAACCAAAGTAAAACTTTTAGTAGATGGAACCTATTGTGAAGAAGATTATCTCAATATACGAGATAGAGCAATTGTAGAGATAGAAAAAAAAAAGAGTGATAAATATGAGACGATTGTCACAATTTATTTCAAATTTCAATTGTTCTATGCATTCTACAATTCATCGAGCTTCTTTTCAACGGAAATTTACCACCCGGACAATCTGCATATATTTTTCACGGAACCTTTCTTTTCATTTTACTGCGTTTTTTTACAAAAATTCTTTTTTAAGAATAATTTTCATATTTTTAAAATATTTGAACTTTGTTTTTTTCGAAAGCCAACTTATCCATCTGTATTTCTCCTCTGATGATAAGATCTCGATCTTTGAAAAGCCTTGGCTTAAGGAAAGAATAATAAACACTAGTTTATTACTGAATACACCTTGCAATTGAAATTTGAAATAAATTTGGACAATCGTCTCATATTTATCATTCTTTTTTCTTCTATCTCTCTCTCTCTCTCTCTCTCTCTCTATATATATATATATATATATATATATATATATATATGAAATTAAAAATGGAAAAGCGGAAGACCTTTTCGCTCAACGTTTCGCCCAAATTTCACGTGGGCTTTGTCAAGAGCGGACGAAGAATACAAAAATGACAAAAGACGATTCTTCGTCCGCTCTTGACAAAGACCACGTGAAATTTGGGCGAAACGTTGAGCGAAAAGGTCTTCCGCTTTTCCATTTTTAATTTCATACCGTCGGATTATTTTTATCCTTTCATATACTCATATATATATATATATATATATATATATATATATATATATATCATGAAACTATGGAATTAATATTCCAATGTGATAGAAAATGAAAAAGTAGCAAAACAAAATTATTTATCTATTCATCAACGTTTGGTCTTTATTTCAAGACCTCCTCGGGGGTGATTGATTTGAAGAAAAAAAATACATGTTCAGTATTTTGAAAAATAAATACGAATACAATATTTTGAAAATAAAATACAAGTACAATATTTGAAAATATTTAGTGTGTTCATAAACGCACCCAGCAGTAAATGGGTACCTGACTAAAACTCAGGGAAGGTTCAAGGCAGCGGAAGGAAAGGGATGGGTTCCGCCTTCCATATGATGTGCCCTAGACGCGGTGATTCTTAACAAATCACCGCCGCTACGGCCATGGGCAGTGTGCGATGTCGGCAACGACACTCGTGCGCATCCAGGCTATGCGACCTTTACCGTTACCTTTAAACGCACCAAATATTTCTAAATATTGTATTTGTATTTTATTTCTTCAAATCATTCATCTCGAGACGAAACGGTGATGAATACGCAAATATTTTTTATTTTTTGATTTTCTATATAATATATATATATATATATATATATATATATATATATATATATATATATATATATATATATTGTTACACCGGCCGTTCTTACACAGGAGAAACAACACCGGTTTTCATTATAAATAGTGCGAGTCACCAGAGACACAGAGAAGACAAAGCACAGTCTTGTAACTGTCTAGCCAAGTGCTAGTCACTTTCTTACTTTGTTAATACACTTGTTAAACCAACCCTCGACTTGACTTCCTTTATTTATTATTTACTGTTGGGCAACTTCACAACATATATATATATATATATATATATATATATATATATATATATATATATATATATATATATATATATATATATGTATATATATATATATATGTGTGTGTGTGTATTTTTTGAAGGTTTACCAAAACATTTCGTTCATGAAATCATTCATCACAGCAAAATACTTTTTTCCCTTTCAAAGTTTATTTATTTATCAGATTTTTCAAAGTTAAAAATTCTTTGACTTTGAAACATCTGATAAATAAATAAACTTTGAAAGGCAAAATGTATTTTGTTGTGATGAATGATTTCATGAACGAAATGTTTTGGTAAACCTTGAAAAAAACACATATAATTGCTCTGTACCCTGTAACCGAGTATCATCGAGCTTATTTTTATTATACGAAACCCGGTCTTCACTGAATAAACTATGTTCTTAGTGAAACATCTCTCTCTCTCTCTCTCTATCTCTCTCTCTCTCTCTCTCTCTCTCTCTCTCTCTCTCTCTATATATATATATATATATATATATATATATATATATATATATATATATATATATATATATAACTCTGACATTTTAGAAACTGTTTACATGGTGCGAAATTTTGTTAAACAAATGAAATATTTATTAACTTTTAATTGTTGATTTACAGTAATCCTGAATTGTGAATCTACCTAAATGTTGGTCGCTTTATTATTATTATTATTATTATTATTATTATTATTATTATTATTATTATTATTATTATTAATATTATTATTATTATTATTATTAATACCAATACGAATATTATGATTGCTTTTATTATGATTATCTTGATTATTTTATGTTTAGTTTTATTATAACCATAATTTTCACTATATTTTGTCTTATGATTATTATTATTATTATTATTTAAATTATTTGTATTAGATTTGTTATTATTGTTATTAGTCTTCTTATTATTATAATTATTATTATTATTATTATTATTATTGTTGTTGTTAGTATTATTATCATTATTATTACTATTTGATTGTGACATCAATATTATTTGATCGCCTAAATTCTTCACTAGATAAAACCAGGTTGTCTCAAACTGATATAAATACATTAATCCATCAGTTAGATCTTTCTTTTCTTCTTCTAGGCTTCTGTCTAGTTCACTTTATTTTCCGCTATTTTTTCTTCGTTCTTGTTCTTTCTCAGATTGTTTTTTTTTTACTTTTCTTTTGGTCGTTTGGTTTCGGTGGTCTCGCGGCTGGAGGGGAGGGGGACGATCGGGTTTGGCTTCGTGTCAACATTTGCATGACAAACATGATTCGGAGGGTTTCGTGGACGTATCTTAATAATAAGTTTTTAATTTTATTTTCTTCAAGCTGGATATACATATTGGTTGACCTCTATATTTTCCTCCCCTTCTTTTTTGATGATTTTAACTTAAGTGTGTTGCTTTCCCCCCTTTTTCATCCCCCCTCTCTTTGTCTGTAATATTTCTTTTTTGGGGGGCTGGTGAATATTTATTTTTTCCCGTCATTTCCAATATGTAACTGTCCCACTAGGAGACTGAGAAGTCGAAATAAATTATAAATGCTGACAGTTGCAATGTGGTCGTGAATTTTTTCTTTCTATATTCTATTCTTGCTCTGTTTTCTACATTGAGCTCTCTTACTGGGATTTCTTACAAAAATTATTCCATTTATCATACTCTCTCTCTCTCTCTCTCTCTCTAGATATATATATATATATATATATATATATATATATATATATATATGTTATTTTTATTTATCTATGGACGTATACGTTTCGTCTCTTTTCAATCAAGACTCATCAGCATAGAAGTATTACTATTCTCTACCGGTCACACGATTCGAAACCCTGGATTGCAAGTATTTTTCAACCCCAATCCAACGTCGCTAACCGATAGGCCAATTCTGAACAGCTTATAAACAATGATAATTTTAACACATTTAAGGCGGCGAGACATACATATATATATATATATATATATATATATATATATATGTGTGTGTGTGTGTGTGTGTTTGTGTTTGTGTGTGTGTGTGTGTGTGTGTGTGCAGCGTAACTGCCTTATTGCATTCACAACTTTAAAACCTGGCAAGTATATATATATATATATATATATATATATATATATATATATATATATATATATTTACATGTGTCCTTTCTTCCCGTAAACATCTTATCGTTTCGAGAGAGTTTCGCACTTGTTTGACCGGCTTGTCTCCGTCAACGTGTTTTGTTTTTATTCATCGTGATTAACACCTAATTGACCGATATTCCCGTGTTTGTGGGCGTCGTTGACAGCGTTGATCAAGTGTTTTAAAGTGGATTGTGTACGAAGAGACTCGTCGAGTCTACCTGGCGTGTAATGGACGGTTTTTGACTTGACACAAGCATTTAGAAGTGCGTTTCGTACAGCACGCGGTGATAGTCTAGAAAACTCACAGGGCAGAACGCGATTTTGGAACAATTCATTTTAAAATCGGATTTGTTTATTAAAATCTTTGCGACACTAGTTAATTTTCATTTAAAGAAAAATAGAATTCAGTTTTGAAACAATCTATTTTAAAATTGATAAAGTCGGCATGTTTACATAAACGAACGAGTTAATTTTCATTTTTACTTAAAGAACATAGTTCGATTTTGGAACAATTCATTTTAAAATCGGATTTTTGAATTAAAATCTTATGAACACAAGTTAATTTTCATTAAAAGAAAAATAGAATTCAATTCTGAAACAACCTATTTTAAATTGATAAAGTCGGCATTTTTACATTAACGAACGAGTTATTTTTTTTTAACTTACAGAACATAGTTCGATTTTGGAACAATTCATTTTAAAATCGGATTTTTGAATTAAAATCTTATGAACACAAGTTAATTTTCATTAAAAGAAAAATAGAATTCAATTCTGAAACAACCTATTTTAAATTGATAAAGTCGGCATTTTTACATTAACGAACGAGTTATTTTTTTTTAACTTACAGAACATAGTTCGATTTTGGAACAATTCATTTTAAAATCGGATTTTTGAATTAAAATCTTATGAACACAAGTTAATTTTCATTAAAAGAAAAATAGAATTCAATTCTCAAACAACCTATTTTAAAATAGATAAAGTCGGCATTTTTACATTAACGAACGAGTTAATTTTAATTTTTTTAACTTACAGAACATAGTTCGATTTTGGAACAATTCATTTTAAAATAAATAAAGTCAGATTTCTTTACCATAACCACACCAGTTTATTTTCCATAAAAACAACTTACAGGACAAAATTCGATTTTGGAAAAAATCATTTTAAAATGGACAGAATCATATTTTTATTACCTCAACTTACAGAACAGAGTTCGAGTTTTTAATTATTTATTTTGAATAGATAAAGTCGGATCTTTTTACTATAGCGACACCAGTTAATGTTCAATTTTTAAAAAAATACAGCACATAATTCGATTTTGTGAACAAATCATTTATAAATGGATAACATCGGATTTTCTTTACTTTAGCGACATACAAGAGAGAATTTGATTTTTGAAAAATTCATGTTAAAATTGATTAAGTCGGATTTTTGTTTTTTTATCTAAGTTACACCAGTTAATTTTCAATTACTATTTTTATTTTTTTAAAAGAGAATTTGATTTTTGAAAAATTCATGTTAAAATTGATAGAGTCGGATTTTTGTTTTTTTATCCTATTTCACCAGTTAATCTTCAATTACTATTTTTATTTTTTTAAAAGAGAATTTGATTTTTGAAAAATTCATGTTAAAATTGATAGAGTCGGATTTTTGTTTTTTTATCCTAGTTACACCAGTTAATTTTCAATTACTATTTTTATTTTTTTAAAAGAGAATTTGATTTTTGAAAAATTCATATTAAAATTGATAGAGTCGGATTTTTGTTTTTTTATCCTAGTTACACCAGTTAATTTTCAATTACTATTTTTATTTTTTTAAAAGAGAATTTGATTTTTGAAAAATTCATGTTAAAATTGATAGAGTCGGATTTTTGTTTTTTATCCTAGTTACACCAGTTAATTTTCAATTACTATTTTTATTTTTTTAAAAGAGAATTTGATTTTTGAAAAATTCATGTTAAAATTGATAGAGTCGGATTTTTGTTTTTTTTATCTTAGTTACACCAGTTAATTTTCAATTACTATTTTTATTTTTTTAAAAGAGAATTTGATTTTTGAAAAATTCATGTTAAAATTGATAGAGTCGGATTTTTGTTTTTTTATCCTAGTTGCACCAGTTAATTTTCAATTACTATTTTTATTTTTTTAAACTTACATAAAAATACTAATTATAAATGTATATTACAGAATATTGATTTATTAGAAACTTAGGGAATCTTTTACAATGATCAGCACAGTCGCGAACGGGGTCCAAAAAAAGAACGAGAAAGAGTTTAAAACCATAAATATGCAACAAGTAAAGTTGACTTATGTCTAGAATAGACATTTTTCTACTTACCTGTGTAATTTGTTTGTATTTTTACGTAGTATAAATGGCTTTTTATTAGATGTTAAAAAAAAATTTCTTGTTTTTTTAAACATCTAATTTGGCAAAGAAAAATGGCCGCCAGTCCCTCTATATTATTACGTAAATCAGCCATTTTGATTTCTTCGCAGACCGTGTGTCGAACTTAAATTTCTAATAAATATCACTTCAAACGGGTTTAAAATACAAACAAATAGCACATGCAAGTTTGAAACTAACTTTTACAGCTTACAGTTACTTTTATTTGTTGTATATTTGTTTTTTTAGCGTTTTTACTCTGCTGAGCGTCGTAAAAGATCCCCGAAACTTAAAATAAAATTAATATGCAAATTTGCAAAAGCGGGGTTTGTTTGGCGGAGTTTAGAGATTACTATATATAGTGTATCATTATATTTGAGTAAGACTTAAAGGTTTTGATGTTGATATACTTAAGAAAGATTCGCATTTATTCATATTAAGATTAAATTAGATTAGACTGAAATATCAGATTAGCTAAATGCAGTATTCTCCATTATTTCGAAATGCGTTTATTACGTTTAAAAAAGTGTGACTGACGGACAGACAGACATATAGACGGATAAAATCACTATTAATATAATATGACTTAAGTAAAATACGTCATAATCACGGTGACACACCGGTTCCCACTAAATAACCGAAGTTAAGCGACGTTGAACCTGCCCAGTACTAGATGGGTGACCATTTTAGAATACCAGGATGTGTATGTGGACACTTAGTTATGGTCAAATAGCGTCGCCAACCCGCAGTGCCTAGTGTGGCGAAAATGGCAAAAAAACCCTGAACGACAGTCACCAATAAGGTGTCGGAAACCAGGGAGGGGTTCCAAGGAGTGATCAAAAATGATGATGATGATGATGATGATGATGATGATGATGATGATGATGATGATGATGATGAAGAATATATATATATATATATATATATATATATATATATATATGTGTGTAAAAATAAAAATGGAATAAAGGATAAGCAATTCAACAACTAGCAAAAATAAACTCAAAAACTCATTTTGTATAGTTCTCCGAAATATTTCAATCGTCTATAATACGACCATTCTCAATCGGTTGGTGAACTTTTATTAAAAACGGAAAAGTTTTCAAATTTATACAAAGAATGCAATTGGAAGAAATAGTCACATGCAACAAACAACAAACAGGGAGAAAGAAAAAGCGCTAAATGTTAAGAAGAAGAAGAAGAAGAAGAAGAAGAAGAAGAAGAAGAAAAAAAAGAGAAAATCAGCTATTGCTTTAGAACGCTAATTGAAGAGAAGAAGAAGAAGAAGAAGAAGAAGAGAAATCAGCTATTGGCTTTAGAACGCTAATTGAAGAGAAGAAGAAGAAGAAGAAGAAGAAGAAGAAGAAGAAGCAACAGCGAATACATCTTCCCAGCCGGAAGATTATTAGAATAATGTTAAAATTTAAGTTAAATGTGTGCAATACATGTTTGATGATGAAGTAAACAAACGCTAATTTCAAATAAAATAAAATAATATAAAATATAGATGCATCGCCAATGTGTTAAAGAAGAAACATTGAATGGGAAAGTTGGAAATGAAAAACGAAGTCTGTTTAAAAGTTGAAAATATAGTTCACAGTTTACAGGGGAAGAAAAACGATTTTATCAGATTTAATGAGGGAAAATTTGTAGAGAGCAAAGTAACATAGTTATTTATTTTCTTTATATATATATGATGTGGGAGAAGCCCATTCATTGTTTGATAGTATTTTTAGATCCAGGGGTGATCAAAAACAATGATGATGATCATACACAGCGGATACATTTCAAGAAAATTTTTGATGTTGATTATTATTTTCTCAAATAAACAGATTTCCTTCTGATGAGAAGAATATTTTCTTTGAAAAATCCGAGATTTAAAGGAACTCAAATGGACTCTCTTCTTCTATTCTTTTTGTCGAATATTAAAAAAGAATGAAAATAAATATATAAATATGTGAGTATAAATACGTGAGTATCTTCACGTTCATTCAACTAATATCGATCTCACTCACTATCCATGTTTATCGTCTATGTTCCCTTTTGACAAGAGGTTCAATGTTGTCTGTCTGTCCTTAGGGTGATGGCGATGCTTATAAACTGAAACAAAATATAATTGAAGAAAGAAATGTTTACACCCGCAATCAAAATTCGAACCTGGTACGACAGATTTCTATTACGGGCGCAGAACATGCACAAAGCATTCGTTTACATTACATGTAATAAAAGAAAAGAATAATTAAGAAATAAAATCAACGCGGACGGAGAGCAACAAAAAGCAAACGGAGCGACGTCGTCGAGGTCAGCAGAGGAAAGAAAGAACCAACTGATGTAAGTAATAAATAAGAAGGCACTCCAACGATCTCACACTTAAACGGAGCCAAATTTAAAACCAAGGGCGGCTCAGCCTTGTAAATCATTTGTCGTTTGCCTTTTCTTACGTCGGTGTAATTAGATGCGCCGTTGACTTCCTACGAGACGCTTCGTCTGCTCGTTCGGTTTGAATGTGAATGACATTTTCATTGCAAAACGCTTAATGCGTCAAATCGACTGTCACGCTTAAGTCTTAAATTGCATTTTCTTCCGTCTGTCACGCTTAAGTCTGAAATAGCAATTTCGTCAGTCTGTCAGGCTTAAGTCTGAAATTGCAATTTCGTCGGTCTGTCACGCTTAAGTCTGAAATAGCAATTTCGTCAGTCTGTCAGGCTTAAGTCTTAAATTGCATTTTCTTCCGTCTGTCACGCTTAAGTCTGAAATAGCAATTTCGTCAGTCTGTCAGGCTTAAGTCTGAAATTGCAATTTCGTCGGTCTGTCACGCTTAAGTCTGAAATAGCAATTTCGTCAGTCTGTCAGGCTTAAGTCTTAAATTGCATTTTCTTCCGTCTGTCACGCTTAAGTCTGAAATAGCAATTTCGTCAGTCTGTCATGCTTAAGTCTGAAATAGCAATTTCGTCAGTCTGTCACGCTTAAATCTGAAATTGTATTTTCTTCCGTCTGTCACGCTTAAGTCTGAAATTGTATTTTCTTCCCTTTGTCACACTAGTCTGAAATTGCAATTTCGTCAGTCTGTCACGCTTAAGTCTGAAATAGCAATTTCGTCAGTTTGTCACACATAAGTCTGAGATGGCAATTTCGTCAGTCTGTCAGGCTTAAGTTTGAAATTGCAATTTCGTCAGTCTGTCACGCTTAAATCTGAAATTGTATTTTCTTCCGTCTGTCACGCTTAAGTCTGAAATTGTATTTTCTTCCCTTTGTCACACTAGTCTGAAATTGCAATTTCGTCAGTCTGTCAGGCTTAAGTCTGAAATTGCAATTTCGTCAGTCTGTCAGGCTTAAGTTTGAAATTGCAATTTCGTCAGTCTGTCACGCTTAAATCTGAAATTGTATTTTCTTCCGTCTGTCACGCTTAAGTCTGAAATTGTATTTTCTTCCCTTTGTCACACTAGTCTGAAATTGCAATTTCGTCAGTCTGTCACGCTTAAGTCTGAAATAGCAATTTCGTCAGTTTGTCACACATAAGTCTGAGATGGCAATTTCGTCAGTCTGTCAGGCTTAAGTTTGAAATTGCAATTTCGTCAGTCTGTCACGCTTAAATCTGAAATTGTATTTTCTTCCGTCTGTCACGCTTAAGTCTGAAATTGTATTTTCTTCCCTTTGTCACACTAGTCTGAAATTGCAATTTCGTCAGTCTGTCACGCTTAAGTCTGAAATAGCAATTTCGTCAGTTTGTCACACATAAGTCTGAGATGGCAATTTCGTCAGTCTGTCAGGCTTAAGTTTGAAATTGCAATTTCGTCAGTCTGTCACGCTTAAATCTGAAATTGTATTTTCTTCCGTCTGTCACGCTTAAGTCTGAAATTGTATTTTCTTCCCTTTGTCACACTAGTCTGAAATTGCAATTTCGTCAGTCTGTCAGGCTTAAGTCTGAAATTGCAATTTCGTCAGTCTGTCAGGCTTAAGTTTGAAATTGTATTTTCTTCCGTCTGTAACACTAGTCTGAAATAGCAATTTCGTCAGTCTGTCACGCTTAAGTCTGAAATTGAAATTTCGTCAGTTTGTCACGCTTAAGTTTGAAATAGCAATTTCGCCAGTCTGTCACGCTTAAGTCTGAAATTGCAATTTCGTCAGTCTGTCACGCTTAAGTTTGAAATTGTATTTTCATCCGTCTGTAACACTAGTCTGAAATAGCAATTTCGTCAATCTGTCAGGCTTAAGTCTGAAATTGCAATTTCGTCAGTCTGTCACGCTTAAGTTTGAAATAGCAATTTCGTCAGTCTGTCAGGCTTAAGTCTGAAATTGCAATTTCGTTAGTCTGTCACGCTTAAGTCTGAAATTTCATTTTCTTCCGTCTGTCACGCTTAAGTCTGAAATAGCAATTTCGTCAGTCTGTCAGGCTTAAGTCTGAAATTGCAATTTCGTCAGTTTGTCACACATAAGTCTGAGATGGCAATTTCGTCAGTCTGTCACGCTTAAATCTGAAATTGTATTTTCTTCCGTGTCACGCTTAAGTCTGAAATTGTATTTTCTTCCCTTTGTCACACTAGTCTGAAATTGCAATTTCGTCAGTCTGTCACGCTTAAGTTTGAAATTGCAATTTCTGTCAGTCTGTCACACTTAAGTCTGAAATAGCAATTTCGTCAGTCTGTAACGCTTAAGTCAGAGATTGCAATTTCGTCAGTCTGTCACGCTTAAATCTGAAATTGTATTTTCTTCCGTCTGTCACGCTTAAGTCTGAAATTGTATTTTCTTCCCTTTGTCACACTAGTCTGAAATTGCAATTTCGTCAGTCTGTCAGGCTTAAGTCTGAAATTGCAATTTCGTCAGTCTGTCACGCTTAAGTTTGAAATTGTATTTTCTTCCGTCTGTAACACTAGTCTGAAATAGCAATTTCGTCAGTCTGTCAAGCTTAAGTTTGAAATAGCAATTTTGTCAGTCTGTCATGCTTAAGTCTGAAATAGCAATTTCGTCAGTCTGTCACGCTTAAGTTTGAAATAGCAATTTTGTCAGTCTGTCACGCTTAAGTCTGAAATAGCAATTTCGTCAGTCTGTCACGCTTAAGTTTGAAATAGCAATTTCGTCAGTCTGTCACGCTTAAGTCTGAAATAGCAATTTCGTAAGTCTGTCACGCTTAAGTTTAAAATTGCAATTTCGTCAGTCTGTCACGCTTAAGTCTGAAATAGCAATTTCGTCAGTCTGTCCCACTTAAGTCTGAAATTGTATTTTCTTCCGTCTGTCACGCTATAGTCTGAAATTGTATTTTCTTCCGTCTGTCACACTAGTCTGAAATAGCAATTTCGTCAGTCTGTCAGGCTTAAGTCTGAAATAGCAATTTCGTCAGTCTGTCACGCTTAAGTTTGAAATAGCAATTTTGTCAGTCTGTCACGCTTAAGTCTGAAATAGCAATTTCGTCAGTCTGTCCCACTTAAGTCTGAAATTGTATTTTCTTCCGTCTGTCACGCTATAGTCTGAAATTGTATTTTCTTCCGTCTGTCACACTAGTCTGAAATAGCAATTTCGTCAGTCTGTCATGCTTAAGTCTGAAATAGCAATTTCGTCAGTCTGTCACGCTTAAGTTTGAAATAGCAATTTTGTCAGTCTGTCACACTTAAGTTTGAAATAGCAATTTTGTCAGTCTGTCACGCTTAAGTTTGAAATTGCAATTTCGTCAGTCTGTCACACTTAAGTCTGAAATTGTATTTTCTTCCGTCTGTCACACTAGTCTGAAATAGCAATTTCGTCAGTCTGTCACGCTTAAGTCTGAAATTGAAATTTCGTCAGTCTGTCACGCTTAAGTTTAAAATTGCAATTTCGTCAGTCTGTCACACTTAAGTTTGAAATAGCAATTTCGTCAGTCTGTCACGCTTAAGTTTGAAATTGCAATTTCGTCAGTCTGTCACACTTAAGTCTGAAATAGCAATTTCGTCAGTCTGTCACACTTAAGTCTGAAATTGTATTTTCTTCCGTCTGTCACGCTATAGCCTGAAATTGTATTTTCTTCCGTCTGTCACACTAGTCTGAAATAGCAATTTCGTCAGTCTGTCAGGCTTAAGTCTGAAATTGCAATTTCGTCAGTCTGTCACGCTTAAGTTTAAAATTGCAATCTCGTCAGTCTGTCACACTTAAGTTTGAAATAGCAATTTCGTCAGTCTGTCACGCTTAAGTTTGAAATTGCAATTTCGTCAGTCTGTCACACTTAAGTCTGAAATAGCAATTTCGTCAGTCTGTCAGGCTTAAGTCTGAAATTGCAATTTCGTCAGTCTGTCACACTTAAGTTTGAAATAGCAATTTCGTCAGTCTGTCACACTTAAGTCTGAAATAGCAATTTCGTCAGTCTGTCAGGCTTAAGTCTGAAATTGCAATTTCGTCAGTCTGTCAGACTTAAGTTTGAAATAGCAATTTCGTCAGTCTGTCACGCTTAAGTTTGAAATTGCAATTTCGTCAGTCTGTCACACTTAAGTCTGAAATAGCAATTTCGTCAGTCTGTCACGCTTAAGTTTGAAATAGCAATTTCGTCAGTCTGTCACACTTAAGTCTGAAATTGTATTTTCTTCCGTCTGTCACGCTTAAGTCTGAAATTGTATTTTCTTCCGTCTGTCACGCTTAAGTCTGAAATTGTATTTTCTTCCGTCTGTCACACTAGTCTGAAATAGCAATTTTGTCAGTCTGTCACGCTTAAGTCTAAAATACCTTTTTGTAAGGTCAGTCACCCTTAAGATAAATCCAACTATATTCATATTCGGCTATGTGTCTCATTTTGTCTGTCACGCTTAAGTTTGAAAAAATCATTTTAATGGAAAACGGGTATATCGAACGGACGCATCGCTCTTTTAACAGCGTCCAGAAATATATCTGTGTGTCAATGTCTCTGTCACTTTAAAGTTTGACATAGAATTTCCGTTTGTCTGTCGGGCTTAAGTTTCCATTTGCTTTCTTGTCAGTCTGTCAACTTCAATTTGAAACATAATTTTAAGTGCTTAACCGGTATATTTAATGGACGCATCGTATTTTAGCTGCATCTAATAACCATTCTTTTAGACACTGTACTAGAAAGTGTACTTTCAATATAATTGTAGTCACATGCACAATTTACATGTGCACATAATGGAAGTATTTTTGCGTATGTGGCTGCCCCTAAAGAAGCTAATGACAATTTTCAAACATGCTACAAATGAAATTAATCTATTTATTAGCGTTAGTTTAAGAGTATTAACATATATCTGAATAGCTCAGTGAGTAAGATATCTAGATGACAGCATCAAGGTTGCTGTTAAGGTAAACTCTCCCTACCATGATGTTGCATATGATACTATCCTACAACTTTACCATGGGCAAAACCGGGTAGCTCTGCCAGTGAACTTATAAAATTATATAACCAATATGCAGTCTACGCTACATTTTTATCGTAGGTAGTGTTTGTTTCTTTGATTTAATACTAAATTAATTTAAACATTAATACGCTCAGCATGTCATAATCTTTAAAAAATATACACTTTTTAAGCTACTGGATATCACCTTTCCGATCAATGATCTGGTCAGGAAACTTCACATTTACCCATCTCTGTAAGGCTAAAGTTTGAAATAGCATTTTCGTCAGACTGTCAGGCTTTAATTTGAAACAGCATTTTCGTCAGTCTGTCAGACTTTAATTTGAAATAGCATTTTCGTCAGTCTGTCAGGCTTTAATTTGAAATAGCATTTTCGTCAGTCTGTCAGGCTTTAATTTGAAATAGCATTTTCGTCAGTCTGTCAGGCTTTAATTTGAAATAGCATTTTCGTCAGTCTGTCAGGCTTTAATTTGAAATAGCATTTTCGTCAGTCTGTCAGGCTTTAATTTGAAATAGTATTTTCGTCAGTCTGTCAGGCTTTAATTTGAAATAGCATTTTCGTCAGTCTGTCAGACATTAATTTGAAATAGCATTTTCGTAAGTCTGTCAGGCTTTAATTTGAAATAGCATTTTCGTCAGTCTGTCAGGCTTTAATTAAAAATTATTAGTCTGTCATACTAATTTTTGTAAATGGCATTTTCAACAGTCTGTCACGCTTAAATTAAAAATAGTATTTTTCTCCGTCTGTCCGTTTTAAATAGCTTTTCCGACCATCTATCAAAGCTAAAGTTTGCAATCAAAGGTTTTGTGAGTTTGTTACCATAACATTTAAAATTGATCAGTCTGGCTGAAGTTTTAAATACCATTTTCATTAGTCTGTCACAATTTAGTTTACAATTTGATTTCAATGACCTGTGACGCTTTTGTTTAAAATATGATTTCAATGATCTGTCACGCTGTTGTTTAAAATATGATTTCATTGATGTGTCACGCTTTTGATTAAAATATGATTTTCATGACCTGTCACGCTTTTGTTTAAAATATGATTTTTATGACCTGTCACGCTTTTGTTTAAAATATGATTTCAATGATCTGTCACGCTTTTGATAAAAATATGATTTCAGTGACCTTTCACGCTTTTGTTTCAAATATGATTTCAATGACCTGTCACGCTTTTGTTTAAAATATGATTTAATTACCTGTCACGCTTTTGTTTCAAATATGATTTCAATTATCTGTCACGCTTTTGTTTAAAATATGATGTTAATTACCAGTCACGCTTTTGTTTCAAATATGATTTCAATGACCTGTCACGCTTTTGTTTAAAATATGATTTTAATTACCTGTCACGCTTTTGTTTCAAATATGATTTCAATGACCTGTAACCCTTTTGTTTAAAATATGATTTTAATGACCTGTAACGCTTTTGTTTAAAATATGATTTTAATTACCTGTCACGCTTTTGTTTCAAATATGATTCTAATGACCTGTCACGATTTTGTTTCAAATATCATTTTATTCACTTGTCACGCTTTACTTTTAAATATCATTTCGATGGTCTGTCAAGCATCATGTATATATATATCATTTCTATGGTATCCTACGATTTCGTTAAATACAATTTCCATCACTAACCGCGCAAAACAAAAACAGGACTTATCTGCTACCCTGTCATTACTTTGATATGCGCAATCGCGATTTCGTTTAAACCCCATAAAACATGTACTGGTTTACCCGTGTTTTATGGCGTCAAAATAGCCGATTTCTTGAGTGGTTTCGAAAGCATTCCAACTGAAAATGGTGGGAAACGATCAAAATTTAAAATCGCAAGGAGACACTCTCATTTGTGTCATCAACATTAAATCGATATGTTACTTTTGAATTAAAATTAGATCACCCAATAGTGTATCTCTCCCTCTCTCTCTCTCTTTCTCTGTCTCTCTCTCTCTCTCTATATATATATATATATATATATATATATATATATATATATATTATAATATAAAATGAAGTAATAAAATAAGGTGTCAATCACATTTTATTAGAATTCAAAGTTCAAGCAAAGTATCTTAAAGTCCTTAGCTCATGAGTTGTCAAAGATAATTCTTCTCTTCAGAGGACCATTACCACAGTTATACTACTACAGGTAATAAAATTAAGCTTTGAAAATATATACAATTATATACACAAATGCATAAAAATACAAAACATCAAATATATCAACCCAAAAACATACTTTTTTGTTGAATCTATACAATCCATCCAGGTCATACAAATTGAAAAACATAATCAGGAAAGACATTCAGAGAGTTGACCGAGGATTACTCCAAGTTATAAATAGCAGTCCATATACGAGAAATTGAAGGAGCTGACAAAGTTATCCAGTCGCGAAATGTGTCAATAATCGATGAAGTGAAAAGTATTCAATGTTAATGTTAATTATTACAACGATAAATAAATCAAATAATATAGAAAGTTCAATATTTCATAATATTATAAGATATTAGTTGACGCTTATATCTTTTGTTGGATTGCTTCATATATATATATATATATATATATATATATATATATTGACTTTTCTTTGTGAGAAGTTGGATTTAGAATTCCCATACTATCATTGGATTGGAATGGTAACCTGTGAGCGGTATCTTGAATGATTTAGTTCTTTTGTTTTCTTGTGGGGGGGGGGGATTTATTCATCATTGTACCGGCCGACGTGAAAGTGTATTATCGCACATTGTTCCGGTTTTATGGTTTTATTGAATGTATTTGGGACCGATTATTTGCTTGTTGGCTTGGTGGAAGAAATAATGCACGAGCTACTGTTCTAAGACTTTTCTAGGACTTTCTTTTTTTATCGTTGTTCTTCCTTGCTTTTTAAGTTTGACTTTTATTTTTATTTTTATTTTTATTTTTATTTTTATTTTTATTTTTTTCCTCTTCTCTTCTTAAGTGACTTCAATTATTACAACGCCACATTGTGTATTGTCGGCAGTTGAAACCAGTATTCCAGACATTTAATTTCCCTGATGATCTGCCAAGCAAGTAACTGCTTGGTAGTGAAACACGTGTAGGAAAAAAACATTTAGTTTGAATAAATAGTATTTGTAAGAAAAAATATCTTTAATGGTGATCATTGGTGTCCTGAAAGGAATGCTTTGGTAAGCCTTCATAAAATCATATATATATATATATATATATATATATATATATATATATATATATATATATATATATATATATATATATATATATATATATATACATATATAAATGACTATATGAAGCCCCCTTTCTTGGGTAGAGCTTATTTGTAAGTATATCGTCAACTGCCATTAGCTGTAAGGCTTAGCTCATTGGGTAAAACTAATTCGAGCTCCCGGCACTTGACAATGCTAACATTGAGATATCACTTACATTCGGTCAGTGTCAGCTAGACGGTTGAGTTTCAATCTCAACTTGACGCACTAGCTGGTCTAGCCGCACTGAAGAGCTGTGATACAGCGAAACAGTCTGTATGTGGATGACTATATATTTATATATGTAATTACAGAAGATTAAGACTACATCGGTACCGTCGGTTTCAAATCCAAACAAAGAAACTTATAGTTGACCTCATATGCCGGACTCTCTTCGGCCTTGGTCTATGTCTGTCCCCTCGGAAAATAGCGTCTCGTACGCTGCGATATTTCAATCCTCCATTTTATTTTTGTTAGTTTTGCTATTTTTAAACGTTTTTTCATTGCCGATATATATGTTTATTTTAAGTAATTCAATACATAATGCTTTTTAAAACACTGGATTAAGAACAAAGTTTTCGTAGGTGCGAAGCAAAAGTAATCATAATTACGAATTTCTTTAGACTTCTACCAAGTCATTGCTGTCAGAATGCTGTAGATTATAATGTGAAAAAGATGCTCTCACAATGACGTCACTTCCAGAAGGATGAGTTAGCAATTTATTCTTTCAAAATGGTCACCCATTTAGTAATGGCCAGGATATGCCTTGCTTAACTTCAATTTACAACAAAACACATTGTCTTAACAACGTAATGAAAATAAAGAATTATAATGTGAAAAAAATCCTCTCACAATGACGTCATTGCCGGGATATACGTACATTAGTTACTTCCGGAAGGATGACTTAACAATTTTAACAGAATTTGCCATTCAAAGTATTGTATAAAAACAGGCTAGTATTTTTAATAAAATGTGTTAAATTAATTGTATGAATATTTTTTATTAATATCACCTTATCAGAAAATATTGTAAATACATATGTAAATTGGAGAATAGAAATTATAATTGTATATTTTTAAATATGAATTTATTAGAAGGTTAACAAAATGAATTATGTAAATTGAAAAACTCGTCTATTGTCTGAGCGACTTTTGGTAACAGTATATAATGAAGTGAAAAGAATATTATTTCCTTTTGGCTGGGATCAAAGTGTAGTATCTGTTCCGATGGATACTGCACGCCTGTCCTGTGCAGTTCTAGGGGGTCCACCCTCCCAGGCTTCGCCTCCCCTCTTTGGGGGGTAAGTTTATTGCTTACTGTCTGAGGCGCCCCTACCGGGGAATGCCGACGGGGCTGTCCAGGCAATTTTTAAATGGCCAGAGTGCTCACCTCTCGAGCGCTGGCTTTTAACCCCACTTGCTCGACCCGATCTTGGGTCACATCTTACTTGTGGGAGTAAGATAAAACTGGCCTTGTGCCTAACTCCTAGCGAAGGAGTAAATAAATATTTAAGTAAGATTCTTAACACGTTTTCTGTTCGAATCGCAGTCTTAATGTAAAAAAGAAAACATTAATAAATCTTGCATTGATAAAAGCTTCAATTTTATTAAATCGGACCCATCAATGCTTTTAAATGAACGACCCATCTTTATATATATATATATATATATATATATATATATATATATATATATATATATATATATAAAGATAGATGGACGAAGAGTGATAAACATGCACGAATGTCCAAATTTATATCAAACTTCGATTGTTCAATGCAAGGTATATTCTGTAATAAAATTATGTTTATTATTCTTTCACCCATCATTTAAAAAAATATTTTTTCAAATGTTGACTTTTGGCTTTCCTATTGCCAACTTATCTATCTGTATAATTCCTCTGATGATAAGATCTCGATCTTTAAAAAGCCTTGGCTTAAGAAAAGAATACACATAATTTTATTATAGAATATACCTTGCATTGAACAATCGATGTTTGAAATAAACTTGGACATTCGTACATGTTTATCACTCTTCGTCCATCTATCTTCATAATTGCTCTATCTCGTATATTGAGCTTTTACCATTTCACTATAGGTTCTTTCTACTAAAAGTTTACTTTTAGTTTCATATTTATTATATATATATATATATATATATATATATATATATATATATGAAATAAGTTGAGATAAATAAAACTAGAAAATTATTTATAGTAATTCCAAGAATTTAAACACAACGAATATTTGGCGTACGATCGTTACTAAAGCAATTTGGAAAAAATTATGTAGTATTATATTTTAGATGATTCTAAAGAGTCTTTTTATCAGCACCCCATTATCATATAATACCATTCAGGAATCAAGAATAAACAGCAGCATCAAGAATTACTTGAAAACACATATTTATGTCAGAAAACCAGAAATTCCTATTGAAAATGTAAAATCAACAATCATATTGATAATAGTATTTAAAATATATAAATAGTATATATAATAGTATTAAAAATATATATATAGTATATATAATAGTATTTAAAATATATAATTAGTATATATAATAGTATTTAAAACATATAAATAGTATATATAATAGTATTTAAAATATATAAATAGTATACATAATAGTATTTAAACTATATAAATAGTATACATAATAGTATTTAAAATATATAAATAGTATATATAATAGTATTTAAAATATTTAAATAGTATATATAATAGTATTTAAAATATTTAAATAGTACATATAATAGTATTTAAAATATATACATAGTATATATAATAGTATATAAAATATATAAATAGTATATATAATAGTATTTAAAATATATAAATAGTATATATAATAGTATTTAAAATATATAAATAGTATATATAATAGTATTTAAAATATATAAATAGTATATATAATAGTATTTAAAATATTTAAATAGTACATATAATAGTATTTAAAATATATACATAGTATATATAATAGTATATAAAATATATAAATAGTATATATAATAGTATTTAAAATATATAAATAGTATATATAATAGTATTTAAAATATATAAATAGTATATATAATAGTATTTAAAATATATAAATAGTATATATAATAGTATTTAAAATACATAAATAGTATATATAATGGTATTTAAAATATTTAAATAGTATATATAATAGTATTTAAAATATATAAATATTATATATAATGGTATTTAAAATATTTAAATAGTATATATAATAGTATTTAAAATATATAAATAGTATATATAATAGTATTTAAAATACATAAATAGTATATATAATAGTATTTAAAATATATAAATAGTATATATAATAGTATTTAAAATATATAAATAGTACATATAATAGTATTTAAAATATATAAATAGTATATATAATAGTATTTAAAATATATAAATAGAATATATAATAGTATTAAAATATATATATATAGTATATATAATAGTATTTAAAATATATAAATAGTATATATAATAGTATTTAAAATGTATAAATAGTATATATAATAGTATTTAAAATATTTAAATAGTATATATAATAGTATTTAAAATATATAATTAGTATATATAATAATATTTAAAATATATAAATAGTATATATAATAGTATTTAAAATATTTAAATAGTATATATAATAGTATTTAAATATATAAATAGTATATATAATAGTATTTAAAATATATAAATAGTATATATAATAGTATTTAACATATTTAAATAGTATATATAAAAGTATTTAAAATATTTAAATAGTATATATAATAGTATTTAAAATATATAAATAGTATATATAATAGTATTTAAAATATATAAATAGTATATATAATAGTATTTAAAATATTTAAATAGTATATATAATAGTATTTAAAATATATAAATAGTATATATAATAGTATTTAAAATATATAAATAGTATATATAATAGTATTTAAACTATTTAAATAGTATATATAATAGTATTTAAAATATATAAATAGTATATATAATAGTATTTAAAATATTTTAATAAATAAATAAAAATTGTTAGATGAAAATAAAAATTTGAAAATTATAATTTTAAAATTTAAACCAGTAATTTGAAAAAAGTAATATTAGAAAAAGGAAAGTGAAAGATTATAAAAGATAATAATAATAAAAATAAATAATCAAAATAGATATAACAAATCATAAAAGCAAGAAAGTAGAGGTCAGAACTAGCAAAAAATTAAATTAATTTGAAGATAAAAAATCTAAAATAGTGAACATACAAAGAAGCAAAGAAAAGAATTTTACAATTTTAATTAATAGAAAATATAATAATATATCATAATAACCGTTTTCCAGTGTGTTGGTCGCTGCCTGTCGGTCGCTGACTGAGGTGCTACACAACGTGTTCGTCGGATTACCGATTCTCTCAAGATGACTGAACGTGTTGAACAAAGGCATTGTATCAAATTTTGTAAAAAGCTTGGTGATTTTCTAAGCAAAACAATGTGTAAGATTCAGCAGGTGTTTGGAGAAAATGCAATGGGTGTAACAGAAATAAAGGAGAGGTTCAACCGATTAAAAAATGTCCCCACATCAACAGAGAGTGACCAGCGTTCTGGCAGGCCCCAAACTGCTCGGAATGCAGCTGTGGTGGAGAGGGTGAAACATTTGGTGATAGAAGATCGTCGTTCAACCGAGCAGGGGATTCGCACAAGAGGTCGGGTGAGCAAAGATTCCGCATATACAATTTTGCTTGAGGATTTGAACATTCACACTCGGCTGCGAAATGTGTGCCCAAGTTGTGCACGCAGGAACAAAAAGACTTAAATT
>OY744553.1:9317662-9335162 GCA_963556195.1 Sepiola atlantica
GGAATGTTTTGCCTAGTTTAGTTTTTAGCATCTGGTTATAGGGAGGGGTATAGTAGATTATATTTCTTTTTCTTTTGTTTTTCTTTTTAATTTTGTTGTAATTATTGGTGTCCTGTTTTTTATATTTAATTTCGGTATTATGGTAACCACTCTTTTTTAGAGCTGTATTGTAAATGTTGATTGATTTTTTAAAAACGCTTTCGTTGCTAGAATTGTTGATAAGCCTACTTACGATCGAATTCGGGATATGTTTTATGATTGATGGGGGGTGATTAGACTTTGAGTGTACGTATATTGGGTTGGCGTTATCTTTTAGGTATGGTTCGTAGGTGTTTTTACTTAAGTTTAATGTGACGTCTAGAAAGTTCGTTGTTTTTATGTTAGCCATTACTTCTACTTTTAAGCCTAGTTTTTTCATTTCCATATGTATAATTTTCTTGAAGTTTTCTCCCTTGACTTTGTTAGAGTCTCTTATTATCGCTAATCTATCATCTCTATAAAGGCCGATATCCTTATTATCGAATATATTTGTGAGTGTATATAAATGAATAACCCCACAAGATCAGATGTCTCCGCAGAGCCAAGGGCACCCATGGCCAAATCAAAGGAGTTTGTCATATTTGTTTTAATCCATTGGTCCTCGTTTTTGATTAAAACTGATCTCCTACATTTTTTAATGATGTGAATTTCATCCTTGGATATATCGGTATATATCTCGGCGAATTCTAGGGCGATATTGAAGAGTTCTTCTGATATGGATGGGTAGAAGTCCACTATGTCGAATTGTAAGAAGGTACACTTGTACTTATTTTCTATACTGTTAAACCAAGTGATTGCGTCGGCAGTATTAACCCATTGGTTTAATTCTAGGTCTTTTCTTATTTGTTTGTTAATTCTAGATAGAATTGTTTGGCTGATTCTTCCTATTTCTGGTTTGGTCGGATTAATTAAGCGAGTGCTAGGGTTATTGTTAAAGTTACTTTTGGGGTCTTTAAATAAGATATAGGTTTTAACGTACTAACTTTGTTGCTAATTTTTAGTTTATCTGTGATTTGTTTACTTTCAGTATTTATTATATCTATGTAGTTATGTTCGCTTGTATCTAGTTTTTTGTAGTTTTTTGTAATATTTTCTGTTAGAAGTTTGTTATACTCTTGTTTATCTATTTTGTAAAAATTTCTATTTTGTTAGAGTTGTTTATGTTTTTAACGATGGTGTGTAATTGATTTTGGAAATTATTCTGTTGTTTGTGAAATTCTAAGTTTTTAATGACATTTAAGAGGTCATTTTCAAAGCTAGTCATGAGATCTATTGGTTTAGCGTTTTTTAGGCTTTTGAATCCGTAGGATTCTTTTGTATCTACGTGTTTATCTTTATTGTTAATAAAGAAGTGTGCTCGTCATCGCATTCGGCGTATTAGTTCGTTCGTTTTTTTAATTAATTTAATAATGTATCCATGCTTGCTAGGTGTTGGGATATTCTTAAGTGATGTTTCTAAGTTAATTTTTTCCATATTATTTTTTAGTGGTGAAATAAATTCTTGTGAGAGTGCTCAACTGTTTGAGGAGCTAGATATTAGTACTTCATGTATCCACATAAAATATTATAAGGAAATATAATTTTTTATGTATCAGTTTTCAGTATTTACTTCATTGCTTACTACCTAGCTCTACTTACGTATCGAGCACTGTTGAAGTAAATACTGAAAACTGATACATAAAAAATTATATCTACTTATAATATTTTATGTGGATACATGAAGTTCTAATACATATATATATATATATACATATATATATACATATATATATATATATACATATATATATATACATATATATATATATATAGAGAGAGAGAGAGAGAGAAAGAGATAAAGATATAGAGAAAAAGAGAGAGGCAGACAGACAGACAGACGTTACGTACTAAATATACCAAAATTCGTCACTTACATTTTATTATATTAAAAAAAAGAAAATATATTCTTAGATTTCTTATTTTATTTTAAAAACTAAATCAGAGAGCAGAATCGAAATCGAACACTCGATGTCTTCAGTCTGATGCTTTCCCAACTGAACAATTAAGACATTTTCTTTCTTCATGGCAAATGCAAAATGTTTTCAAAACGCTTCTTCGTTGAATTTCCCCAATTAAATTTCCCCAAATAATTATCTTCTTAATCAAAGGACTAATGACGGACCCTTAGAAAGAAAATAATATATTTTTCGAGTGTATTAGTTTTTACATTTACCTACATAACGATGTAAGTAAAACAAATTTGATTAGCCGGCTTTATAAAAGTTGATAGATAAGTAAAATGAGAAGAATTTTTATGTTAAAAGTTCTTTTTTTAAATTTTATAATGGGGAAATTAACTTAACAAGCCTTTTGAAAATGGGCTGAAACAATTGTATGAATAAAATGTTTTTGAAAGAAATTCAGGGCATTTAGCAAATTATTATCTCATATTTTGCGTTGTATCATGATGAAGAAAAAAGAAATACGCTGGGTTCGAATCAAATTTGGAAACAATTGTCAACTTATTTGCTATAAACATGTGCTTAAAATAAGCTAAAAATTATTTATAAATATATATATATATATATATATATATATATATATAACTACATGTATATAATAATTATAATAAATGCTTCGAATTTGTTTCAAGATAATTTCTATTCATACAATTGTCTCTCGATAAAAAAATCAAGAGAAACTGTATATTTGTAAATTCGGCAGAAATAATTGTATGGATAAAAATATGTTTGAAAAAAAATCGGAATATGTAAAACATTATATCGTATTTCGATCTCTAGTAATGTATACACTCTTGAGCTATTAACCTAACTTTTATCTTAATTTAAGGGTGTTTATATATATATATATATATAGAGAGAGAGAGAGAGGGAGAGAGAGAGATAGATAGATAGATAGATAGATAGATAGATAGATAGATAGATAGATAGATAGATAGATATCAGTACGAACACTAGCGAGCCAAAATGTTTTCGCGTAATTTTTCGCGAAAGGTTTACACTCTGTAAGAATTGTCTCTTGATAAACAATTCAAGAGAAACTGTATGTTTTGAAATTGGGCAGAAATAACTGTATGGATAAAAATATGTTTGCAATAAATTCAGAATATTTAAAATATTATATCATATTTCGATCTCTCGTAATGTATACACTCTTGAGCTATTAACCTAACTTTTATATGAATTTAAGGGTGTTTAAATTATATATATATATATATATATAGAGAGAGAGAGAGAGAGAGAGAGAGAGAGAAAACGTAATTATTCACGAAAGGTGTACACTCTTTTCAATATCTGTGAAAAACGATTTGCTGAAAATAAAAAAAGAAGGTAAATGCTTTATTATTGGAGACCCGATCATTTTTTCTGGTCGGACTTTGTTCGTTTTAATCCGAGGCGGGAACTTTCTTTCATCAACCAATGAAAGTTTTTTTTTTATTTTATTTTATTTCTTCCTTTTATTTCGTTCGCCTCCACCTGCATAAAAAAGCCCACTGGTGACTTTCAACTGGTGACTGTAGACGACCGGTATAGCCTGGGTCGGTCGTAAAAATGCCACGACTTTGTCAATAGACAACTTGTTGGCAAGTACACCAAAACAAGGATCACATTTCGTTGGCAATGAAGCCGTGATACGGAAAAAACTGAAACTAGCAATAAACAAATAAAAATAGATAAGAAAAAAAACGAAAGAAAAATAGATAAAACGGAAAACAGACAAACAAACAAAAAAAAACAACAAAAACAAACAAAACACAAAAACTTACATACAACTCGAAGTGTATAACGGTGAAAAAGTAGTTTTCAAAATGGCGACAAAAGAGAAAATCGAAACTTTATTTTAAAACTTTTACTGATCTCTACTTACAGAATTACCAAGGTACGAGATTTTCTTAATGCCATGTTATACCCCGTTCTTTTCTGATTCAAAAATATTATTATTATTATTATTATTATTATTATTATTATTATTATTATTATTATTATTATTACTATTATCATCATCATCATCATCATCATCATCATCATCATCATCATCATCATCATCATCATCATCATTATTATTATTACTATTATAATTATTATTATCATCATTATTACTAGAACATAGATACTACACTACCTCCACACCTCTCAAAAAAGGAGGAGGTAATGCCTGGGAGGAGGATAAAATGACAAAAGAACAGATACTATACTACCTCCACACATCTCAAAACAGGAAGAGGTAATGCCTAGGAGGATGGTATCATTCAACAGAGCAGATACTACACTAACTTCACACCTCTCAAAAATGGAAGAGGTGGGAAGAATAAGCCAGCGCACAACTGCAGTTCGCCATGAACTAACTTCTTTCTAAAAGCGAAAAGACAAGATCTGGGAGGGTGGACCTCCTAGGACTCTCCATAACGAATACCAGAGCCCGACAGATAAAAGACCACCGCAATGGCCCGGTCTCTGTCGGACTTATTGTCGAAAGCGTATCTTCAACAGCTTCTGCTACTCAAGTTACCGAGTATTATAAACTTCTTGGAAGAGCCCATTAAGTTTTTCTTATGTGATGTTGTATTGTAGTGCAATGCCAGCAGTTGCTTAGCACACTCAGCTTTACATGTACATTCAGGGCCGTAGCTCCGTTGTGTTTTTTTCTCATTCTAGCGCCATAAACATAATTTTTCTCCGAGAACTTTCGTCTTTATAAGTTGTGACTCATCAGCAAAAAAAGAACGCAAAAACATGCAGAAGAATAACTAATGTGACAGTTTGAGTGAATAAATAAATGTAATTACATTCCATATTGACAGTAAATGTTGGAATTTAAAACAAAATTAATTTACCATCTCAAATTATCAATATTAAAAATTGTGTTTAATTAATGTTTTTTGTGTTTAAAATTCAGACAATTGTCTAACCTCATCTCATTCTTATTCCTAGATATTTTGTTCACTTGTATCAGACAATAACGTAATTAAATATTGCATCATTTTTATCTAATTGATAAGTGTTTAATTCTTTTGTTTTTACTTTTCCCATGGCTCCTGTAGTTGTAGCGTTTGCATTGACTGAATGTGGCATGAACTATAGAGATGCAGTAGAGATGATCAGAAAGTTGTACAATGTTTGTGACATACATATTTACGTTACATAAATATTTACGGTTCATACATATTTACGTTACATACATATTTTAGTTACATACATATTTACGTTACATACATATTTAAGTTACACACATATTTAAGTTACATAGATATTTACGTTACATACATATTTACGTTACATACATATTTACGTGACATACATATTTACGTTATATACATATTTACGTTACATACATATTTAAGTTATATACATATTTACGTTACATACATATTTACGTTACATAATATTTACGTTACATACATATTTAAGTTACATACATATTTACATTACATACATATTTAAGTTACGTATATATTAACGTTACATACATATTTAAGTTACATACATATTTAAGTTACGTACACCTTTATGTTACATACATATTTACGTTACATACATATTCACGTTACATACACATTTATGTTACATACACATTTACGTTACATACATTTTTATGTTACATACATATTTAAGTTACATACACATTTACGTTACATACACATTTACGTTACATACATATTTACGTTTGATACATGTTTACGTTACATACATATTTATGTTACATACATATTTACGTTACATACATATTCACGTTACATACACATTTACGTTAATACATTTTCACGTTAGATACATATTTACGTTACATACATATTTATGTTACATACATATTTACGTTACATACATATTTACGTTACATACGTATTTATGTTACATGCATATTTACGTTACATACATATTTACGTTACATACATATTTACGTTACATACATATTTAAGTTACATACATATTTACGTTAGATACATATAAACGTTACATACATATTTACGTTACATACATATTTACGTTACATACATAATTGCGTTACATAGATATTTACGTTACATGCAACTGTACTTTAAATAAATAACATTTTCCAAATGTTGATGCTTTAAAAGTGATCTTTTTTTCTTTTGGGATTTTTTCCACTACTGTATCGATCAGTGACAGTCATCATCATCATCATCATCATCATCATCATCATCATCATCATCATCATCATCATCATCATCATCATCATCATCATCATCATCATCATCATCATCATCCGGTTTATTGATTGAATCAGGCCACAATTAACCCTCTCATGAAGATGGCGCCTGATTGTCTAGTTCAAGTATTCCAATCCATTCTTGTCTTTGGAAACACCTGACGGAATCCATACCCATAGCTTTCCCTTCACGTGTGACCACGTCCATCTAAGACAACTTGGTTCTGCTAGTGACGGTCTTGTCTGCCGGGACATTCAACTGTCGGACTTTAGCAACCAGCCATTGCTGCGCTCAACGTGTCTCAACCAATGCAGTCTGCTCTTCTGAATAATGTCCATGATGCTTTTTAACTTGACTTGTGCAAATAGAGACCCAAAAATTATGCTTTCTTCAGGCCTCACCTAACAGATCCATTTGACCATTGCAATGTCATCTCTGTGCAGTTTCTTTAGTATGCCGACAGTAATTGGAAAAAAAAATATTTCCACATTCCTCAATCAAAAATAACTTAAACAATCAAACAGTAAATTCTTATGTTTTCATTTTTGAAATTATCAAAGCAATCACAGTCCTATTCCAAACACAAGCTATACCCACACCCATGACATACTCTCGTTACGTTAGAATCGAAACTTTATTTAAGGTTTTGCTTTATTAATTATCTCCACTGATGTAAGGAGCTAACAAGAACGAAATATGATTATCGTAAAGACAGGAGATGCCTATTGGCCTTGGTTTGAAAATACTAAATATATATTTAGGGGGAAATCAGTCAGCAGGAAGACAGTTCAACAAGCCTGTAGTTATTGGAAAGAAGCTTCTTAAATAGGAAACTGTATTACAATTAGGTATCAAAACAGCGAATTGATGGAGACCACTAGACCAACGAGTTAAACGAGCTGGAACAAAAGAAGAAAAGAATAGATCACACGCTTCTAAAGAACACATGCCACAATAGTACTTATAGAAAAGACTGAGACTAGCAACATCACGTCTGTGAGAGATATAGTGTAGAGAAGAATAGATGTGTTCAATCAAATTGCAGATACGTTTCTGCATCTTATAAAAACTCCACAATTTGGACAGAGATTTACCAGATCAAATACAGGGTGGGCCAAAATAAGGGTCCTATCTTTAAATTTGAATAACTTGAATTTGAATAACTTCCACAAAATAAAAGTTAAACTCACCAAACTTTATGTGTGTGTAGACTGACCCTTCCGAGATTTATTGAAATAAACAAAACAAATTTTAGCCGAAAAACACTTCTTAAAACTTACAAAAACTAAAGTATTGTTTTTTACACTGTTTTGAGTTTTTTAAGCACAAATAATGTTTTCTAAATGAGGGTACGTTCCTTAGGGCTAATACGGCTCATGCTTGCTTCGGAAGGGGTCCTTTACTTATTCTAAAAAAAATAATAAAAAAAATCAATAAATAAAAAAGTTATGAATTTTTAAAAATAGGACCCTTATTTTTGCCCACCCTGTATGACAACAGTACTCCATACATGGTATTATAGTCGATTTGTAGAGATAGAGAATAGCCTCGGCTGTCAAAAAGTATTTAGAGCGATAGTGAACACCAACTTTACGAGAAGCAGAAAGCGAAATTAGACATTAATATATTTCTTGTTTGTGTTTTTTGTTTTCTTTGTTGCTTTTTTTGTTTTTTGTTTGTTTTTCTTTTGTTTTTGTTTTGTTTTATTTGCTTGTTCTGTTTTTGAATAATATAAATAGATGTTATTAATTTCCTTATTATAAGGCGCTAAACCAACGCAACAGCATCGATCGGCCTCTACTTAACTTTAAACTATCGTCTCAAGCAACTTGACGCATTTTTCGGACTCTACCGTGAGTCTGACCCCTCTGGGTTTATACCAAAAAAAATGAAGTAGAAAAATAAATAAGTCCTGCTTCTGGGAAAGATGTATTCCTCGAAATTCTTAGCTAACAAAAAAATAAATGAGTTTATCATTTAAAATTAGACCATTTTTCTTGTTTTTTTCTTCAAATTTTAATATAAATATTCAGACACGTTGTGCCTCAAAGATATTATCAATTTCCTTAAATAAGAGAATTTATAAACGAGCAGTAATACTAACGTTTAAAAGCCAAATTCTGACCCCATTTGTTGTTGTTGTTAAATCACTTTCCACTGCTCGCTGTACGCGCTCGCCGATTTGGCGTTTATAGATTTAAATCCCTCCTAATTGTCATGCGAATGCCCGAGGGGAAAGACACCCGACTGTGAATCAGTGGATATTTGTAAAAACCTGGTTCGTGCCCTCCAGCCGACGTGTATTAACATCCCTGTACTGAAGATTGCGAAGGTAAAAATGTCGATGTCTGTCGGTAAAAATAATTCATATTTACTTTAAATATATATATATATATATATATATATATATATATATATATATATATATATATATATATATATATATATATTAGTATTTCATGTATCCACATAAAGATTTTATAAGGAGATATAATTTTTTATGTATCAATTTTCATTTTAGCCTGAAGATTCCCTCCGGGGACGAAACGCGGGAGCCTCTGTGTAGCTTGAATACCATGAATATATTTTCATAGCTTACTATATATATATATATATATATATATATATATATATATATATATATATATATATATATATATATTTCACTTATAAGATAGATTATTCAATGAAAAACCGGGATTAGGCCAATAAATATAAGCTCGATGATACTCGATTACAGAGTACAGAGCATTTATATGTGATTTTTTGAAGGCTTACTAAAGCATTCCGTTCAGGATACCAATCATCACCACAAAATATTTTTTCTTTCAAAGATTATTTATTTATCCTATATATTCAAATTAAACAGATTTTTCCTACACGTGTTTCACTACCAAGCAGGTTCTGGCCTTGCAGATCATCAGGGAAATTTTTTTATATATATATATATATATATATATATATATATATATATATATATATATATATATATATATTAATCAATGATTCAAATCCACCATAACGTTGAGAGATTTACGTTTATTTAGTTTTTATTTCTCTCTCTCTCAATCGATTTCTCTCACTTAAACATTTTCCCCCGAATATCTGATTCGATTTTCGTAGTTTTTCATTCATCATTCTGACGTTTCCTTTCAGAGGGTCAGACGATAAGGCCTTAAGGAAAATGTTAACAATTTTCTTTTTTTCCACCTGCCCGTATCATTGATTTAAAAATGTTTCCTCTTAAATTTATCCTACGATTTTTTTATAGGCGAAATTTACTTTGTGACATTTTTTGGGGATGCCGAAATTGAAAAATTGTAAAAACGAGAGAAAAGTTATAATTACATGAATTTACTAAACCGACTTTCGTTCACTGTTGTTAAACTTAATATCTGGAAGCAAAGTTAATGAATTGCGGTTGCAACGTGAATCATCGAAGTGCAATAAAGATAAATGGAAAGTTCAGAGATCAAAAATGAAAAAAAAATGGGGGGTGGAACATGTGGATACTATTAAGCCCCAGAAGCAACTCGTTTTGTTTACATAGGAAAGGTTTTATTAACTTAATATATTGTTTCCAGGGCGTTAGGAAGGAACAGCGAATGTGATGTAATTATGACAGATAAACTAATACTAGCAGAACCCGTCGCACATTCGGTGCTATTTTTGTTGGACAATGGTTGACCCGAATATGTAAACTAAACAGTTTAAATTGGTTAGTCAGCCCTGCCATATTGTAGGGCATACATATATATATATATATATATATATATATATATATATATATATGTAGAATAAATATGAAACTAAAATGTTTATCACTCTTCATCCATCTATCTTTATATATATATATATATATATATATATATATATATATATATATATATATATATATTAAATTCCCGAAACAGTTTTTCATGGTAAACAACTGATGATCCCTTAAAATAGTGTTAGAAACTAACTAATATAATAACTGTAAAAAATAAATTGACTTACATGAGTGATTTTCCACTGGAAGACTTGAGACTATAAGTTTGTTTTTTTTGTTTTTTTTATATATTTTTTTTCTTATATAGTTTTAATGGTTGAGAAACTTCCGAGACTATATATATATATATATGAAAAGGGACGAAACGTATACGTCCATAGATAAATAAATAAAACAATAACAAATATTTATATTTGAAGCTCCTCGTTAAAAAGTAGAGCACTGTAATGGTAGTAATAACACAGCGTGACGTCACTTGCTTTATATGCATTATTCCTTCACTTATAGAAGTTGAATGCCTATACGTTTCGCCGCCTCTAAAAGTGTTAAAATTATCATTGTTTATAAGCTGTTCAGAACTTGCCTATTGGTTATCGACGTTGGATTGGGGTTTCGAATCGTGTGACCGGTGGTGAATAGTCGTACTTCTATGCTGATGAGTCTTGATTGAAAAGAGCCGAAACGTATACGTCCATAGGTAAATAAATAAAACAATAACAAATATTTATATATATATATATATATATATATATATATATATATATATATATATATATATATATAAACCAATTTTAAAAAAATACTGCAAACTATCTACCTTAAAACACAACAACATAAAAACAAAACAACCTAAAATAAACAACATCTTCATATGAAACCAGTGGTAGCATTTTAAAATCCTTAACGTAATGCGATTTTGTTCTGTGATGCTATCCAGCGTTTCTAAATTTTAATTCGACAACGACTTCCTGGAACAATACGAAAAAACATTCTATGCGCGTGTCTCCGCCGTCTTTTTAAAATCTCTCTTCTTTCTCCAGCTTTTTTGTTCAGTTGCTTTTGAAACCTGAGAATGATTCGACGAAGAATCGAAAACGTACGTGAAACCTGTGAAACTTATGGAACATTTATTCAGTTTTTTGATTTTAATACAAGAAAGACCATCAGAAAAATTGAAAAAATAAAAAGATAAAAAAGGTATAATTAAGCAGGCGAATTCTGTAATTTTTAAAAATATATGCACATATATATATATATATATATATATATATATATACAGGGTGGGCAAAAATAAGGGTCCTATTTTTAAAAATTCATAACTTTTTTATTTATTGATTTTTTTAATTTTTTTTAAGAATAAGTAAAGGACCCCTTCCGAAGCAAGCATGAGCCGTATTAGCCCTAAGGAACGTACCCTCATTTAGAAAACATTATTTTTGCTTAAAAAACTCAAAACAGTGTAAAAAACAATACTTTAGTTTTTGTAAATTTTAAGAAGTGTTTTTCGGCTAAAATTTGTTTTGTTTATTTCAAAAAATCTCGGAAGGGTCAGTCTACACACACATAAAGTTTGGTGAGTTTAACTTTTATTTTGTGGAAGTTATTCAAATTCAAGTTATTCAAATTTAAAGATAGGACCCTTATTTTGGCCCACCCTGTATAAATATACATATATATATATATATATAAATATACACATATATATATATATATATATAAATATACATATATATATATATATATATATAAATATACATATATATATATATATATATATATAAATATACATATACATATATATATATATATATATATATATATATATATATATATATATATATATATATATATATATATATATATATATATATATATATATAAGCGATTTTATGAAGGCTTACCAAAGCATTCCTTTCAGGACACCAATGATCACCATTAAATATTTTTCTTACAAATATTATTTATTCAAATTAAATGTTTTTTTCTTACACGTGTTTCACTACCAATCAGGTACTTGCTTGGCAGATCATCAGGGAAATTAAATGTCTGGAATAAGGGGTTCAACTACCGCCAATACACAATGTGGCGTTGCAATAGTTGAGGTCACTTAAGAAGTGAAGAGGAAAAAATGAAAATAAAAGTTAAAATTAAAAAACAAGAAAGAACAAAGATAGAAAAAAGAAAGGCCTAGAAAATGTCTTAGAAAAGTAGTTCGTGCATTATTTCTGCCACCAAGCCAACAAGCAAATAATATATATTTATATATATATATATATATATATATATATATATATATAAATATACATATATATATATATATATATATATATATATAAATATATATATAAATATATATATATATATATATATATATATATAATGTATTTTATGTAATTATTTTTATTGGTGATTGCAGCGTTAGTTGTTATTTTGCTTACTACGATTTCTATTGTTTCACTTCCTAAGTGATCAAGATGCAGAAAATTGCATTATTAGTCGTCCTTAACTTCATAGGACGTATTTTTCGTTAATATATATACATATATATATATATATATATATATACATATATATACATATATATATACATATATATATATATATATTTCTTTCTTTCATACGTACATGCTGATGACGGCTGTGGGCCAGAAACACTTGTCCATAGATTACTTTTATATACATATAAATATATATATATATATATATATATATATATATATATATATATATATAATGTATTTTTATGTCATTATTTTTATTTGTGATTGCAGCGTTAGTTGTTATTTTGCTTACTACTATTTCGTTTGTCTCACTTCCTAAGTGATCAATATGCAGAACATTGCATTATTAGTATTTTTCGTTAATATATATATATATATATATATATATATATATTAATTCGTGCCCTTTCCAAAACATTATCCACGACGGATTGCAGGATCACTCGATTGGGATTCAATTTCCCGAATTTATTCCTGATGTTCACCTTCAATTCCTCTCGAGTTTCAGGTTTGTTGATGTCAATTTTTTGAGGGAGATACTCTCTTGAGAAAACATCATTTTAAAAGATGTTATTTTTCATAAATATTTTTTAACTTCATTTTTGTTCATACTTAAAAACAAATCTGCACTGTCTTCGTAATATCATGTTAAAATTTGATTACGGTAACATCAAAAATAAAGAATTTATTCAAGTTGAAAATTCCTCAGTGACCTTTTGGTAACCGTGATATTGTTTTAAACTTTTAACATCATTTTGATCGCAGAGATATTTACAAGTGTGTTTTTTTCTGCGAATGGCAGAATCATATCGCATTCAGTCCAAGAACATTTAATGACTTGTACCCGAATGGGCAACGATGAAACAGAGAACAACTGTTATCTAAACTTTTAAAGGAACATGCAACTTTACTAAACGACCCCATCGTTGAAGAAGAAATGCAACTGATCCTCAAACGTCTGGAGAAAAGTATGCAGACATGCGAAAGGTGACCCGGGTAATTAATTACGATAAGTGTTTTAGTAAACTGGTGTATCGCGGCGTTCTATTGGTCGTATTTTGTCCTGCAAATATCTTGCGTATCCTGTTGAATCAATACAACCTACAATAACGTCTAGGTACGAGCCCCGTGAGTCAGCCTGGTTGTTCCAACGAATCTCCCTGGCTATCGTTCGTGGCAACACTATGTCAGTAACGGCGGCGTCACTTCCGTTCTAATCGTCATCTATTGACTTTCTCTTTCTTTCTCTCCCCTCTCTATCTACCTATGTCTGTATCTATCTCTCCCCCTCTCTTTCTTTCTCTCCCCCTCTCTATCTACCTATGTCTGTATCTGTCTCTTTGCTTCTCTTTCTTTCTCCCCCCCTCTCTATCTACCTATGTCTGTATCTGTCTCTTTGCTTTTCTTTCTTTCTCTCCCCCTCTCTATCTACCTATGTCTGTATCTGTCTCTCCCCTTCTCTTTCTTTCTCTCCCCCTCTCTATCTACCTATGTCTGTATCTGTCTCTCCCCTTCTCTTTCTTTCTCTCCCCCTCTCTATCTACCTATGTCTTTATCGGTCTCTCCCCCTCTCTTTCTTTCTCTCCCCTCTCTATCTACCTATGTCTGTATCTATCTCTCCCCCTCTCTTTCTTTCTCTCCCCCTCTCTATCTACCTGTCTGTATCTGTCTCTTTGCTTCTCTTTCTTTCTCTCCCCCTCTCTATCTACATATGTCTGTATCTGTCTCTCCCCCTCTCTTTCTTTCTCTCCCTCTCTCTATCTACCTATGTCTGTATCTGTCTCTTTGCTTCTCTTTCTTTCTCTCCCCCTCTCTATCTACCTATGTCTGTATCTATCTCTCCCCCTCATTTTCTTTCTATCTCCCTCTCTATCTACCTATGTCTGTATCTGTCTCTATGCTTCTCTTTCTCTCCCCCTCTCTATCTACCTATGTCTGTATCTGTCTCTTTGCTTCTCTCTCTTTCTCTCCCCCTCTCCATCTACCTATGTCTGTATCTGTCTCTTTGCTTCTCTCTCTTTCTCTCCCCCTCTCTATCTACCTATGTCTGTATCTGTCTCTTTGCTTCTCTCTCTTTCTCTCCCCCTCTCTATCTACCTATGTATGTATCTGTCTCTTTGCTTCTCTTTCTCTTACTAACTTGCCAGAGATTGTTGTCAAGTTGAGTTAATAATAAATATATATATATATATATATATATATATATATATATATATATATATATATTTAAAAAAAACCTACAATAACTAGCAGTACATAACATTACGTACGAAACCAGTAGATATTTATCTACTTCCCACTACGGTAAGATGTGACACAAGGTCGGGAAAGTGGGATTTGAAAAGCCAGCGCCCGAGAAGGTGAGCACTCTGCCCATTAAAAATTGCCTGGGCAGCCCCGTCGGCATTTCCCGGTAGAGGCGCCTCAGGCAGTAAGCAATAAACTTACTCCTCCCCAAAGATGGGAGGAAAAGCCTGGGAGGGTGAACCTCCTAGAACTGCACAGGACAAACCCACAGACCGGCGTAAGTCAAGCCCCGAAGACCAAAACAATATCGGTCTATGGGGTGAAGTATCCATCGGAACAGATACTATACTTTGATCTTGGCCAAAAGGTCGAGATTTCAAAATGTTTAACGCAAATACAATTTATCATGGGAAGCTCTTTTCCAGAACTAACACCGGTTGCTGTTACGCTATCCATCTCGCACATGAACAACCCGACAATCAGCTAGGAATGTGCTCCGATGAACTTGCTGCTCTCGTGCCCTCACAACGTAAAGACACTCGACCAACCCGACAATCAGGTAGGCCCCATCCATTCACTGTGGAGGTCCTCAAATGCCGGAGAGCCTTCTACTCCAGCAGCTTCTTTCCTTGTACTGCCGGTCTATAGAACTCCCTCCCTGCCTCCTGTTTCCCCGACTATACCGACATACAGAGGTTTAAAACTAATGTAAACATACATCTCACTGCGCAGCTCCCAACTTAGGATGGCACCCTAAACCTACTCCCTAATTCTCAGTAGCCCCTTAGTCTACAGTGGCGACCTGTTTTGTTTGGGTGAAATATCTTTAGAGAAAAAATGACAAAACAGGTGTCTCAAGATGACTATATATAGAAATATATATATATATATATATATATATATATATATATATATATATATATAAGGTTAAATACATGATATAACATGAAATGAAATGTCGTGGAGATAGAATGTATGAAAGACAGAAAAGAAAAACAAGAAAAGAAAAACAATAAACACAGGAAGAAATAAAAATAAAACGATACATTGAACTAGTTTCATTCGGATCAAAGAATGTTTTCAGAATATAAATTCCTTTTTATGAAAATGTTAGTTGATCCAAACGAAACCGGTAAAATCTCTCATTTTATTTATATTTATTTCTGTAGGCAATTGTTTTCCTTTCTCTCTTTCATACACACACTCACTCACACACACACATATATGTGTGTGTATACATATATATATATATATACATATATATATATATATATATATATATATATATATATATATATATATATATATATATATATTTAAGAAGTCTAGTGTAGAGGTTGCGATGAGCTAAGAAAATAGTCCTGAAAAGGGCAGTTTGCCCTGAGACGAACAGTTTATTCTATGAAGGATTGACAGATCGCAAGTGTTGTAGTTTTTGTATTGTAATTCTCAGGACATAGATTATAAGTCACCACTTATGCCCTAAAATCAACACCTTCTTCCCCTGATCAGCCATTTCATGAACGAAAGAATCTGCTTTCAGCAACAAACGACATCGCCATTCAATTGTTCCCGCTGTGCAATCAGTAATTCCACCTTGAATCCTATTCATTACAATTAGGAGTTTAAAGACTTTCAATTTGTTTGCCGAGAAGGCGTGGGGCGCAGGCGCAATATGTCAACATCTTCGCTTCCGGTTGACGAACTGTGGAGAAAATGGAATGATCTGCGTTGGAAGAAATGTAAAACGCTTGTCAATGATTTACAGTAAATGAATGATAACCCTCATATATTTAGTCATATATATATGTATATATATATATATATATATATACATACATATATATATATATATTCATTTATATATATATATATATATATATATATATATATATATTTATATATATATATACATATATATATATGTATACATATATATAAATATATATATACGAACAAATACCTAAATCAACCCATATCCACACTACTTTTCAAGAGCAATAATTTCAACTTTCCCAAAAATATTTCTCAAGTCATTAAGAGGGTAACACCCCTATTTCACAACATTATTATTACTTCCATAAGTACCCACCATTTCTCGGTCATAATACTAATCTTCGATATCTCTAAAACATATCAAATTAAACGGTTTCAAACCATTTAAAACCCCTACAGAGTTACTGCCCTTAGACCGCCCGGATGATACTTTTATTTAAATTCCTTCGGGATTGATTTAAAATTCTTTAATCCAAATTTTAACACGAAATTAATTAATGTTGTTTCTTTTAAACCCCTTTAATCCTTAAACCCATTCTCTCTCCCTAATTCCTTTAGAACACACATCATCAAACCCCAAAACAGTAACGGCCAAATATACGAAACTCATAACATTGACTGACGGGAATTATAAGAAATATTTTTTTATTTTTTATTTTTTTATTTTTTTATTTTTTTTATTTTTTTCATATCTCTTTATATCTCCTCCGGTTTAAATCTCAACTGTTACTTTTCACCCCTCCCCTTTTTTTAAAACCTTATTAAACCTTCCTTACACTAAATTTAAACAAACATACACAACACTCTAAGCAAATAACGCGTCCAAACGAGAGTGATACGTGACTTCACATTTCCGAAACAGATGACAACAGAAGCTGAAGAGAGACGGATGGCTAAGTCCTTCCGTGCTTGAAACCGACGGTACGAATGTTGTACTAATTTTTCTGTACCAAAATAAATATATATATATATATAAATATATAAATATATATATAT
>OY744553.1:9340162-9372662 GCA_963556195.1 Sepiola atlantica
CTCATCAGCCATTTCAAACACGAAAGAATTTGCTCTCTGAGCGACAAACGACGTCGCCATTCAATCGTTCCCGCTGTGCAATCAGTAATTCCACCTTGAAGCCTATTCATTACAATTAGCTGTTTAAAGAGTTTCAATTTGTTTGGCGGGAAACCGTGGAGCGCATGCGTGGAGCGCACCAAGTCGAAATCTCAACTTCCTACTGAGCAAGACGTGATGAATGCGGCGAAAACAGACGACAATCCTCAACAGAAAAGGAAAACGCTCTTCGGTAATTTAAGTTAAATGAATAACTGGAAACACAGCCGTACCAACTAGATCACCTCAATTACGCACACACGTACATATACACAGGTTATTTCAGCAAAACTCGACACTTGAAAACGATAAGGCAATAAGAGCGAAAGATGTGTATGCAGAGACCCGACAGTTTATTTAAAAACAGTTTGAGATATACAGTACATTATTTTTAAATGTAACGGCCGCCGCCAGAGACGACCATCTTAAGGCAGGTGCGAAATTAGTCACACGCTTATGCGACCACGTCCTGGACTGTAGCGGCGAATGCCTCCACGATGGTAACCTTCAGGGAGGCGACCGTGTTGTAAGCGTGCTTGTTGGTATTTGCATCGATCACGTTAGAGAAGAAATAGTATAGTGAAGAGGGCGGAATACTGGTGAACAGCCACGTTTGGGACGTATTGGCCATATGTGCAGGACCGGAGTCTTGCTGGAAGATGTAGGGACATCCGGCGGCGATCTTGTCAATCCAGGGTTTCATCACACTTCTCAGCGTCTCCTGGTATATATCATGACGCCCTCTCACTGGAGATGTCGCCAATGACCATGGCGGAGGACGGAAACTTAAGGTTTTTTCCGGATAGGAACCTCCTCGATGTCTTTGAAGATCCACCAGTTGTTCTGCCTGTTGCTCGTCTGGTTCTGCTCTAAATTGTTTTCATCGGGGAAGATTCTCAGAACCCTGCCGGACCCGTTTTATTAATCTTCCTCCCACAGCGGTAAGATGCGACACAAGATCGAGAAAGTGAGACTTTAAAAGCGAGCGCCTACGAGAAGAGAGAGCACTTCGGCTTACAAAAAACGCTTGGGCGCCTCAGGCAACCAGCAGCAAACCAACCCCTTCTCAAAGGGTGAGAAGGCAAAGCCTGGGAGGGTGCCCCCCCCACCAGAACTGCACATGACAAACCCACAGACCTGCGGAATCAAGGCCCAAAGGCTAAGACGATACCGGTCTATAGGGTGTAGTATACATCGGAACAGATACTACACTTTGATCTTAGCCAAAAGGCCAAGAAAGACCTACCAGACCGTGCTTGAACTGATTTAAAAAAACCGCCGGCTAGGACTTCCTCGAATCCTTAGTGGCAGTTGTGATGAGCATGCAGTGAAACTTGCAATAGGAGGAGTATCCAATGTCCTTCTTGATAGCCCGACGGATCGTCGACTTGTTACAAGCTATGCCAGCGGCAATCTTGGCTTTGCTCTGGCTTCGATTATTGTCGACTGTCTCCTAGACGGCAGTGACAAACTCGTCGGTCCTAAAGACAGATGAAAGAACTTCGTTTGACAGTAAACTCGTCTTTGTTCTCATACGCCTTCCACTTCCTCCGAATGTCCATGACCATTGTCCCCTTGAACGTACCCCAGCCAATCACTTCTATAGGCTTCCTCCCGACGCAAAGAAGAAGCTACTACCGCTGCTCTGCGCTCATATTCATTCCTGGAAAGGTTAGAGAAAACACACGTTAGTTAGTTGTCAACCTATCGGGTTTCTGCATTCACACCTTTTGTTTTTATTATCTATTTCGTTTACTTTTTGTTAAGTTTGCGGATTTTGCTGCAATACCTTTTCTCTATATATAGCCAGACTTCAAGATCAAAGCACTAAATTGCACTACACATACATATATATATATATATATATATATATATATATATATATATATATATATATATATATATATATATACCTATCTTGTTTACCAGTTTAAACGCCAGTGTAATGCTGGTTATATATGGCGTACTTCCTTGCATTTGCAGACCCGCATAAACCAGCATGTTCTATCCCAAATTCGACAAGGAAGGGTAGAATCCCTGTGTCACTCTTTCTCCGCTTCTTTGGAATATACTATTGGCCAGCATTTAGTTGAAAGTTTACGCTGTGCTAGAAGCTATCATATAGAGTGTTTTGAGGTCTTACAGAGAGCAGATTCAAAAAAACAATTAAACATTTTGGAATTTGTCTTCATCGTTATTCGTAATAACACACACACACACACACATATATATATATATATATAAATTGCACTATATATATATATAAATTGCACTATATATATATATAAATATATATATATATATATATGAATCACCCCTCCGAAAAGAGCTATTATATACTTTTTCTATTAAATGATGCTAATTACTTCATTATAAAGTATTATGAGGATTCAAAAGCACTTTTAAAGATATTTATACCTAAAGTTAATTGTGATCACGTTTTTTATTTAACTCGTGTTGTGAGGGAAATATCGAAAAGCATCAATACCCATATTACCTCCCTATATTAATGGTATGCCTATAATTATATTTGAGTGGGGGTATTTTTTATTTATGTTTATTTATTTTCCTTATTTATTTATATATTTATTTATTCATTTTTTTCCCACTATATTTAGTATTTATTTGGCATTTTATTTTGAATGATAATTGTTTTATTGGTTCTTACTCCTTCCTTAAATTATCGTATTTTTTAGTTACCATTACTTCATTAATTTGTACAGTTGAAATCTTACAATTTCCTTTTATATAGGTTACGGTTAAGCTATGACGCTTCGGTTACTTTTGTTGTATGTGATGTGTTCTATATTTAAATGTTTTATATTGTCATCTACTATTAGGTTTACAGTTTTTATTGGCTACATATTCTTATAATATTTCTATACCTTAGAAATTTTCATATTTATGTTGATGAAAGTGTTACTGCCGCATGCGTCTATATCAGATTGTAACGGGATAGGACATATGCGGTTCTATGTAGACAGTTCTGAACTACTTCCTGTCTTTTATTAAATACATTTTCCTTAGACATAACTGTATTGTAGGATTCCAGAATACAGTTGTTACATCTCTTAGATTTGTTCGTTTTGCATTTCCTTGCTCTAGCTAATATATACCATTTTAGGCTGTATTGTATATGTTTTACTATGTACTTCTCTTACATGTTTAGCTGAAGTCGTAGGGACCTTCTTTGACTTTGTATTAGGTTCTTTGAAAGAGTGTATATGGTTTCTAACCCTGTCCGCGCAACTACATGCGTCGAGTCAATGTATGTTCTAATTCTGTTTTCTTCTATGACGTAAATTTATACACTATATCTGAAGTAAACATCTCCCCTCTAAAGGACACTCATTTGTATGGACAATTCATTTTCCTTGGATTTTCGTCAATTTTAAAGGCGTGCAAATACATGGTATAGAACCCAGACGCATGGAAAATTTCCATTATGTCGGAACATTTTATCCCTATATTTATTCATGCATATATATATATATATATATATATATATATATATATATATATATATATATATATATATATATATATATATAAAGTAAGTTAGGATAAACACATTTAGACCATTATTTATGTCAGTTCCGAGAATTCAAACACAAACATTATTTGGCGTACGATCGTTTCCAAGACAATTTTGAAAATTTATTTTGTGTTATACTTTTGATGATGCCAAATGTTTCCTTTATCAGCGCCCTTTATAAAATCGCATACCGAAAAGCTTAAAAAGTCAGTTTATTTCAAAACAACATATATTTATATATTGTGGTTTATACTTGTTTACAGGTTGCAATGTCCGGTGGTGGACACGCATATAGCTCAGGAACTTATTTTTACAAGTCTTACTGCAAATATGGCATACAAGGTTTCCGTTTGTGCATATATATATATATATATATATATATATATATATATATATATATATATATATATATATATATAATTGAGCCCTGTTCGGATGAGTTCAATGTAGCTATAATGCATATTCCAACAACGTTCGTAGAATCTCTCAGTTAGTCTTTCTTGATATGCATAAATAGAACTTAAATCCCCTTTTTCAATGTGGTAATATCCCATGGCCTAATGGTTATAACGTTTGTTTACGGAGTCTAGGTTGACTCTGTGGCAGGAGTTCAAACTGTGTGACCGTCCGAGATTATCATCCCTGCTTTGATGAGAGCGAAAGCTCGAAACGCTAGCGTATGTAGGTAAAAATAATATATATATATATATATATATATATATATATATATATATATATATATATATATATATATATATATATATAACACCTTTTTAACACTTATTTAGTTGCCTCTTACGATGGACACTCATGGATCTCATGTAGGACTATCTGTACATGGAGATGGTCATACTGTGCGCTTGTATGATACACATAGCACACCTTTTTTCTACAAAGCCTGGTTTCAATGGGAAACTGAACTAGATAACTGAGTGCCGATGTAGCACACAGGTTTTATATAAGAATTTCCGTCCTCTATATGAATGATTTAACATTATCTACGGGCCCATCTTACCGAGTGGGGTAGCATCGCGCTTGGGTACTATACCAGGTATTTCTACACCTATAAACACGCATTTTTACTTGACGATAATCCAAGGAAAAATAAATATTTCGCTTTGCTTGTAAAGATATTCAACGGTCAACTGCAAGTGTTTCAAACACGATGCAATTTTTTTTCTGAAGTGAAAAAAGCTTTCACACAGAGACATCCATGTTTAATCCCTGTAAGAAATTGTCAGGATAATTAAATGAAATTCGTGTTAGTGACTGTTTTTATATATCCACGTGGTGTTTGGTCTCGCTATATATAACCAATCAAATTCGTTGTTATTCTCTCCAACAGGTTAATGCTTTCATTAGCCAATGGATGAGCTGCTCTCAAACAAAGTTTCAGCTGACCTTCACTTGACATCTTTTTGTTTTGTTTTGTTTTGCATAGAGGTAAAGCACTCTTTTGTGAATGTGTCGAATTAACAGATGACCTTATTTAAACACGTGCGTGATTATAATAGTTTTATTTCTATTCATTTTGTTATTCCTTGCTATTTTAGAAGTTGTTTTTTTATTTATTAATTTATTTTTGTATGCATTATTGTCCTAAAGAACAGTTCATTTAGTGTATACAGTTGCTTGCTATTGCACTTCGACAATTGAATATGTTTTGCGGATCTTTAAAGTTTAAAATGTAAAACTTCTCATTCAAACATAATCTCTCTCTCTCTCTCTAGGTCTCTCTCTCTATATATATGTATATATATATTTATCTATGTATATATATATATTTATATTCATATATATATATTTATATATATGTATATATATATGTATATATATATATTTATATATATGTATATATATATATTTATATATATGTATATATATGTATATATATATATCTATATATATATATTTATATTCATATATACATATATATTTATAAATATGTATATATATGTATATATATATATTTATATATATATTGATATATATATATATATTTATATATATATTTTTATATATATATATATATTTATATATATATATATATATTTATATATATATATAAATATATATATTTATATATATATATATTTATATATATATTTTTTATATATATATATATTTATATATATATTTATATATATATATTTATATATATATAAATATATTTATATATATATATTTATATATATATATATTCATATATATATAAATATATATATTTATATATATATATATTTATATATATATATGTATATATATATATAAATATATATATATTTATATATATGCATATATATATAAATATATATATTAATATATATATATATATTTATATATATATATATATATTTATATATATTTATATATATATATATTTATATATATATAAATATATATATTTGTATATATATATTTATATATATGTATATATATATATATAAATATTTATGCATATATATATATATATATATAAATATATATATTACTATATATATATATATATATATATATATATATATATATATATATATATATGATCAAAATGTAGTCGATATGACGGAAACATGCTAAACAAAAATCTTGAGCCGTTTCGCCATTGCTAAGATTCTCAAGATAGCGTGAATATATGCGAAAATAAATACGGTATCTTTGTACTCTCTCATTATGACCACTTACGATATATTTCAGTGACATAATTCAAAATGGCCGCCTCCTATAAACAAACTCGCGTATATATAAACCCGCAATTACACACAAGTGCGTGAGTGTCAACGATTAAATTTAGCGCGTTAACAACTTAAATACTCTTTTAATTCATTCTATTCTCTTCGACACAAACCGAAACGTTTTGTTTGCGCAAGTTATACTCTTTTGTGGGCATGCGCAGTGAAGGCCGTGACATCAAGCCGTTCTTTCATTGCAAAATGGTCAACACCATTTTGTATCTATGCCGATGTCGTTCCCCTCTTTATTATGTCGTATGTGTATTTCTTCATGATTAATTCAAGATGGCGCCGGATAATCTTTAATGGACGCATTAACGTCCAGATACTTTGTATTAAGTGTTCGCGTTAAAGTTTGTCAGCAACGCTTAATGGCGTTGAAGTCCCGATTTTGTATTGGCCTAATGAAAATCCGCTGGTCACTATTGTGTGGCGACCGTGTCAGTCATGAAAGGATTCAGGCTTGGAATCTGTTTAGATAAAATGGATTTTCTTTTGGTCCGGATATCGAAGGAGGAAAATAAACACAAGAAAAGGAAAATAGCAACAGAGAAATACAATAAAGAAAGAAATAAACTTTCAATCGTACGCTATTTTCTAAATGTTATTTCCTTTCATTCGTTTTGTATTTCTTTCTTGTTAAGTTTTATCCTTTCATTTGCTTTGACCTCTTTCTTTCACGTTCTTTTCTTTGTCATTTCTTTCTAAATATAGAATATAGAAAGAAATAACCTTTCAGTCATCCGCCATTTTCTAAATGGTTTTTTCCGTTCATTTTTTTTTTATTTCTTTCTTTTTACGGGTTTTTTTTTCTTTTGTTTTCACGTTCTTTTCTTTCACTTAATTTTCTTGTTCCTTTTTCTAAATATACAATAAAGAAAGAAATACACTTTCAATCGTCCGCCATTTTTTAAAAATTATTTCCTTTCATTCGTTTTGCATTTCTTTCTTTTTACGCTTATTCTTTCATTTGCTATTCCCTCTTATTTTCACGTTCTTTTCTTTCACTTTTTTCTTTGTCCTTTCTTTCTAAATATATAATAAAGCAATAAAGAAAATTTCAATCGCAGCTATTTTCTAAATGTTAAATAGAAACACAAAATAATATAAGTTCATTCGTTTTGTAATTTTACTTTTTACCTTTTTTGTTTCTTTCTTTGTTTTTCCTTTCTTCTACTTCTTGCTTTGTTCTTTCCTTTTTTTCTCGTTTTCTTAATGTTTTTTATGTTGTCTTTCTCTCTTTCTGCCTATCTTCTTTCATCCCCTTTCTTTCTTTTTCTTTCTGTATTTTCTTTTTTATTTATTTCTGTCTTTCGTTCTTTTTTCGTTTGTTCACATTACTTGCTATCTCTTTTCTTTCTTTATCGCTTATTTCTCTCTCTCTTTCTCTTATTATAAATGAACACGAGAAGAAAAATAACGGAAGAAAAATACAACAATGAAAGAAACAAACTTTCATTCACCCGCCATTTTATACACTTTATTTTCTTTCATTCATTTCGTTTTCAATTTTTTATCGTTTTCTTACTCTTATTTAAATTTTCTTTATTTCTACCACATATTTTTTATCGTTTTCTTACTCTTATTTAAATTTTCTTTATTTCTACCACATATTTTTTATCGTTTTCTTACTCTTATTTAAATTTTCTTTATTTCTACCACTTTTTTGGCGTTTTCTTACTCTTATTTAAATTTTCTTTATTTCTACCACTTTTTTGGCGTTTTCTTACTCTTATTTACATCTTCTTTATTTCTACCACTTTTTTTGGCGTTTTCTTACTCTTATTTAAATTTTCTTTATTTCTACTACTTTTTGGCGTTTTCTTACTTTTATTTAAATTTTCTTTATTTCTACCACTTTTTTCGCGTTTTCTTACTTTTATTTAAATTTTCTTTATTTCTACCACTTTTTTGGCGTTTTCTTACTTTTATTTAAATTTTCTTTATTTCTACCACTTTTTTCGCGTTTTCTTACTCTTATTTAAATTTTCTTTATTTCTATCATTTTTTGCTGTCATTCTCTCATTGCTTTTTTAATCTTAATACATTTGACATTCCGTTCATATTTTATCTATTTTTCGTCTAATTTATTTCTTAATCTTTTCTTTTATTGTTTTTTCTTTGTTTACATTTTATTTTTTACTCTCTTTCATAATTTTCTTATATCATTCTTTCTATTTGACGCCCTTGTAAATGTTAAATTCTTTTTCCCATCATTTATTTAATAATTCCCTTTCTTTTGTTCTTGTTTTTTTTATTTCCTTTCCGTTTACATTCATTTTTCTTTCTTTCTGTATCTCTTTCAAGATATTTTAACATCTTGGTTATATCTTGTTTATTTTTCGTCTCATTTATAGTTAGTTTTCTGTTAATCCATTCTTTCTTTTGTTTCCTTTGTCTTTGTTCGCTTTTTTATTTTCCTTTTCTTTTATTTTTATTTTTCTTTCTTTTGTTCTTTCTTTCTTTCTTTTTTTCTTTTGTCTTTGTTCGCTTTTTTCTTTTCCTTTTCTTTCTTTTTCTTTTTCTTTCTTTTGTTCTTCCTTTCTTTCTTTTTTTCTTTTGTCTTTGTTCGCTTTTTTCTTTTCCTTTTCTTTATTTTTCTTTTTCTTTCTTTTGTTCTTCCTTTCTTTCTTTTTTCTTTTGTCTTTGTTCGCTTTTTTCTTTTCCTTTTCTTTATTTTTCTTTTTCTTTCTTTTGTTCTTCCTTTTTTTCTTTTTTTCTTTTGTCTTTGTTCGCTTTTTTCTCTTCCTTTCCTTTCTTTTTCTTTTTCTTTCTTTTGTTCTTCCTTTCTTTCTTTTTTTCTTTGTTCGCTTTTTTCTTTTCCTTTTCTTTATTTTTCTTTTTCTTTCTTTTGTTCTTCCTTTCTTTCTTTTTTTCTTTTGTCTTTGTTCGCTTTTTTCTTTTCCTTTCTTTTTCTTTTTCTTTCTTTTGTTCTTCCTTTCTTTTTTACTTTTGTCTTTGTTCGCTTTTTTCTTTTCCTTTCCTTTATTTTTCTTTTTCATCTTTTGTTCTTCCTTCCTTTCTTTTTTTTCTTTTGTTTTTATTCGCTTTTTTCTTTTCCTTTTCTTTCTTTTTCTTTTTCTTTCTTTTGTTCTTCCTTTCTTTCTTTTTTTCTTTTGTCTTTGTTCGCTTTTTTCTTTTGCTTTTTTTTATTTTTCTTTTTCTTTCTTTTGGTCTTTCTTTCTTTCTTTTTTTCTTTTGTCTTTGTTCGCTTTTTTCTTTTCCTTTCCTTTCTTTTTCTTTTTCTTTCTTTTGTTCTTTCTTTCTTTCTTTTTTTCTTTTGTCTTTGTTCGCTTTTTTCTTTTCCTTTTCTTTCTTTTTCTTTTACTTTCTTTTGTTCTTCCTTTCTTTCTTTTTTCTTTTGTCTTTGTTCGCTTTTTTCTTTTCCTTTTCTTTATTTTTCTTTTTCTTTATTTTGTTCTTCCTTTCTTTCTTTTTTCTTTTGTCTTTGTTCGCTTTTTTCTTTTCCTTTTCTTTATTTTTCTTTTTCTTTCTTTTGTTCTTCCTTTCTTTCTTTTTTTCTTTTGTCTTTGTTCGCTTTTTTCTCTTCCTTTCCTTTCTTTTTCTTTTTCTTTCTTTTGTTCTTCCTTTCTTTCTTTTTTTCTTTGTTCGCTTTTTTCTTTTCCTTTTCTTTCTTTTTCTTTTTCTTTCTTTTGTTCTTCCTTTCTTTCTTTTTTTCTTTTGTCTTTGTTCGCTTTTTTCTTTTCCTTTTCTTTATTTTTCTTTTTCTTTCTTTTGTTCTTCCTTTCTTTCTTTTTTCTTTTATCTTTGTTCACTTTTTTCTTTTCCTTTTCTTTATTTTTCTTTTTCTTTCTTTTGTTCTTCCTTTTTTTCTTTTTTTCTTTTGTCTTTGTTCGCTTTTTTCTCTTCCTTTCCTTTCTTTTTCTTTTTCTTTCTTTTGTTCTTCCTTTCTTTCTTTTTTTCTTTGTTCGCTTTTTTCTTTTCCTTTTCTTTATTTTTCTTTTTCTTTCTTTTGTTCTTCCTTTCTTTCTTTTTTTCTTTTGTCTTTGTTCGCTTTTTTCTTTTCCTTTCTTTTTCTTTTTCTTTCTTTTGTTCTTCCTTTCTTTTTTACTTTTGTCTTTGTTCGCTTTTTTCTTTTCCTTTCCTTTATTTTTCTTTTTCATCTTTTGTTCTTCCTTCCTTTCTTTTTTTTCTTTTGTTTTTATTCGCTTTTTTCTTTTCCTTTTCTTTCTTTTTCTTTTTCTTTCTTTTGTTCTTCCTTTCTTTCTTTTTTTCTTTTGTCTTTGTTCGCTTTTTTCTTTTGCTTTTTTTTATTTTTCTTTTTCTTTCTTTTGGTCTTTCTTTCTTTCTTTTTTCTTTTGTCTTTGTTCGCTTTTTTCTTTTCCTTTCCTTTCTTTTTCTTTTTCTTTCTTTTGTTCTTTCTTTCTTTCTTTTTTTCTTTTGTCTTTGTTCGCTTTTTTCTTTTCCTTTTCTTTCTTTTTCTTTTACTTTCTTTTGTTCTTCCTTTCTTTCTTTTTTCTTTTGTCTTTGTTCGCTTTTTTCTTTTCCTTTTCTTTATTTTTCTTTTTCTTTATTTTGTTCTTCCTTTCTTTCTTTTTTCTTTTGTCTTTGTTCGCTTTTTTCTTTTCCTTTTCTTTATTTTTCTTTTTCTTTCTTTTGTTCTTCCTTTCTTTCTTTTTTTCTTTTGTCTTTGTTCGCTTTTTTCTCTTCCTTTCCTTTCTTTTTCTTTTTCTTTCTTTTGTTCTTCCTTTCTTTCTTTTTTTCTTTGTTCGCTTTTTTCTTTTCCTTTTCTTTCTTTTTCTTTTTCTTTCTTTTGTTCTTCCTTTCTTTCTTTTTTTCTTTTGTCTTTGTTCGCTTTTTTCTTTTCCTTTCCTTTATTTTTCTTTTTCTTTCTTTTGTTCTTCCTTTCTTTCTTTTTTTCTTTTGTCTTTGTTCGCTTTTTTCTTTTCCTTTTCTTTATTTTTCTTTTTCTTTCTTTTGTCCTTCTTTTCTTTCTTTTTTTCTTTTGTCTTTGTGCGCTTTTTTCTTTTCCTTTCCTTTATTTTTCTTTTTCTTTCTTTTGTTCTTCCTTTCTTTCTTTTTTACTTTTGTCTTTGTTCGCTTTTTTCTTTTCCTTTCCTTTATTTTTCTTTTTCATCTTTTGTTCTTCCTTTCTTTCTTTTTTTTCTTTTGTTTTTATTCGCTTTTTTCTTTTCCTTTTCTTTATTTTTCTTTTTCTTTCTTTTGTTCTTCCTTTCTTTCTTTTTTTCTTTTGTCTTTGTCCGCTTTTTTCTTTTCCTTTTTTTTATTTTTCTTTTTCTTTCTTTTGGTCTTTCTTTCTTTCTTTTTTTCTTTTGTCTTTGTTCGCTTTTTTCTTTTCCTTTCCTTTCTATTTCTTTTTCTTTCTTTTGTTCTTTCTTTCTTTCTTTTTTTCTTTTGTTTTTATTCGCTTTTTTCTTTTCCTTTTCTTTACTTTTCTTTTTCTTTATTTTGTTCTTCCTTTCTTTTTTTTTTCTTTTGTCATTGTTCGCTTTTTTCTTTTCCTTTTCTTTCTTTTTCTTTTTCTTTCTTTTGTTCTTCCTTTCTTTCTTTTTTTCTTTTGTCTTTGTTCGCTTTTTTCTTTTCCTCTTCTTAATTTTTCTTTTTCTTTATTTTGTTCTTCCTTTCTTTTTTTTTTCTTTTGTCATTGTTCGCTTTATTCTTTTCCTTTTCTTTCTTTTTGTTTTTCTTTCTTTTGTTCTTCCTTTCTTTCTTTTTTTCTTTTGTCTTTGTTCGCTTTTTTCTGTTCCTTTTCTTTCTTTTTCTTTTTCTTTTTCTTTCTTTTGTTCTTCCTTTCTTTCTTTTTTTCTTTTGTCTTTGTTCGCTTTTTTCTTTTCCTTTCCTTTCTTTTTCTTTTTCTTTCTTTTGTTCTGCCTTTCTTTTTTTCTTTTGTCTTTGTTCGCTTTTTTCTTTTCCTTTCCTTTATTTTTCTTGTTCTTTCTTTTGTTCTTCCTTTCTTTCTTTTTTTCTTTTGTTTTTATTCGCTTTTTTCTTTTCCTTTTCTTTATTTTTCTTTTTCTTTCTTTTGTTCTTCCTTTCTTTCTTTTTTTCTTTTGTCTTTGTTCCCTTTTTTCTTTTCCTTTCCTTTATTTTTCTTTTTCTTTCTTTTGGTCTTTCTTTCTTTCTTTTTTTATTTTGTCTTTGTTCGCTTTTTTCTTTTCCTTTTCTTTTTTTTCTTTTTCTTTGTTTTGTTCTTTCTTTCTTTTTTTCTTTTGTCTTTGCTCGCTTTTTTCTTTTCTTTTTCTTTCTTTTGTTCTTCCTTTCTTTTTTTTTCTTTTGTCATTGTTCGCTTTTTCTTTTCTTTTTCTTTCTTTTTCTTTTTCTTTCTTTTGTACTTCCTTTCTTTCTTTTTTCTTTTGTCTTTGTTCGCTTTTTTTTTTCCTTTTCTTTATTTTTCTTTTTCTTTCTTTTGTTCTTCCTTTCTTTCTTTTTTCTTTTGTCTTTGTTCGCTTTTTTCTTTTCCTTTCCTTTATTTTTCTTTTTCTTTCTTTTGGTCTTCCTTTCTTTCTTTTTTTCTTTTGTCTTTGTTCGCTTTTTTCTTTTCTTTTTCTTTCTTTTTCTTTTTCTTTCTTTTCTTCTTCCTTTCTGTCTTTTTTCTTTTGTCTTTGTTCGCTTTTTTCTTTTCCTTTTCTTTCTTTTTCTTTTTCTTTCTTTTGTTCTTCCTTTCTTTCTTTTTTTCTATTGTCTTTATTTGCTTTTTTCTTTTCCTTTTCTTTATTTTTCTTTTTATTTCTTTTGTTCTTCGTTTCTTTCTTTTTTCCTTTTGTCTTTGTTCGCTTTTTTCTTTTCCTTTTCTTTCTTTTTCTTTTTCTTTCTTTTGTTTTACTTTTCCCTCTTTTTTTCTGCATATATTTGATCCCTTGGTTAAATATTATTTCTTTTTCACCTTATTTGTTTTCTATGTTGCCGTTCATCCATTCTTTCATTCTGTTTTCTTTCTTTTTTCTTTTTTTTCCCTTCCTTCTTTCTTATCTTCCATTTTCTATCTTTCTATTTTTCCATTGTTTGTTTCCTTCTTTTTATCTTCTGTTTTATATCTTTCCATTTTCTTTATTATTCGTTTTCGTTCTTTCTTTCATTTTTCTTTCTTTCTTTTTTATTTCTTTCTTCCTGCATACGTTTGACACCCTGGTAATAATTTAGTTCTTTCTTGCCTAATTTATTTCTATACTTTTTCTTTCGTCTTATCTTTCTTTCCCCTATAATTAAGGGTATGACTACATATCAACCAAACCATTTCATTATCACATCACTACAGTATAAATCTCTATGCATGGGTGGATGAAGTGTGTGAGGTGCGCTGAAGAAAAATTCCCACCAGTAAAATACATAGCCCTGTTGTGCTCGCATACCCTTAATGACAATAAAAGTGTAAACATTTGGGAATTTCCTTGCTTTTGTACATTTGGTATATATGAATTTTCATCTTAACCCTATTAAGGGCATATGATTTTAGTATACTGACATTTATCATAGAATGTCACTACTTTTGTAAAGGCTATGCCTCAATACAATGGTCATTTTAAAGGTTTTTTGGAATTTTCTAATCAAGGTATATGGTAAACTGAAATTAAAATGCTATCAACTAGACGTTAGAACCTCTATCTTTGCCAAAAATCAGCTGAATCCATTAAATAGTTGATGAGATACAGGGTGGCACATACGTACGTAGTACGTACACACGGATAACACAAAATCATGCCTGACCTTTCTGGATCTCTGAGTTGCCTTGACTAATGATGCTGAAATTCTACACACTTATAGAATCTATCAAAATATATTTTGTGCAAAGTAATTTGGTTTATTGATTTTTGAGTTATGATTGATCAAAGAAATGAGATTTCTAGCATAGACCATTCGTGTAGTCTATTTAGGGATAGAGCGCTCTCGCGCCTCCCTTGATTTCATTTTCGCCTAAATTATTCCTTAAGTTTACTGTTATTTGTTTGTGCTTTCTTTTTTCTTTATTTTGTTCTTTCTGTCTGCGTATCTATATATTAATACACTAGCGTGTACCTACCTATCTACCTACTTACATACATACCCGTGTGACGCTCTGACACCCACTTTTACGAAGATCGAATCGCCCGATCGCCGGAGATTTATTTAAACATTTTTTTAACGGTGAGCTAAATATACATAGAAGGATGTAAGGGTAAGACAGTAAGTACTTACTTTGTCCACGGGGAGAGAGAGGGGAGAGAAGGAAGTAAAAGCGCAGAGGGGATAGGAAGGGAGGAAGAGATAGGAGAGAGAAAGGTGCAGAGAGAGAAACACCGTGGAATTTTCACTGGGCCTCGCTAGTATTTAATACATAGGCTTTGAATTACTTATATATACACATAAAAAAAATTCCGAAACAAAATAAAACTTTCTCAAGTCTTCTGTGTTCCTCGTTTGTCATTAGGATTTTTTTTTAATTAATTTTAATTTTACTCTATTTTATTCTTGATTACTAAAAGTAACAAGCCGCACGTTTGCGTGGTCCTCCTTTGTATGTGACTCGATGTGGCGAGTGTAAAATGCAATAAATTTGGGCAATTTGGGGCATTTTTGACCCCCCCCCTTTGACCCCTTGGGGGCGCGAACCAGAATTTTTCTGAGGTCAAGGATGCTCATTTTATATCCAGAACAATTGCCTCTACATTTTGGCCAAGTTTCAGAAAAATTGAATGGATGGATCAAACGTTATGGGAGAAAAGGGTAATTTTTGCCATTTTGGGGGCTTTTGACCCCCTGGGGGCGCGAACCATATGTTTTCCAAGGTCAGCGATACTTATTTCCTATTATGAACAATTGCCTCCACATTTTGGCCAGGTTTCAGAGAAATTGAATGGATGGATGAAAAGTTATGCGGCAAAAAATGTCATTTTTTGCCATTTCGGGGCCTTTTGACGCCCTGGGGGGCTAACCAGATTTTTTTTCAAAAATCGGAGAATGTCACTTTCTAACCTCACGAGAGTTACAACTTCATGCAAACTTTCAGAGAAATTCAATGGATGGTTGTGGAGAAAAATCCGAACGGACGGACGGACAGCCTCAAAACATAAGTCGCCCGATTTTATAAATCGGGGGACCAATACTATGTTCTAAGGGACAGCTTTCTGCAGGTTGAAGATTCAATGCTAATTACGGGATATGCGGTGTTTTTCGTCGAGGGATGAGGATTTCAATGGCAGTAGCCACACCTATTCCCGAGTTATAATTAGTACGCAAATAAAAAATGGCTAAGCGGATTAAATATAAAATTCGGCTAATTCGAAGGAAACTTTTGTTTATCTACGTACCAATAAGCAACGTTGTGCAGGATACTATAGGTAGAGTTTGTTTACGCTGCAATACCGGTTTAAGAAATTGAGGAAATCACAACCGTACTTATATATTAGATAAGTTTCAAATGTAGAAATAAATATACATAAACTATTAATTGTGAAGAGACTTGGACATCCTGCATTTCAATTCTATGATCCTAATAATAAATAAATACGCAGCAGGTAAATCTATTTTTAAAAAAAAACTCACTTTTCACAAATACAGAAATAAGAAAAATAAATTTGTATTATTCGGAGTTTTAGTCACCACAATACCATATTTACTCTCGGGACCGTCCTACTTAAAATGAGCCGAATTGGTTTGAAATTTTTATTTTTAACAAATCTAGTTATACAGGGTGGGCAAAAATAAGGGTCCTATTTTTTAAAATTCATAACTTTTTTATTTTTATTTTTTTTTTTTTTAATTTTTTTTTAGAATAAGTAAAGGACCCCTTCCGAAGCAAGCATGAGCCGTATTAGCCTTAAGGAACGTACCCTCATTTAGAAAACATTATTTTTGCTTAAAAAACTCAAAACAGTGTAAAAAACAATACTTTAGTTTTTGTAAGTTTTAAGAAGTGTTTTTCGGCTAAAATTTGTTTTGTTTATTTCAAAAAATCTCGGAAGGGTCAGTCTACACACACATAAAGTTTGGTGAGTTTAACTTTTATTTTGTGGAAGTTATTCAAATTCAAGTTATTCAAATTTAAAGATAGGACCCTTATTTTGGCCCACCCTGTATATACATCTATTGGATTATAACGGAGAATGGGAGAAAGAAGAGCAAACAGCGGTTAGTAAGACCCTTCCATTTTTTTCTAAATAATAGACTGTCCACTGTTTTCCGGTTTGTTTAGAACCGAAAATAGAGACTTTGATTAAAAAGATCATATTGTTGGAAGAAATGAGAGTGTTTCATAAAAGACGGCCGGTGAACATTTATATATGAAAGCATGATGCTATATATTTATTGTTCGGTTGCAGCCAACGAGTCGAGCCTGCACACGGGTTAATAGAGATCGGGTAATTTTGTTTTTGACAATTCGTCGATCATTATATGATTGTAATGACAAACGAGACAAACAGAAAACTTGAGAGCGTCTTATTATGTACTTTTGTATCAATGAGTCATCGTTTATCAAGGCCCAAAAGCCACTCGAGGATATAAGTTAATCAGACAGTTAAAACTGGGCAGAATTATATTATTTAAGAGGAGGACTTGACAAAAATTTGTAAACATTGGACTTGAATACGATCATGTTGTATTTAGGTGGGAAACTGCCTCGTGGTATTGTATTCTACAGACGGATAGTTCTTGGAAATAAACTTTGCTCATGGAAGTATCGTTTAGTTTTAGGTACATAGGAAGAAAGTATTATCATTTACAGTTACAGTGGTTGTAGCTAGACGACTTCTTGCTGTAAATGTTTTAGAGCGGGGAACCAGATATTGGAGCTCAGTTGTGCACCCACCATGAAAATAACGGTACTTATATCGATCTTGACCCAGTTTTCGCGAGTTTCTTGTCGGAAGCGTCCGGCTATCCTACGCAAACGCACGAGAGATGCCGAGCCGATTTGTACCAGACGACAATTTTGATACGGTGCTGCGTCCTATGATTTTAAGTTATATTTTCAAGAAATTTTCTAAAAGAAACAACAACAAAAAATCAAGCAAAACATAGCGAAGTTACTGTTATCAAATAAATATTTTTTGTTATTTTGATACGTTGCTGCGTCCTATAATTTTTAGTTATATTTGAAAGAAATTTTTTGAACAACAAAACAAATAAAAGAAGCAAAACAGAGCAAAATTACTGTTATCAAATAAATATTTTTAACCATAACCTTAACCCTTACCCTAAACCCTAACCCTAACCCTAACCCTAAACCCTTACCCTAAATCTAACTCTAAACCCTAACCCTAAACCGTAACACTAACTCTAACACTAACCCTAAACCCTAACCGTAAACCCTAAACCCTAACCCTAACCCTAACCCTAAACCCTAACCCTAACCCTAAACCTTAACCCTAACCCCTAATCCCTAACCCCTTATCCCTAACCCTAAATACTAACCCTAACCCTAACCGTAACCCTAAAAACAAAAAAACAAAACAAGCAAAACATTATAATCATAGGACGCAGCACCGTATCAAAATAGTCGCCTGGTACAAATCGGCTCGTCAACACTCGGGCGTTTACGTAGGACAGCCGAACGCTTCCGAGTCGAACCTCACGAAAACTGGGTCAGGATCGATATCAGTACCAGGTTTTCTATCGTTCCAATGTCAAGAAGAGAAAAAGACACCCTCACTAGATTTCGAACTTGATTTTGTACTTTATCAAACCATGAAATAGTGATCTGAGTGACACCTCCCCAGATGTGGCCACCATACTCCATTTTACGGCGTATTGGAGTCTAATACAGATAGAAGATGGCATCAGAAATAGTGTAGTATCTGTTCTGTTCTATGGGCCCATCCTCCCAAGCATTACGTCTTTTTTTTGGGGGGATAGTGTAGTATATGTTCTTTTGATATGAGATCGACCTCCCAGGCAGCACCTCCTCCTTTCTGGGGTAACATATGTAAACAAGAAATTGTCACAATCTACTGTTCATTAGAAAAATACTTACATCATATATACTAGCAAAATATATTTCAATGCTAAATTTAAGGTGGGTAGTGTAATATATATTCTTTTGTCATGATATCATCCTCCCAAGTATTACCTTCTCTTTTGGGTGTAGTGTAGTATCTGTTCTGTTGTAAAGAGACCATAGTATTTCAGTGGATCTCTAATACCAAAAAGGGGGCGAGACTCAGTTATATCACTAGCGAAGAAGCTTTGCTAACTGGGATGGAGTCTGATAAAACCTAAGTCAGCGTTCACTATTCCTCGTCAGGGAACACTTACCCAAACTTGGTTCGTCTATAAGGTAGCGGTGTATATCGATCCCCTTTTAAATAGTGCAGAGTGAAATCTCCTCCTATCACATCTGATTTTGACTTTAAGCTGATGTTAAAAAAAACCAACTTTCTGGTAAAAAAAAGATTGTAACAGTTGTTTCATTTCAATTTTCAAGAGCCGAAAACAAGCAAGACAGCTTCTAAGTAGAGAGGAAAAAAGTCGAAAAGGGCCAGGACTTATTTGTACCACTAACGAAGAGACTTTACTAACTCGGATGGGGTCTAATAAGACTCCAGGTTGGTGTGCACCATGCCTAGGTAGGGAATACATACTCAAACTTGGTTCGTCCAAAATCACATAACCTCCTTTTAAATAGAGCAAAGTGCAATCTCCTCCTATCACATCTGATTTTTACTTTAAGCTTCTGCTTAAAGTGCGAAATCAGATCGTAATTAGAGTGCGATCCCCCACTATATATATGAGGTTCACACTACTAGTCTAGTAACAGCTAAGATGGTAAGAACCACCACGTGTTTGTCCCTCGGCCACGAAAGTATCACATTTAGATAGAGCGGGACATATTAGGTTAGAGCCTCTTTCTTTTGCATCCTGCACAAGAGGAGAGAGAAATGGTTGGTGCACCAGCCCAGATGTTTTAGTGCTGAAATATTTAGGCTGGTGCACCAACCATTGCGAATGGGCGAATCGTAGCTTTATAGAGATATAAGACATTGGCAGGTGGAGCCTACCTTCATTTGTATTACACCCCGTCCAATTCCACAGACGGCTTTTTTTCTCATCCATCTGCGATAATAGAAAAAAAAACTAATCCTGAAATCGATTTCGCTAACTAAATTAGCGAGTACAATCCGGCGGCAACTTCAAAGGCTTCCTAAAAATCAGACTAGTTGAACCGGGCCGTTATTCTGCACTCAAAGGCCCGCCTTAAATCAGCTCATCGCTGTCACTATTTGACAGGTGTGGTGCAACGGGTCATAATAATTAAACCGTAAATAAATTAAATACCCGGATAAAACATTGCCCTTTGAGAAACAAAATGGCCGCCCGTCCGAGCAACCGAGATTTCAAACTCGTTTCATGTGACATCATTAATCGCGTACAACACCCGCGCTGAAACGCTGACTTACGGTTCATTTTTCACCGATATTCTTACATTCTTTTCTTCGTTGATTCCTTTATTCATTTATTCTTATATTCTTTAATTATGTTGTTCTGTTATTTTTTAATTATTATTTCATTCTTTCTTATTTCATTATTATATTTCATTAATTCTTGTTTTTTTCTTTGTTTATTCTTTTTTCTTTCATTTTTTTATTTTTTGTATTTTTATATTTCTTTCCATTATTTATTTTTTTATTTTTGTATTATTTCATTTTTTATTCGGTAATTATTTTGTTCTTTTTTCTTTTGTTCTTTTATTTCTTTCATTTTTGTATTCCTTCTTTTATTTATTTATTTATTTTTGTATTATTTAATTTTTTTTATTCGGTAATTATTATTTTTTTGTTTGTTTCATTATTGTATTCCTTTATTCTTATCTTTTCTTCGTTTATTCTTTTATTTTATTCTTTTATTCTTTTATTCTTACATTCGTTCATTCTTTATCTTCATGTATTCATTCATTTTTTACCGATATTCTTACATTCTTTTCTTCTTTTATTCATTTATTCTTATATTCTGTAATTATGTTGTTCTCTTATTTTTTTAATTATTATTTCATTCTTTAATTCTTTCTTATTTCATTAATTTTTTGTTTTTTTTACTTGTTTATTCTTTTTTCTTTCATTCTTTTATTTTTTCATTATTATATTTCATTATTTCATTTTCTATTAGGTAATTATTTTTTTCTTTCATTCTTTTATTTCTTTCATTTTTATATTCCTTCTTTTATTTATTTATTTTTGTATTATTAGATTTTTTTTATTCGGTAATTATTTTGTTTATTTTTTGTTTCATTATTATATTCCTTTATTCTTATCTTTTCTTCGTTTATTCTTTCATTATTTTATTCTTTTATTCTTTCATTCTTTCATTCTTTATATTCATGCATTCATTCATTTTTTTGTCTTAGTGTCATTCATTCATTCTTATATTCGGTGATTAGTTTATTCTTTTTTATTTCATTAATTTATTCATTCATTTTTCGCTATTTTATTCGTTGTCCTTTTTTATTCTTTTATTTTTTATTATTTTATTCTTTTATTCTTTCATTCTTTTATGTTTATATTCATGTATTCATTCATTTTTCTGTATTAGTTCATTCATTCATTCTTATATTCGGTGAATAGTTTATTCTTTTTTATTTCATTAATTTATTCATTCATTTTTCGCTATTTTATTCGTTGTCCTTTTTTATTCTTTTAGCTTTTTATTCGGTCTATATTTATTCTAATATTCTTTCAATTGCATTCTTTAATACTTCGTTATTTAAATCTTTTTTCTCATTTTTTGCTTTAATTTTAATTTTTAATTTTTTTTTTTAAATTCTCTTATTATTTTGCTATTTTATTCGTTTCTGCATTTATTCTTTTATTCTTATATTCTTTATTCTTTTATTTATATATTCTTCATTCTTTTGTTATATATTATTTATTTCAGTCATTCTCTGCTTTCAATTTTTCTTCATTATTTTTTCTTTAATTATGTTATTCTGTGTTTCCTTTGTTATGTCTTTTAATCATCATTCATTTATTTCTTTTTAGTTCTTCATTCTTTCATTCTATCATTATTTCATTCTTTCATTCGTATATTCTTTCATGTCTATGTTCCTTCATTATTTGCTCTTCATTTTTTATTCTTTCAATTTTTGTTCTTTACATTCATATACTTATATTCTCTCATTCTTTAATTATTTTATTCCCTAATTCTGTTATTCTTTTTGACTTCATTCTTGTCTACTTTCAACTTGTTTCATTCTTTAATTCATATTTCATTATTTTATGCTTTCATTCCGTTCATTTATTTTCCTTGTTCTTTTATTCAATTTTATTGCTTGTTCTTTTATTTTTCATTCTTTCATTCTTTTATTCTTTCATTCATTTATTCTTTCATTCTGCATTCTTTCGTTTATTCTTTTGAAACCATTTGAGAAATGCGATCTTATATAAGTGCTAATGTAAAAAAAAATGACACTGGATTTGTAACGTGCAACTGAGGTTAGATTGACTCAAGACTTTTGAAGTGATTTTACCATAGAAATGCCGTATAATTACGCTCAAGTTTGAAATGCGATTCATTGCTAAACGTATTCTAGATATTTTGTGATGACAAATTTATTCGGTTGCTGCTGTGATTGTTGTTGTGGTTGTTGTTGTTGTTATTGTTGTAATTGTTGTAATTGTTGCTGCTTTTATTGTTATTGTTGTTGTTGTTGCTACTTTTGTTTTTGTTCATATTTTTGTTTTCTTTTTCTTATTGCTTTTTGGCCTTATGTATAGAGCTTGTGTATGTGTAGACTATATCGATATTATTCGGGATAATAATAACAAGATACATTTAAAATCCATATAACTTCCAAAACATAGCCCACATTACCCACCCGTACGGCTAGCAGCTGTGTTTAAAAATTAAGAATGATCGCTTAATTAATTTTTTAGTAAATCGTGTAGATGGAAAAATATGAACAGATAATAATACCTATCTCTCTCTCTCTCTCTCTCTCTCTCTCTCTCTCTCTCTATATATATATATATATATATATATATATATATATATATATATATATATATATATATAAAGTAATCCAACAAAAGATATAAGCGTCAACTAATATCTTATAATTAGTGAAACCTCCGGATAAAAATTCTAATAACATTTGATTGACACCTTATTTTATTACTTCATTTTATATTATAATATATATATATATATATATATATATATATATATATATATATATATATATATATATATATATTTATTTATTACTGTCATATATATATATACATATTTGTTACTGTCATATATATATATTTGAGAAATGCGATCTTATATAAGTGCTAATGTAAACAAAATGACACTGAATTTGAACGTGCAATTGAGGTTAGATTGACTCAATACTTTTTAAGTTATTTTACCATACATATATAGTACTCAAGTTTATAAAAAAGATGTTTTTAAGATGAATAAATAATTCATTTTTAAAAACAAATAATCTGCGTTGTCGAAGGTTTTCTAAATATTTTATAAAAAATATATCTTCGTGATTATTGCCACCCACCCAGCGCTTCAAATTGTGTGACTTTTCAAAGTATTCTTCCACGCCGACAACGTGACACACAGCCATATCAACACTTTTCTCTCTTCGTCAAAACACCTAGACGGATTTTCAACTTGGCCACGAGAATGTCTCAACCAAGAGGAAAAAAGAAAAAAAAGAGAAAAAGAAGAAATATTCTTCTGAAGATGGTATATTTACCGAAAGTACTCAAGTTTAAAAAAAATGTTTTTAAGATGAATAAATAATTTATTTTTAAAAATAAATAATCTGTGTTGTGCAAGGTTTTCTAAATATTTTATTTTCGTTGATATATATATATATATATATATATATATATATATATATATATATATATATATATATATGACAGCAATAAATATTTTTAAAATACTATCTGAACACTTTATATAAGTTTCACGATAAATCCGATATTCAGACGTGCATTTCTATCCCACGTTTTTAAGCGAGCTTAAACTAAAATCAAATAACGTTGATAATAAGTTAAAAAATTAACAGCTCAAAAAACGCTGACAAAAAAGGCTGAAAAGCTGCAAAAGTAGAAATCTTAAAAATCTTTAAAAACTTTAAAAAACTTAAAAGCTGATAAAATAAAAGGCTTCAAAAATGTCTGAAAAATAAATGGTTTAAAAAATAAAAAAGCTGATGAAGACAAAGGCTTAAATAATAAAAGGCCAAATGAAAAGGCTGAAAATTAAAGTTAGCAAAAGTAAAAGTCTGAAAAAATATAAGGCTGATGAAATTATTGGTTAAAAAAAATAATTTGCTGAAAAATAAATGGCTGTAAAATATGAAAAAATCTACTGAAAAAATTATTAAATACAAAAATATAAATGGCTGAATAAAATAAAAATAAACACTGAAAAACAAACGGCTGAAAGATTAAAAAGCCGGTGAAGTGAAAATGCATAAAGAATAATAGGCTGCAGAAAAGAATAAAACTAAAGTTTGAAAATGTAAAATGAAAATGTAAAAGGCTAAAATAATAAAAGGCTGATGATATAAAAGGCTAAAAAAAATGTTAAAAAGTAAATGGCTGAAAGGATGAAAAAATAAACACTTGAAAAAATAAAATAGCGATAGAGTAAAAATGCTTAAAGAATAAAAGGCTGCAAAAAGATGAAAAATAAAGTTTGAAAAAGTAAAAGGCTGAAATAATAAAAGGCTGATTAAATAAAAAGCTAAAAAAATTGCTAAAATTAAATGGCTTAAAGGATGAAAAAATAAACTGTTGAAAAAATTAAATAGCGATAGAGTAAAATGCTTAAAGAATAAAAGGCTGCCAAAAAGATGAAAAATAATGTTTGAAAAAGTAAAAGGCTTGAATAATAAAAGGCTGATTAAATAAAAGGCGAAAATAAATTTGGTAAAAATAAATGGCTGAAAGGATGAAAAAATAAACACTTGAAAAAATAAAAGTGCGATAGAGTAAAAATGCTTAAAGAATAAAAGGCTGCAAACAAAGGATTAAAAATAATGTTTGAAAAAGTAAAAGGCTGAAGCAATAAAAGGCTGATTAAATGAAAGGCTAAAAAAATTGGTAAAAAGTAAATGGCTGAAAGGATGAAAACATAAACACTTGAAAAAATAAAATGGTGAAAAAATAAAAGTGCGATAGAGTAAAATGCTTAAAGAATAAAAGGCTGCCAAAAAGATGAAAAATAAAGTTTGAAAAAGTAAAAGGCTGAAATAATAAAAGGCTGATTAAATGAAAGGCTAAAAAAATTGGTAAAGAGTAAATGGCTGAAAGGATGAAAAAATAAACCGTTGAAAAAATAAAATAGCGATAGAGTAACAAGGCTTAAAGAATAAAACGCTGCTAAAAAAGATGAAAAATAAAGTTTGAAAAAGTAAATGGCTGAAATAATAAAAGGCTGATACAATAAAAGACTAAAAAAATTGGTAAAAAGTAACTGGCTGAAAAGATGAAAAAATAAACTGTTGAAAAAATTAAATAGCGATAGAGTAAAAGGCTTAAAGAATAAAAGGCTAAAAAAAATAAAAGACCGAAAGCTAATTACATTCTTATAAAATTTTGAAAGAATTCGGAATGAGGTAATAACGGAATAATTGTCTAAGGATTAACAAAATAAGTTGCAGTTACAGAAACATAAGTGGGTTCCAATTCACATTGGAGACAAAAATTGAAAATTAATTTTAAACGAAAAAGTTAGACGCAACAAGACAAACAATAAAATATGCGTGACTATATATATATATATATATATATATATATATATATATATATATATATATATATAGCATTTAGCCTGACGATTCCCCCCGGGGATGAAACACGGGAGCGTCTGTGTAGCTTGATTGCCATATATATTTTCACTGCTTACTACCTAGCTCTACTTACGTATCGAGCACTGTTGAAGTAAATACTTAAAACTGGTACATAAAAAATTATATCTCCTCATAATATTTTATGTGGATACATGAAGTACTAATATATATATATATATATATATATATATATATATATAGTAAAAAGGACTGAGGTAAATAAACTACCATCAAAGCATGTAATAGATGCGATATTTATTTTATTTTAAAAGAATAGAAAAATCGAAACCGATTTTTTTTTCTTTTTTTTCTTTTAAAATAAAATAAATATCGCATCTATAACATGGTTTGATGGTAGTTTATTTACCTCAGACTTTTTTACTAAATTTCATTCAGATGCATAAAAAAGTATGAACTTTTGAAACTATATATATATATATATATATATATATATATATATATATATATATAAATATATATATACAGGGTGATTCATAAGTCATTTCACTTAGCTATTTAAAATGATTACCATATGCAGCACAAACATACTATGAACTTTTGATAATTGTTATCTTACTCTCTAATTACTGCTATTTGTTATTTTAAATTCGTTCGTTTATATATTTGTTTCTATATATATTTATTTCATAATCAATCAAATATGCTACAAAGAGTCGTAAATTCCTTGCAAAAAAGAATGGAGCTATGCATGCAGAATGAAGGTGGACATTTTGAAAATTTACTGTAATTTTAAACTCCCATAAATGAATTTGTTGAATAAAATTTCTGTTTCGTATTACTGTATTTTTTAACTTTAGAATTTCAAAAATAAATAGCTAAGTGACTTATGAATCACCCTGTATATATATATATATATATATATATATATATATATATATATATATATATATATATATATATATATATATATATATATATATATATATATATATATAATAATGGTAATAATCCAGGTGAAAAATATCCACAGGGTGGTAATCCAGAGAATTTTAACCGGGTTTATAAAAAGTGCTCAATATCAAAATAGAGCTTTATATATGATAATTTTATTTACACAGACATGTACAAAATCTGCGACACTGGCATGTCGATGTTATCGATCAACAGTTACTATAAACTGAGATCTCATCAGGCAGAGTTAGAATCCGATCTTAACCTCAGATGATATTTGGAGAGAATGAAGTGGAGGGATAGAGAAAGAGAAGAAGAAGGAAAGAAATTTAACATTTCAAAAATTAAAGCCGTTAAAAAATTAAAAAATTAAAAAATTTAAATTAAAAATTAAATAATCATAAAATCAAAAAATCTAAGAAACAAAAAACAAAAAACAAAAAACAAAAACAAAAAACAAAAATCTAAAATCTAGAATCTGAAACAGACAGGGCAAATAAATAAATAAATAAATAAAAATATATAAGGTGGAAAGAGGAACAAATAATGATGAGGGGAGAGACACATAGAGGAAAAAGAAGGAGAGAGAGGGCGTCTGTTGATTCAGATCGAGAGGGAAGAGGGGGTGGTAGACATGCACGAATCAGGTGTCAAAAAACCGTCGAGTTTATAAATGTATTTTTCCAAGTGAACTGTAATATTGTGTGTATGCGTGCGGGCAAACTGGGCTGATTGTTGTGGTGGTGGGGCGGTGATCAAATGTGTCGCGATTCTGGGTTTATATTGTCTTTATAATTTGTCTGGAGTTAATTTGAATAAATAAGTATATTCGTTAAATGTAACACGAATAGTAGTAGTAATAATAATAATAATGATAATAATAATAATAATAATAATAATAATAATAATAATAATAATAATAATAATAATAATAATAATAATAGATACCCCTAATAATTGAGGTAAAGTAATTGAAATAATAAATTAATAGTAATAAAAATAAAAAATGATAATAAAAATACTAAAAAACTAAAAAAACTAAAAAAAACTAAAAAAATTTAACTAAAGAATAACTAGAAAATGCCGGCGTTATTAGTTATTAATAATAATAGTGGTAATAATAATAATAATAATAATAATAATAATAATAATAATAATAATAATAATAATAATAGATACCCCTAATAATTGAGGTGAAATAATGAAAATAATAATAAATGAAGTATAATAAAAAATACTAAAAAATACTAAAAAATATTTAAAAATATATAACTAAAAGAATAACTGGAAAATGCTGGCGTTATTAATTATTAATAATAATAATAATAATAATAATAATAATAATAATAATAATAATAATAATAATAATAATAATAATAATAATAATAATAATAATCATGATAATAATAATGGTAATAATAATAAAAATAGTAATAATAATAGTGGTCAATAATATTTTAGAGTTTATAAAAATAATAGTTTAGGAAAGAAATAGAATAATTAAGGAATATTAGGAATCCTAGGAGGTGGTGATTATTATAATAATATTAAATAATGATAAGAAAATGTTTGCCGATATTATGATATGGGTTAATGTTTGCAATAATGCTGATCATATAAAAATAGTGGTTTAACAGACAACAGTAATCAGAGTGGTAATCCCAGTAATCTTAACAATAGTAATGATGATAGTGAAAAATTATAGAAGTAGTCATAATGGTGGCAATAATAGTAGTAATAATAATAATAATAATAATAATAATAATAATAATAATAATAATAATAATAATAATAATAATAATAATAATAATAATAATAATAAAATGGCAGTGGAAGCAAAAGCAAGATAACGGTAAAACATAGCAATATCAATATTATTAATATTAATAGTGATACTGTTAATTTCATTGCTGCAAATAACAATAATAATGATAGTAACGTCAGACATGATGTCACCACTGATAACAATAATTATCTTGATAAAAAGTACAGAAATGAAAAAATGAAAAATGAAAAAAAATGAAAAAAATGAAAAAATAATTCAATGTCAAATAGTTAAGTTTAAGATATTAATAATAGTAGTAATAAATAATTGATAATGATAATCTAAAAATAATCTAAAAATACTATCTAAAAAATAATCTAAGAAATATAGAAACATTAATCAATAAATGGATAAGCATAAAAGGGGGGTATTTAAGAGTAAAGAAAAATACAGAAGATGACCATTAGTGTTAATCGTTGTGGGTATGATAATACTAATAATAATAATGATAATAATAATAATAATAATAATAATAATAATAATAATAATAATAATAATAATAATAATAACAACAATAATAATACCAACCAATACTACCGCTTACGGTACTACTACAAATAATACTACAAACAAAAATGCTACTACTAATAAAAATAAAAATAATAATAATTAATAAAGGTATAAGATGATAGTTGTGTTGACAAAATTTTCAGTTGGTGGGGAGGTGGGTTTTTTATTTTTTATTTTTTTATTATATAGTAACAGCCTAAGGGGTTATGAGTGGATTACTAAGAAGGTGTAATCTATTATGCCTACAGTTAATTGATGTTTCTTGTTTTTTGTTTAGAAGTTTGCCCCTATCACTAAATTTAATTATTTCAAGTTTTTCTGTTAGGCAAAGGTAGCAGGGTGAGTTTAGGGAACCACAGGTGCTAGTTCTTCTAATTGTGTTCCAAGTTACTGTTGGTGATAGGTTATTGTTGTATAGTTCCCAGTAATATATAGAAAGTGAGGTTCTTTTTTGATATGTAGGGTTATTAAAAGAACACTTATGTCCAGTATATCTTTCTTTGAAGGTATTACCAGCCATACCTATGTAGAATTTTTTCAGGGTTGGGTTTTCTTTAGTAGAGATGGTTGCTTGATATACTGATTGGGTTATTTGGCAATTATGTTGTAATGGGCATTCTTTTTTGTTTGTGCAGTTACAGGCCTTGATATTTGCTGTTTTCGTTGCGGTAGTTTTTTCATTTAGAATTTTGTTGTTATGTTTTTTTATTATTTTTTCTAAATTTTCACCACAGCTATAGCTTAATTTGAGGGTGTTTTTATTAAAGATTTTATGCAGTATATTGTTGAGAGGAAAGTGTAGATTGATTAAGTCTAAAATCTTTTACCGAGTTTGGTTTTAACCATGTTCTTATATGGGGGTGTGAACCAGATAATTTTTCTACCCCTATTTTTGCGTCTGTTGTTGGGAGGTGTAGGTTTGGTGAATTTAATTTGGGTGTTTTTGTATCCACTTTGCTTTAACGCTTTATTGTAAAAGTCCTTGTGTTTGTTAAAAATTTCTTCATTAGAGGAGTTATCACTAATTCTTTTTTCGATTGATCTGGGGATGTGTTGAATAATGGTTTTTGGGTGGTTATAGAGTGGGTTGACATAGATCGGGTTGGCATTGTCTTTAGTATACGGTTCATAAGTTTCTTTATCTAAGTTGAATGTTACGTCTAGAAAATTAACTATTTTAATGTTAGATGTTATTTCTACTTTGAGATCTAATCTTTTCATTTCTCTAAGGATAATTTTTTTTACTCTTTCACATTTTTGTCCATTGGAGTTCTTTACTATTAGTAATCCGTCATCCTTTATATAGGCCTATATCTTCAATGCTAATGTTTTTTGTGAGATTATATAGTATGTAAAGACCAACTAGATCAGTGACTTCTGCTGAGTCCAGGGAACCCATAGAAACATCAAAAGATCCAAATTGATTACTTTTAGTCCATTGTTCATGTTTACAGATTAGTACTGTATTTCTGCATTTTCTAATTATATTGATTTCATCTACAGAAATATCAGATAGAAGTGTGGCAAAATCGATAACGTTTTCAAAGAGTTCTTTAGATATAGATGGGTAGTAGTTAATAATATCAAACTGGATGAATGAGCAATCAGTTTTATTTACTATTTTAAGGAACCAGTTTATTGTATCTGCAGTGTTTATCCATTGATTAAGTTTATAAAATGTTTTTATCTGCTTATTTATTCTTTCTAAAATTTGTTTACTAATTCTCCCTATTTCCTGTCTTGTGGGGTTAATAAGTCTAGTGGTTGGTTTAGTTTGGAATGCCAACCCGATCTATGTCCACCCACTCTCTAACCACCCAAAAACCATTATTCAACACATCCCCAGATCAATCGAAAAAAGAATTAGTGATAACTCCTCTAATGAAGAAATTTTTAACAAACACAAGGACTTTTACAATAAAGCGTTAAAGCAAAGTGGATACAAAAACACCCAAATTAAATTCACCAAACCTACACCTCCCAACAACAGACGCAAAAATAGGGGTAGAAAAATTATCTGGTTCACACCCCCATATAAGAACATGGTTAAAACCAAACTCGGTAAAAGATTCTTAGACTTAATCAATCTACACTTTCCTCCCAACAATATACTGCATAAAATCTTTAATAAAAACACCCTCAAATTAAGCTATAGCTGTGGTGAAAATTTAGAAAAAATAATAAAAAAACATAACAACAAAATTCTAAATGAAAAAACTACCGCAACGAAAACAGCAAATATCAAGGCCTGTAACTGCACAAACAAAAAAGAATGCCCATTACAACATAATTGCCAAATAACCCAATCAGTATATCAAGCAACCATCTCTACTAAAGAAAACCCAACCCTGAAAAAATTCTACATAGGTATGGCTGGTAATACCTTCAAAGAAAGATATACTGGACATAAGTGTTCTTTTAATAACCCTACATATCAAAAAAGAACCTCACTTTCTATATATTACTGGGAACTATACAACAATAACCTATCACCAACAGTAACTTGGAACACAATTAGAAGAACTAGCACATGTGGTTCCCTAAACTCACCCTGCTACCTTTGCCTAACAGAAAAACTTGAAATAATTAAATTTAGTGATAGGGGCAAACTTCTAAACAAAAAACAAGAAACATCAATTAACTGTAGGCATAATAGATTACACCTTCTTAGTAATCCACTCATAACCCCTTAGGCTGTTACTATATAATAAAAAAAAAAAAAAAAAAGAAAACCACCTCCCCACCAACTGAAAATTTTGTCAACACAACTATCATCTTATACCTTTATTAATTATTATTATTTTTATTTTTATTAGTAGTAGCATTTTTGTTTGTAGTATTATTTGTAGCAGTACCGTAAGCGGTAGTATTGGTTGGTATTATTATTGTTGTTATTATTATTATTATTATTATTATTATTATTATTATCATTATTATTATTAGTATTATCATACCCACAACGATTAACACTAATGGTCATCTTCTGTATTTTTCTTTACTCTTAAATACCCCCCTTTTATGCTTATCCATTTATTGATTAATGTTTCTATATTTCTTAGATTATTTTTTAGATTATATTTTTTAGATTATTTTTAGATTATCATTATCAATTATTTATTACTACTATTATTAATATCTTAAACTTAACTATTTGACATTGAATTATTTTTTTCATTTTTTTCATTTTTTTTCATTTTTCATTTTTTCATTTCTGTACTTTTTATCAAGATAATTATTGTTATCAGTGGTGACATCATGTCTGACGTTACTATCATAGTTATTGTTATTTGCAGCAATGAAATTAACAGTATCACTATTATTATTAATAATATTGATATTGCTATGTTTTACCGTTACCTTGCTTTTGCTTCCACTGCCATTTTATTATTATTATTATTATTATTATTATTATTATTATTATTATTATTATTATTGCCACCATTATGACTACTTCTATAATTTTTCACTATCATCATTACTATTGTTAAGATTACTGGGATTACCACTCTGATTACTGTTGTCTGTTAAACCACTATTTTTATATGATCAGCATTATTGCAACCATTAACCCATATCATAATATCGGCAAACATTATCTTATCATCATTTAATATTATTATGATAATCACCACCTCCTAGGATTCCTAATATTCCTTAATTATTCTATTTCTTTCCTAAACTATTATTTTTATAAACTCTAAAATATTATTGACCACTATTATTATTACTATTTTTATTATTATTATTACCATTATTATTATTATTATTATTATTATTATTATTATTATTATTATTATTATTATTATTATTATTAATAATTAATAACGCCAGCATTTTCCAGTTATTCTTTTAGTTATATATTTTTTAATATTTTTTAGTATTTTTAGTATTTTTATTATACTTATTTATTATTATTTTCATTATTTCACCTCAATTATTAGGAGTATCTATTATTATTATTATTATTATTATTATTATTATTATTATTATTATTATTATTATTATTATTATTATTATTATTATTATTATTATTACCACTATTATTATTAATAACTAATAACGCCGGCATTTTCTAGTTATTCTTTAGTTATATTTTTTTAGTTTTTTTAGTTTTTTTAGTTTTTTAGTAATTTTATTATCATTTTTTATTTTTATTATCA
>OY744553.1:9377662-9407662 GCA_963556195.1 Sepiola atlantica
TTCTTCTTCTTTTTCTTCCCACGTTTTCTTCGTTCCTTCTTTTCATATTCTTCTTCTTTATCCGTTTCGACTTTTACTGCTTCCTCTTCTCTCCCCTCTTCCTTTCATCACGCTTTTCCTTCTCCTCATCTCTCTTGACCACCCTCTCCATCCTCAATCTCTCTCTTCTTTCACCGTCCTCTTCCTCGCCTCTCCCCATCTTCTGCTCATTTCTTTCATCCCGCTTTCTTTCTCTTCCTTTCTGCAATAAAACCTTTTTATATTTATTTACTCCTCTGCAGGAGTTAGGCACAAGGCCAGTTTTTATCTTACTCCCACAAGTAAGATGTGACCACAGGTCGGGTCGAGTAGGTGGGGTTTGAAAAGCCAGCTCCCGAGAAAGTGAGCACTCTGGCCATTAACAATTGCCTGGGCAGCCTCGTCGGCATTCCCCGGTAGGGGCGCCTCAGGCAGTAAGCAATAAACTTACTCTTCCCCAAAGAGGGGAGGCGAAGCCTGGGAGGGTTGACCTCCTAGAACTGCACAGGACAATCCCATAGACCGGCATCCGCATCTATTAGGTCGTGACAAAAACAATGGCCACCTGAAGCACTGGCTTTTTAACGCCATTTTAACACAGAATTTGTAGTTTATTTCTGGTAAATTTAAACATTTATAATTACTAATGTGTTCTCAATAATAATTTGTAACTTTTTTCTATAGAATATTTTTTGTAAGCATAGAAAATCCTAAATGATGAAGATGCCAAAAACATATTTCTATGTTACATACGTTCAAACTTAAGCACAATATCAAGGTGTTATATCACCATCCATCCGACACTCTTTAACCCGTATCCTCGAGTGGCCTTTGAGCCTGGATAAGCAGTGACCATTTTGTAAAAAAAAAATCTCTGCACACCGCTGGGCGAAGAGATTTGAAGTTAAGCATTTGCAAGACTCTTTCTTTAGATGAATTAGAGCAAAGTTTTGATTAAAAGTAATAAGACCCCTTTCCCGTTGTAGGAATGATCCAGTCGGAATCAACTTCCAGGTAAGGAAGCTACGTTAAGCATGGAGAGATGGATCCACAAGCGATCCGATAGTACGAAGGTGGTCCCAGATATTCCGTAGTGGAGATGAGAGTCTAAAAGATGAAGAAAGTTGAGTATAAACAATTGCAAGCACTTAATCTCCATAATTGACGCCTAAATAAAAGTAATCAAATTTAAAAGAGAGAGTATGCCTTGTTTTTCGCTGTGTATGAGAATCTTTGTTGCAGCCCAATACAACGTTGATGATACTGGACGCGCGGCGTGTGGCGATGATGGCGGCGATGTTCCACAGCAGTCCCGAAACGAGGAGAGAACTCAACCGCTGGACGACATCGAGACGACACCCCTCCACGACGAAGAAGAAGAGTTACGAGTAATTAAAGGACTATGTAACACATGCGCATTTCCCCTCTTGTAAATAGCCGCTCGACAAGCACAACATCGCGGGAGCTTCGGATCCGGTTGCGTTAATCTCTATAATTGCACAAGCATAAAACCCAAACAATCTATTTTCCTGATAATCGCTTTTATCGCAAATTCCTCGCAAAATTAAACACACGGATTAAATAACTGTTATAAATATTGAAGTCCTCCCCAAATCTTACTCTACAACAGTTGTATTTAATCTTTGTACAGGGCTTTGTTATAACAAACAAGTAAAGAAAAGAACGTAAAATGTCGTCTTTTATGTTTATGGATGTACAGCAGAAATGCAAACCGCGCCATATCATTGTCAAAATCCAATTAATATAACAATAGAATTCCTTGTAAAATGTGAAAGCGTTATGTTGGCATAGGGCCTTATTTATAATTTTATCCTCGGACAGACAGACAAACAGACAGACAGACATATAATATAAAATTAATGGCATCATGATATTTCTCGTAATAATAAAAAGTCGTGTTTAATCTTGGCATAGAGCTTTGTTTTTAATTCCATCCTCGGACAGACAGACAAGCAGACAGGTAAGCAGGTAGACAGACAGACAATCATAGATATCACACATATAATACAAAAGTAATACCGCTATTAGAATTCTCGTAATATTTTACACGAAAAAAGTTTTGTTTGATCATGACATAGGGTTTTTTTAATTCAATAATCGGACAGACAGACAAACAGATATATATATATATATATATATATATATATATATATATATATATATATATATATATATATATATATATATATATCACCTACAATACAAAATAGATTAGCAACAAAAGATACTTCGCAATTCTTTACTAAAAAAAAACTTGTTTTTGATCTTGGCATAGGGTTTTTTTTCCATCTATGTCAAAGTTTCAAAGAAATGTCTGACACACTTGCTGTCAGTATTTCAACAGTTTCACGCCATTTTCAGAATATTAGAAAAGTGAAAAAATGTTTCATGAATAAATGTGTTTCTGAAATCGACCATTATTTTTGGAGCGACCTAACATATATCCCCCAATAGATACTTAGTCAAAATTAAAATAACAATCTTCACCTGCGATCAAAACCCAATTCATGAAGTTCATTTTGAGCGCCACCCTACCCACATTATTCAAAAGAAAAACGACAAAAAACAACAACAACAAAAATAAACGAATAAACCAAAGAAAACTATACACATATAGAAACAAAACTACTTACACAACACGAAACGGATGCTAGCATCGAATATTGAACCTGAGGCCGTATTTAAAGCAGAATCACATTTTGTCTTTTGGCTAGGAACAAGGTGATATACCTGTTCTAATGCTACACTTAGTTTAGACTGTACTCAGTCAGTTAAACGGAAGTTCTTCTAGACTGAGGCAACTTTATTTTTGTTCCAATCAAGAGTACCTTTTTGGGGGGAGCTGGATTATCCCGATATTGAAAACCGATCTTCTGTCTGAATTGGACCTCGTGAGGAGGCATGTAATTTTAATTTTTTGTTCCAATCAAGAGTCCCTTTTTGGGGGGAGCTGGATTATCCCGATATTGAAAACCGATTTTCTGTCTGAATTGGACCTCGTGAGGAGGCAAGTAATTTTAATTTTTTGTTCCAATCAAGAGTACCTTTTTTGGGGGAGCTGGATTATCCCGATATTGAAAACCGATCTTCTGTCTGAATTGGACCTCGTGAGGAGGCAAGTAATTTTAATTTTTTGTTCCAATTTGGGGGGAACTGGATTATCCCGATATTGAAAACCGATCTTCTGTCTGAATTGGACCTCGTGAGGAGGCAAGTAATTTTGATTTTTTGTTCCAATCAAGAGTACTTTTTTGGGGGGAGCTGGATTATCCCGATATTGAAAACCGATCTTCTGTCTGAATTGGACCTCGTGAGGAGGCAAGTAATTTTAATTTTTTGTTCCAATCAAGAGTACCTTTTTTGGGGGAGCTGGATTATCCCGATATTGAAAACCGATCTTCTGTCTGAATTGGACCTCGTGAGGTGGCAAGTAATTTTAATTTCTTGTTCCAATCAAGAGTACCTCTTTTGGGGGGAGCTGGATTATCTCGATATTGAAAACCGATCTTCTGTCTGAATTGGACCTCGTGAGGAGGCAAGTAATTTTAATTTTTTGTTCCAATCAAGAGTCCCTTTTTTGGGGGAGCTGGATTATCCCGATATTGAAAACCGATCTTCTGTCTGAATTGGACCTCGTGAGGAGGCAAGTAATTTTAATTTTTTGTTCCAATTTGGGGGGAACTGGATTATCCCGATATTGAAAACCGATCTTCTGTCTGAATTTGACCTCGTGAGGAGGCAAGTAATTTTAATTTTTTTTTTACTAACGAGCTACCACTTATCAATGCCGAAAGGCCATTCGAGGATAAGAGTTATTGAATTTTTCAGGTGGATGATGAAATATCGTACGGATTTGAAATGATGGTTCTAACTTGTCAGAAATGGATTATTTAAGAGGATAGCTACAGTTTGGACTTGAAAACGGTAAAGTTATAGTAAACGGGGAGCAGCCCCATGAAACTGTGTTACACAGACGGGCAGTTCTAGCAAACAAACGTTGCTTATGGGAGTTCTGTTTTATTTTAGGAACACAGAGGGAGAAAGTGAAATTATGTATAGTGGTTGTAGTTAGACGAGTTTTTGTTCGGAATGTTTTAGAGGGGGGATCATAGATTAAAGCTCAGTCGGGCTGCTACCATGAAAATAGCGATAAAGATATAAGAAAATAACAAAGACCCCACGTGTCTGAAGGACCACATTAAATATAGTAGTTACATCTATGAGTATTTCACTACAAATAGATGACAAATACGTCCGCATGTTGCTAACAACTAAATTAAGGAGTATGTCTTTTTTGTCTTGATATGCAAAAAACTTTAATTACATGTAAAACGTTTTTAATACGGAAATTGTTACTTTGTACACATTTAAAAATACAATAGGAGACAATTTGAATGTCTACAAGACGCCATCCTCGAGTGTCTAAGGTTTCACTGTGTAAGGGTTTGTCAGGACAACCTGACTTGAGAATACTTCCTCCTACAAGCACCCCCTGATCAAATATTCAAAATAACATATTATTCAAAACTCAAAGTAGATGCCCTCGGTATGGCTACACACTGCCTCATATGAAGAGTAGTGTATCTTCTCCAAGTTATGTTGCTTTTTAGTAACAGCAATAAGCTGGATACTCCACCAGACTAGATGAATTCTTGTCCAGGAATCTGTTAAGACCAAAAGATCACAAGAAAGATATACTTTAACATGGTCAACTGGGGAGATGAAATAAATGTTAATCACTTTTTTACTAACTCAATATTTGAGAGTGCATTCATTCATTCATTTTGTACGAATCAGATTATTCTAGTGTTGGTATCGGTTTCCCCGATATCTTATAGAATTATTTCTAGAAAGTCATCGGGTACTTACGAGAGGGACAATCTAAAGGTTGCCAACATCCTAAGTGAAGGTGTTTCTGTCGAACGAACAGGATTCGAACCCGGCACACACATGTTGTAAGTCCATGCCGTTAAGCCACCGGTCCATCCCATTTAAGAGGTAAAGGTAAACTTTAATGGAACATTTAAGCATATCATATAGATATCAAGTGCTAGCCACAGGAAGGGGCGTCTTGATTTCTGAGAACTTAGACTGACGTAAAATGAAAGAGAAAAGAGAGACATATTTACTGGATGTACAGTAAATTGTTATTCTTGTAAATAATTATTAAACTGGTTCTGAATTTTTGAGATGAAGATTGATAATTTGTATTATTTGTATTATTCGGACTACTGTTCTCATCTTGAGTGTTATTCTCACAACGTTTCGACCGCTGTAACCTCCGTCCTTCTTCAGCTGTAGCTTTTCGACTGCGGGAATGTTTCTGTGAAACTCGGGAATCTGGACGGAATTTCGAACGGAACCCTTTATTTTAATCCACGGGGCCAGCATACTCTCGTTCCGTCTGCCATGACTGGGAAGAAGTCTTCAGTAATTCGCAATTCTTTGTATCGCATGCACCGAGGATTGAGTAACAACAAGTCTTCTCAGATTTCTGATATTCTGCACCCATTTTGATAACCATTGCACATGACTTTACGTTATCAAGACAGTCGTTTACTATTGATTTCTCGCTGGCGACGATCATTGGTCTTCCCTGCGATGTGGGTGGTAATAAGCCTCCAGGAGGTCTCAGTACTCTCCGCACCCTTCCAGTTAGAGTCTGTTTGGTGCTCTCTTTCATCCTCGGCCTTTCCATCCTCCTTGACGGTTCATGACTATTTTGTGTGGTATCAACTGAGGCTGGTGCCATCACATTTTTTTCTTGATGGGGGAGACAGTTTATGACATTTCTTGCATTTTCACTACCCTTGGGTTCATGCGTTGGTGTTCTTACTATGTTTTCGTTTTATTTATATTGCATTATTAGTGGTACTACTCCAGATGAAGTGCCTAATTTCCGTGACTGCTCGGCGGCAAAGATCGGGCAGGTCGCAGAAGCGCCCGAGAACTGCCGAGACGGAAACGAGGCTAAGGCAGAGCTGACCGATCAGCTTGCTGCCAATCATCTGCGCTAAGCACAACAAAACAAGCGGTAGGAAGACCTTTCGAACCGGCCGCAAACGTATCCGTAAACCCTGACCCTCGACGAAAAAATATATGTAATTCCCCCCCCCCTAAAAAAAATATATACAAAAAATCTTGCCTAAATATCCTAAGAAAAATTACATACTTCTTTGTGTTATGTTAGAAAAAAAAGACAAAAGAAAAATTGCTTAAATATTGTAAAAGAAATAGTATTTACTTCTTTGATTTCTGTATAAAAAAAGACAAAAAAAAAAGTAAAATAGTTCATTTGGCCCACGAAAAATTAAAAAAATTAAAAGTTTATTTATAGTTCTTCAGCTATGGTTTGTTCTTTTCTTTTTTTTTCATTTTTTTTAAATATATATATTTTTTTCTTTTGTATTCTTCGTCTTATATTGTTGTCTGCCACTCTTCCATTTTTACGACTTTCAGTTTTGCTTCAGCCTCGTTTTCGTCTCGGCAGCTCTCGGCGCTTCCGCGACCTGCCCGATCGTTGCCGCCAAGCAGTCACGGAAATTAGGCGCTTAATCTGAAGTAGTACATCATCATCATCATCATCATCATCATCATCATCATCATCATCATCATCATCGTCATCGTCATCGTCATCGTCATCATCATCATCATCATCATCATCATCATAGATGAAGAAACATGTCCTCTGTTCCGATGTTCCAGTGGCGTCACCATTAAACCCCCATCTCGGCGAGCATTCCACGCTGGTCATAATTCTCGCCCTCATTATCTAGGTGTCATTTTATTAGGATTCATATGACAAAATGCCGATGTTGCTCACAGTTTCGTGGTTCGACCAAGTCGGGGGTCCTCTCGTCCCCCGCCGCGGCCGAGCTGTCCAGAAAGGGCCACCGGTCGCCCGCTGACGACCAGCCTCGTTTTCGTGTCTATCCCAGCAGGCCCTCATCACCGTTGATCTATTCGTTCGTGGCTTGAACGCCGGTCACGGGTCCCGACAGTCGATTTGTCAGCGTTTGGCTGAAGAAGCGACAAAAGGTTGAGAGAAAGAGAGAAACACGATACAAGGGGAGAGAGAAACGACACAAAGGAAAGAAATGTTTATACACAACGAATGAATACAAAAGAAGAAACAAAGATGGCGCCGATAATGGAAGATTTTAATTTTAAGTGAATTGAAAGAGGAGAAAGATGAATCGTAAATATGGCGTCGGAGATCGTTAATATTTCGAGTTTTGTTTTCGATTTTTTTTTCTTTTTCTTCTTTATGTCTGCCCCCCCCCCCTATTTATGGTTTTGCAGTTACCAGTATTTGTTTGTATTTTCTTCTTCTTCTTCTTCTTCTTCTTCTTCTTTTCTTTCTTCTCCTTCTTCTTCTTCCTTCATCCTTCTGTTGCAGTTTCTATCTCCTCCTCTCTCCCATCCACCTCCACTCCTCATCTTTTAACTTTCTTTCATAAATCGTTTCTTCTTCTTCTTCTTCTTCTTCTTCTTCTTCTTCTTCTTCTCGTTCTATTTCTTTTCTTTTTACTTCGTCTTTCTCTTTCGTCTCTTCCTATTCTAGTTTTCCTTTCTTTCTTCCCCTCACCCTTCTTTTCCTTTTTCAGTTTTCCCCTCTTTCCTTTTCCCCTCTATCCTTTCTTTTCTCCCTTTTTCCTTCTCTTCTTCTTTTTCCTCTTCTTCTTCTTCTTCTTCTTCCTTTTCGTTTTCTTCTTCTTCAGCTTTGCACACAAGGAATTAATACAAGAGAAAAAAGATGGTTTCGAGGAAGACAATGTAGAATGTGTATTTTAAGAGAATCGAAAGAGAAGAATAACGAATCGTAAATATGGCGTCGTTAATACTCCAATTTTTTTTTTTCGTTTCTTTTTTGGGAGCAGTTACCAGTCGTCTCTATTTACTTGCCTCCCCACGTGGGCAGAGTGAGACACCAGATATATTTTTATTGTGAACAAATCCGACTCCGCAAAAAGGAAACACTGAATTGCGAAAAAAATTTAAATTGTATCAATCCAAAAGGAGTTCTGCTTCACTGACTGAATGCAGTTACCTGTCATCATTTGTTCTTTGTTGTTGTTATTATTCTTTTTCTCCCCCCCCCCTCATCTCTTTTTGGACATTTACCCTCCACCTTTTTCTTTCATCCCCCTCCCCTCCTTCTCCCTTTTCCTTTTTTCTGTACTCCATTCCTCTCCCTTCTCTTCTATCCCCCCTTCTCTTACTTCTCCTCCTTCTTTTCCCGCTTCTACATTTCCTTGTTTTCCTCCTCATCTACTTTCTCCTTCTTTTCTTACTTTCTTCTCTTCTGCCTCCCTATTTTTAATTCATTATCCTCACCCATTTCTTATTCCTTTGTTTCTTTTTCTTCTTCTTCTTCTTCTTTTTTATCTTCCCCCTCCCCCTCTTCTACCTTCTCTTCTTTCTTACTTTTCCTTTCCCTTCTTTTTTCATCCTCCCCCGCCTCCATTTTCTGTACTCCCATCCTTTCTCTTTTTTCATACTCTCCTTCTTATTCTTCTTTTAACCTTCCTACTCACCCTCTTCTTTTTCTTGCCCCCTAATCATCATCATCATCATCATCATCATCATCATCATCATCATCATCATCATCATCATGTTTTTTTCGTCGAAAACATCTGTATTCATATCAAGTGTATTGTCTATTGTTCTTTTTCTTTGCGCATCTTTGAAACATGTGGTCATACATTACATGGCATTTTGGCTAGGAAGTAAGTGTAGTATCTGTTCCGATGGATACTGCACCCTATAGACCGGTGTCGTCTTGTCCTTCGGGGCTTGATTCCACCTGTCGGACTTATTGTGGAAGGCGTATCGTTGAAAAGGTATGGACACCACAAGCCTAGTTCTCGGCCTTTTGGCAGGGATCAAAGTGTAGTATCTGTTCCGATGGATACTGCACCCTATAGACTGGTATCGTCTTGGCCTTCGGGGTTAATTTACGCCGGTCTATGGGTCTGTCCTGTGCAGTTCTAGGAGGTCCACCCTCCCAGGCTTTGCCTCCTCTCTCTGGGGAGGAGTAAGTTTATTGCTTACTGCCTGAGGCGCTCCTACCGGGGAATGCCGATGGGGCAGCCCAGGCAATTTTTTATGACCAGAGTTCTCACTTCTCGGGCGCTGGCTTTTCAAGCCCCACTTTCCCAACCCTATCTTAGGTCACATCTTACCTTGTGGGAGTAAGATAAAACTAGCCTTGTGCCTAACCTCCTTGAGAGGAGTAAATAAATCATACGAACGTTTTCCAATTCTTTGAACAGTTATTTGCAATATCATTGAAGTCTGCGAGATTTCAGGTGGCACCGGTTCCTAAGAAGAGTCTAGAGAAGGCAGTGCTGCGTCGTACGATTCTCCTCTCCACATTCGCAGATGATTTCGTCGAATTTGTAGCTAGACGAGTTTTTGTAGTGATTTTGGCCTTTGGGCTAAGATCAAAGTGTAGTATCTGTTCCGATGGATACTACACCCTATAGATCGGTATCGTCTTGGCCTTCGGGGCTTCATTCCGCCGTTCTGGAGTACTGTCCTGTGCAGTTCTAGGAGGTTCACCCTCCCAGGCTTTACATTCTCACCCTTTGAGAAGGGGTTAGTTTATTGCTAATCGCCTGAGACGCCTATACTGGGGAATGCCGTCCGGGCTGCCCAGGCGATTTTTGTAGGCCAGAGGGCTAATTTCTCGGGCGCTGGCTTTTCAAATCCCACTTTCCCGGCCTTGTGTCACATCTTACCGGTGTGGGAGGAAGATAAATTAGTTTTTACAGGAAGAACCATAGATTAGAGAAATACGTTTTATAATTATTCAGAACTCACTTGGAGTTCTCACACAGGTCATCATCAGTAATGACCATAGCAGCTTTTGCTCACCCTATACTTGTTCTCAGGCGTTTGCCTGCCCTCCACGGGACTCACGGTATTTCTGAGCCAGGAGTGTGAGGTCCCATGTCAGTAGGAGGGGAGGCGTTCTCTATCCGTCTGATTCACAGTTGCAGTCTTGTCTTTTCCTGATATGTTGATAAGTGCTGGACATGACAGAGGAATCTTCACCTTCTATTATTGAAAGCACAACCCACTCTCTCCACTAATTATCTGCTGATTGTGCAGATGCAGCACTGGAGAACTCTATCTAGCCGCATGAGTTTTTTCTAGACATGGTCAAGAATCTCTAAGTGTCTCTGTCCACCAAGTGAAGCCTAGGATTTGCTTCCCTTCCTACGCTGGAAGATGAGACACAAGGTCGGGAGGTAGTTATTGAAAAGCCAGCACACGAAAGAAAGACCACTAACCTACAAAAAAAAAAAGCCTGATCAGTCTCGTTAACATTTACCGGTAGGGCGTCACAAGCGATTAGTAATAAATGAATCCATTCTCAAAGCACGAGAAGGTAAAGCCTAGGAAGGGGGACCTCATAGAACTGCCCATAACCATACCCCAGCCCAACATAGCAAGGTCACCGCTGTGACAATGACACATACTTTGCCGGACTGATTGTCGGGTACGTATAGTCGACCCATATTCTTGAAGAGACGACGCGAAGCGTGACAGATTTACGAACCGAGAGACTGACGGCCAAAGCCTCTTATACAAATGCGTGGTCGCGTACAGAAAAGCTATATCAAAGTTAAATGCGATAGATCAACAGACTATGTTTAAAAGTACACAATTTCTGGCCTTCAGTCTAGGATCAAAGTGTAGTATCTACTAGTTTTGGGACGATTTATCGGAATCGGAATCGGGAATCGAGAAAATCAGAACTTTTTGGAGTATCGGAATCGATATTGGTTACGGAATCGGAAAAAAATTCGATCCTCATTTCCGATTCGAAAATTGATTATTTCAATTTTTATTTTTAAACTTAATTTTCCCTTGTTAATACTAATGATAAAATAATAAATATTTATTGTTTTTAAACTAGCAGTAAAACTAACATCTATAGATTATAATAACCAATTTTTTGTAAACATAACACAGTAAGAAATGACGCGGTAAAAATGACGCGGTAAAAATGGCACGGGTAAAATGGCACGAGTGGATAAATAAGAAAATAATGGCACAAGTGAAAAATATAGATGCAAATCTGAGAATGAGTTCATCAAATCACTATTTTCAATCAATTACAAATTTAAAAAAATCAGAGAAAAAATAGGTAGGAAATCGATTCGTGTAATTAACGCCCCCCCCCCTCTTCAACTACATGTGTATTTTTACTTTTGCCAACATATATGCACACATTACGGTAATCCGAAAATTAAAAAGAAAAACAACAACTCTATAACTAAATATTTAGAAATTTTAAAAGAATCGGTATCGGTAATTGTATCGGAATCGGGAATTTAGAACAGAATCGGTAATTGTATCGGAATCGGGAATTTACAACATAATCGGTAATTGTATCGGAATAGGGAATTTAGAACAGAATCGGTAATTGTATCGGAATCGGGAATTAGAACAGAATCGGTAATTGTATCGGAATCGGGAATTTAGAACAGAATCGGTAATTGTATCGGAATCGGGATTTAGAACAGAATCGGCAATTGTATCGGAATCGAGAATTTAGAACAGAATCGTAATTGTATCGGAATCGGGAATTTAGAACAGAATCGGTAATTGTATCGGAATCGGGAATTTAGAACAGAATCGGTAATTGTATCGGAATAGGGAATTTAGAACAGAATCGGTAATTGTATCGGAATCGGGAATTTAGAACAGAATCGGTAATTGTATCGGAATCGGGAATTTAGAACAGAATCGGCAATTGTATCGGAATCGGGAATTTAGAACAGAATCGGTAATTGTATCGGAATAGGGAATTTAGAACAGAATCGGTAATTGTATCGGAATCGGGAATTTAGAACAGAATCGCTAATTGTATCGGAATCGTGACTTTAGAACAGAATCGGTAATTGTATCGGAATCGGGAATTTAGAACAGAATCAGTAATTGTATCGGAATAGGGAATTTAGAACAGAATCGGTAATTGCATCGGAATCGGGAATTTAGAACAGAATCGGTAATTGTATCGGAATCGGGAATTTAGAACAGAATCGGTAATTGTATCGGAATCGGGAAAAATATTGCAATCGTCTCATCACTTGTATCTATTCTATTATCGTCATTTTTACTCCTTCTCCCGAACATTTCCATCATCGTTTTTCTCTCTTTGTCTTTAAGTTAATTAATTCATTTGTCAAATGTATCAACTCCCCATCTCCAACATCAATTGATCGAATAGTTACGGTCCCAACCCCCTTTCTCCCCATCTCTGTCAATCCCGCTCGCTCTCTATCGTTCTTCATCTCCCTTTCTCTTAACCACCTCCTTCCTCCGCTTTCGCTCGTTCTCTCTCTCCTCTGTTTATCTCTTGAACTGCCCCCCCTCTCTCTCTTTTCTCTTTATCTCTACCTTCCCTTTTTCTCCCCCTCCTATCGTTCTCTCTTTCCCTTGTTTCTATCTCTAACCCCCCCTCTCTCTCTCTATTTATCTCGTTTTCACTTTACTCCCTCTTTCTTCTCCTCCTCCTCTTTCTACCTCCCCTCCTTTCTCTCGCTGACACTCTCTTCTGTTAGCATCATCTTTTTTTCAATACAGCTCCTAAATATTTTCATCGAAGTTGAAAGTGATATCTGAAAAGTTTCTTATGATTATGTTTCTTTATACTTCAATTCTTAAGTTTAATATTTCCTTGTCCATATATTTAATTTTAGGGAAGTTTTCACCCTTGACCTTGTTCATAATTATACCCAATCCATCGTATCTATATAAGCCGATACCACAGTTTTCAAATATATGTATTCGTGACGGGACGATTCCAATTTTTCCCCGATTCCAATACAATAACCGATTCTGTTCTAAATTCCCGATTCCGATAGAATTACCGATTACGATTCCGATTCTTTGAAAAAATGTCTACATATTTAGTTATATGGTTGTTGTTCTTTTTATTTTTGTCGATTTACCGTAAACAAATGAGTGGGATGTGTGCATATATTTTTGCAAAAGTAACACACACTTGCACTCTGTTTATATATAAGAGCGTTTTATGTACTAACGCGTCACCGTTTATCAGGGCGCAAAAGCCACTCGAGGATAATGATTAATGAGTTTGACCTGAGGATTAGTATCGATATATGGGACCGAGCAGAGTTTGATTATTCAGGAGGACGGTTGAACAAGGATTTGTTAACATTGGTTTTGAAAACGACCATGTTGTAGTCAGCTGAGAAGCAGCCCCGTGGGATTGTGTTCCACAGACGGGAAGTTCGTGGAAATAACCTTTTCTTGTGGAAATTCCATTTAGTTTTGGGTACACGGAGGAAGAAAGAAGAATTCTTGGCAATGGTTGTAGCTAGACAAGTTTATGCTCTGTATATTATACAGGAGGAACCATAGATTAGAGCTCAGTCGAGCACCTGCCATGAAAATAACGATAGAGTAGAAAAAGACTAGCGACCTCTCTTCTGTGAGAAAGAGGCTGTAGGGAAAGAAAAAGACATCCCCCACTAGATTTCGAAGTGGGCTTTGTACTCTGTCAAGGAAGGAAAGGATGACCTGAGTGCCACTTCCACAGATGTGGCAACAGTACTCCATCTCATGACGTATCTGACTCTTATACAAGTAAATGATTGCGTCAAGAATGAGATATTTTCTGGAGCGGTAGAATGATCCAACCATTTTCCAACGACATTAGCAACATTTTTTATGCAAGTTTTCTATTTCAGGTCTGGAGTGGACGCCAATTCTTGAAGCTTATAAAAGCAGAGGCTTCCTCGAGGGGAGAGCCATCATTTTCAATTGGGTCAGAGTGAGGATCCAAGCATTGGCGGTTAAAGAAGAGAAGCTTGATTTTAGATGTATGTAAAGTAACCAGCCACTTTTTCGTGCATTGCGCTTTGAAATTTTAATTATTAAAACTAATGAACCGTTAGGAAAGCCATACAATGCAATTTTTGTATTAATTTATTTTAAATTTAATTTAATTTAAGTAATAATAGGCATTGTATGCCAAAAAAGGTATGATACTATATATTTTATATTTAAAAGGATGTCAATCGTCGAAAATTAATAAAAATAATTAATTCTATGGTTTTAGTAACGGTTCATTGTTTGTATTAATCTAAATTTTCTAAAACATATTGATAGAGAAAGAAAGAAAAAGAAAAAATGAAAAGAACCGAAAAGGAACGAAATGTCGAAAAAAAAGAAGTAATATAGAAAGGAAGGAAATATGAAAAAAAGGGAAAAAGGAAAGAAAGACATGAATAATTTAAGAAATTAATTAATAATTATCTCTAAGAAAGAAAGGAAATTAAAAAAGAAATAAAAGAAAAGGAAAGCGCTCCGAGGAAATAAAGAAATAAAATTATGAAGATAGAAAGGAAATAAGAAAGAAAGAATAAAAGAATAAAAGAAAGAAAGCGATCAAAGTAAAGAAGGAATCAATGAAAGGAGGAGAGTAATAAAGGAGAGAAATCTAAATATAAAAGAAAGAAATATCGAAGAAAATGTAAAAAAAAGATGAAATGATAGAAGGAAAGAATAGACGAAGAAGAAAAAGTGATAAGGAGAGAAAAATGTTGAAATGGGAACGAAAGATAGAAAAAACAGAAAGAAAGAATAAAGAAAAAAGTAAATGAGAAAGCAAGAAATGATAAAAGAATGAAATGATAAAAAAGAGAAATGAAGAAGCGAAGAAAAAATAGAAAATAAATAAAAAGGGAAAAGAAAAAGGAAGAAAACAAATAAAGAAGAAAAGAAATGAAGCAGTAAAAGAAGAAGAAACACAAAACGAAGAAAAAAGAAGAAAAATAGACAAGAATAAAGGAAGAAAAGAAAAAAGAAGAAGAGAGAAAGAAGAAAGAACGAACAAAAAAAGAAAAAAGAAAGAAGAAAAGAAAGAAAAAAAGAGAAAAAAGAACAAGAATAAAAGAAGAAAAGAAAAAAGAAAAAAAGAAAAGAAAGAAATAAAGAAAAAAGAATTAAAAGAAAAACAGAAATGAAGAAAAAATAAAGAAGAAAAGAAATAGAAAGAAAAAAAGAAAGAAGAAGGGAAAGAAAAAGGAAAAGAAAAAAGAACAAACGAAGGTAAAAACAGAAAAAAAAATAAAAAATAAAGAAGAAACAAAGAAAGAAGAAACAAAAATATTAAAAAAAGAAAAAGGAAAAGAAAAAAGACAAGAAAGAAAAGAAAGAGAGAAAAAGAAAAGAACAAAAGAAAGAATAAAAAGACAGTAGAAAGAAACGAACTAAAAAAGAAGAAAAAAATAAACCAGAAAGAAAGAAAAAAAGAAGAAAAAAGAAACAAGAATGAAAGAAAAAGAATGGAGGAATGAAATAAAAAAATTAAAAAAGAATAAAAGAAAAAGAAAGCAAAAAAGAAAAAGAAAGCAAAAAAGAAAAAGGAAAAGAACAAAAGAACAAACGAAGGTAAAAACAGAAAAAAAGAAAATAATTTTTTAAAAAAGAAAGAAAAAAAAGAAAGACAGAAGAAAGAACAAAAATAAAGAAGAAAAGAAAGTAAAAGAGAAAGAAAAAAGAAAGAAAAAAGAGAAAAGAAAAAAGAAAAGAAAAAAGAAAAGAAAGTAAGAAAGCAATAAATAAAAAAGTAATGAAGAAAAAAAGAAAGAAAGAAAAAAGAAAAAAGAAAAAAGAAAGAAGAAAAAGAAAGAAAGACGAAAGAACAACAATAAAAAAGAAAGAAGAAAAGAAAAAAGAAAAGAAAAAAAGAAAAGAAAAAAGAAAAGAAAGAAAGCAATAAATAAAAAAGAAATGAAGAAAAAAAAGAAAGAAAGATAAAAAGAAAAAAGAAAGAAGAAAAAGAAAGAAAGACGAAAGAACAACAATAAAGAAGAAAAAAGAAAAGAAAAAAGAAAAGAAAACAAAGATAAGAAAAAAAGAAAAGAAAAAAGAAAAGAAAGAAAGCAATAAATAAAAAAGAAATGAAGAAAAAAAGAAACAAAGAAAAAAAAGTAAAAAAGAAAGAAGAAAAAGAAAAAAAGACGAAAGAACAAAAGAAAAGAAAAAAGAAAAGAAAAAAAGATAAGAAAAAAGAAAAGAAAAAAAGAAAAGAAAAAAAGAAAAGAAAGAAAGCAATAAATAAAAAAAGAAATGAAAAAAAAGAAAGAAAGAAAAAAAAAACGAAAAGAAAAACGAACGAAATCAGATTTGCTATTTAATTAGTTTATTAATACAGAAATAGATATTTTCTATGAGGATCGCTACCAGCTGGGACGAAATTGGGTAGGATGTTTTTTTGTGTGTCGTTTTGGCTTTTATTTGCGTGATCTTCACGTGTGACTTGTATATAGGTAAAATTAATAGGCCTATATACCCGGGTTACCCCCGATGACACCTGTAAGGGCATTGGCTCTGTCACTTAATTCGTGTGAACACGGGTACGGGTCGATGAGCGAGGTCGTCTATGAATTCATTATTTACTAGTTGTCTTTGAGAGATCGAGAAAAAAAGTAGTATATGATGTGTTCGGGGGACTTTTTCCCCTTCTTCCGCCGGGTATACGAGGGCGTTTATGTGTGTGTGTGTATGATTACAGGTGTCTGTATGTGTGTATTGGAAATGTTTTTCTCATTCATTCGGGAAAAACAAAAAAAGGGAAAGAAAAGTGACACCTGTCAGCAGCCGTGAGATTATCTCAGCTTATATATATATATATATACATTCATATATATATATACATATATATATATACATTTATATATATATATACATTTATATATATATATATACATTTATATATATATATATAAACATTTTTATATATATATACATTTATATATCTATATATACATTTATATATATATATACATTTATATATATATATACATTTATATATATATATATACATTTATATATATATACATATATATACATTTATATATATATATATATATATATATATATATACATTTATATATATATACATATATATACTTATTAATGACAATATATGTATTAGCATATACTATCAGTGTCCTTTTACTTTGCAGTCTCCTTAGAAGATGCAGCTCGATGATTGTCAATTAGTGACAACAGAGCAAATATAAGTCAGTTCATATTATATTCTTATAACCATGGTTTTATTTTATTATTTTTATTTTTTCACGATATTGACATAAAAATGTTGTTTGACACAAGACAAATGAAACGGACCGTAAAAAATATATCTCACAGAAATGTTATGTTTTTTTGAAATGTGAAAAAATAAAAATAATAAAATAAAACCATGGTTATTGGAATATAATATGAACTGACTTACCATACTCGGATTATATATATATATATATATATATATATATATATATATATATATATATATATATATATATATATATCCTGACCGTCTTTAATTGTTGCTTTCCTTCACTGATGAGAGCAATAAGCTTAAAACCCTAGCATCTGTATGTATTAATAATTTAATATTTATTTATAAATATTATAATAAGCTCTTTTAAGAAATTAAAGTCAAGCACTCTTAGGGATGTTAAAAATAGACTATTAAAAAGCTCTAATAAAAAGTTCCGAATACGTTCGTCGAACCCTATCGATTAGTCTTCTGATAGTGCCCGCTTCTAGATACGTATAGGTCTTAATTCCCCTTAATCAAGTGACAGTTTCCGGTGGCCGCGAGGATAGTGCGATTGCTTACAGATTATAGGCTAACTCTGTGAACCGGGTTCGCGATTCTCGACCGTTTGAAAGTGTTACTTTCCTGAACTGATGAGAGCACGCGTCTGTAAGTTTAGACATTTACTGGAATCAAAATAACATCATTCATTTCGTGAGATTGAAATAAGGATTCTAGACGTAAGGTTTAGTAGTATTATATCTTGATTTTAATCTTTGTAAGGGAACATACAAGTAGCGCAAAACTATTTTGTTCGGGCAATTTTATATTGTCCTGGGTCGGGTATTCGTCTAGTTTATATATATATATATATATATATATATATATATATATATATATATATATATATATATAAATATAAAGTTATATACATATATATATATATATAAATATAAAGTTATATACATATATATATATATATAAATATAAAGTTATATATATATATATATATATATATATATATATATATATATATATATATATATATATATATATATATATTTCACTTATAAAATAGATCATTCAGTGAAGACCGGGGTTGTTCCAATAAAAACAAGCCTGAGGATACTCGATTACAGAGTACAGAGTATTTATATGTGATTTTATGAAGGCTTACCAAAGCATTCCTTTCAGGACACCAATGATCACCATTAAAGATATCTTTTCTTACAAATATTATTTATTCAAATTAAATGTTAAAAATTAGACATTTTCTAGGACTTTCTTTTTTTTTTATCGTTGTTCTTTCTTGTTTTTGAATTTTAACTTTTATTTTTATTTTTTTTCCTCTTCTCTTCTTAAGGGACCTCCACTATTGCAACGCCACATTGTGTATTGTCGGCAGTTTAAACCCTTATTCCAGACATTTAATTTCCCTGATGATCTGCCAAGCAAGTACTTTCTTGGTAGTGAAACACGTGTAGGAAAAAAACATTTAATTTGAATAAATAATATTTGTAAGAAAAAATATCTTTAATGGTGATCATTGGTGTCATGAAGGAAGGCTTTGGTAAGCCTTCATAAAATCACACACACACACACATATATATATATATATATATATATATATATATATATATATATATATATATATATATATATATATATATATATTTAACCCTACCTGGATTATTATATATATATATATATATATATATATATATATATATATATATATATATATATATATATATTAGGCAGCATATTTTCATTCAGGCAAACATTATTAAATAACACTGAGTGTTTTTGCTTCATAATGCTTTTTTTATAGTTTGACCAATGGTCCATTTAGTGTTTCTGTCAAATTGCTGTATGTAAGTTCCGTGTGTTACTTGTTCCATTTTCTTTCCTTTTTTCACGAGTACTTTCGATTTGATTCGTCAAATCATCTTCAGGCGGTGTTAGTTTTGGTTTCTTAAAAAAATATGTCTTTACTGTTGAGTGTTTTTTATTATTATAACAACCAGTAATTTACAACTTAAAATGATCGTCTATAATATTGAGATATGATATGAGAGCGTGATTACGTTCTAAGAGCGTACAAGATTCAAACGTTTGATTGCTACACCGTTAAGAATTTGATTACGTTCTGAGCGCGTTCACGATTCAAACGTATGATGTCTTAAAGGCTAATTCACATAATTGATTGCGGGATGTTTAGTTTTTATGTATAGGACTTCAAGAATTGATAATATTTTGGTGTTAGTATCGTGGTGTATTATTTAAGTATTGTTAACTAGTATGCGTCTATATTGTGAAGGGATGCAGTCATGTTTTTTTTAGGTGTTGGCAAATGGAGCTAGTGTCAGAGAGATGTAAGGTTAATCTTCGGGAAAGTGTTGTGGTAGTGAAACCGAGGTAAGAATGAGTGTTATTATCAGAGATACATTCTCCCATAGGGCATTGAAATTGATGTATTACATTGGTTCTTCCTTTGGGTCTGAGAAGTGTTATTTTTAACTACATAATTCGATGTTTTCATTTTTTATAATAAATGATGAATCTTATTTTATTAGCAGAGTTGATGGAGGATATGTTGTGATGTATTATATTTTTAATAGCTTTTTCATCCAGTTTTAAAGTTCGGGTGCATTTGGTTACAGTAGAATACATTTATAAAGTGGGAATTATTTAGCTGATTATTATTAGTATTGTCTAAGTTTCTAATCATTAATTTTATTTGTTCGTCTAAAATATAATTGGGAAATTGATTATTAATTAGGACTTGCTTAATATTTTTTAATTCGGTAAGTAATATTTTTTTGCTTGAAGAGATTAGCTTTGCACCGTTTAATAGATTTTTAATCATTGCAATTTTATATCGATATGGGCATTCGCTTTTATAACTTAAAATGCATGTATTAATAGGGGTAGGTTATTTATAGGGAGAGGTGATGAATGCGTCATTGTTAGAGTCAATGGGAACATCTAAAAACGGAAGTTTGTTAACATTAAGCTCATGGGTGAATGTAAGTACGGAGTTATTTTGAAAAATAAATTGTAGTTTTTTTATCTCATCATTATTGTCTGCTTAAGTAAGGATATTATCAACGTAGCGGGAATAAATGGAGAATTTAGTAATTATATATGTTGTTTTCGAGGTCAGCCATGTAAATTGGAAATTTGGAATGAATCGGTAATTGTATCGGAATCGGGAATATATTGGGAGCATCACTAATATATATATATATATATAAAGATAAGTGAAAGAAGAGAGATACATATGTACGAATGACAAATCTATTTCAACTTCGATTGTTCAATGCAAGGTGTACTCGGTAAAAACATGTTTATTTTTCTTTCCTTAAGCCAAGGCTTTTCAAATATTAGAATCTTATCATCAGAGGAATTACATAGCTAGATAAATTGGCAGTGGAAAAGCCAAAATTCAAAATTTGAAAAAATATTAAATAATGGAAAGTAAGAGTGTGCGTGTAAAAATAGTTCTATCTCGTATATTGAGCTTAGACTATTTCACTATAGGTTATATCCTCTAAAAGTATACTTTAGTTTCATATCATATATATATATATATATATATATATATATATATATATGTGTGTATATATGTATGTATATAATACATACATATATATATATATATATGTGTGTGTGTGTGTGTATATATATATGTATATAATACATATATATATATATATATATATATATATGTGTGTGTATATATGTATGTATATAATACATACATATATATATATATGTGTGTATATATGTATGTATATAATACATATATATATATATATATATATATATATATATATATATACATACATATATATATATGTGTGTGTGTATATATGTATGTATATAATACATACATATATATATATATATATGTGTGTGTGTATATATGTATGTATATAATATATATATATATATATATATATATATATATATATATATATATATATATATATATATATATATATATATTTTAAATGAATTTTTCGTGCTACAAAATTTAATAACGGCGAGGAATGCAGACGTTTTGGACATTTTTTGGGGGTAGAATGAAATTGAACAAGTATAAAAACGAGAGGAAATTTAAAAAATTAATGAATCTACTAAGCCGGATTTCGTCCACACTCATCAGAGTATTAACGTGGAAGTAATTAAATACGACTAAAAACTTTATAATGAAAACTAGTGACAAGTTTGGGAGAAGAAAATATGGGGAGGAGGGTCACAAGTTGATTACATTAAGTCCTAAAAGCCACTCCTTGTCACTAGTTTTCATTATAAATTTATTTTAAGTTTTTAGTCGTATTTAATTACTTCCACGTTAATACTCTGATGAGTGTGGATAAAATCCGGCTTAGTAGATTCATTAATTTTTAAAATTTTCTCGTTTTTATACTTTCAATTTCATTCTACCCCAAACAATGTCCCAAACGTCTGCATTCCTCGCCGTTATATATATATATATATATATATATATATATATATATATATATATATATATATATATATATATATATATATATATATACACATGACCAGCATGATATCAGGTTTCTTTTTCATAGAAATCGTTTCACCAAGGTTTTTTTTTATGAAACTAAATTTTAATTTGTCACTTTTATGACTAACAAGCTTGATTTTCCGCCTCACTATCGCTTCGCAAACCTCGCTATTTGAAACAAAGGTAAATATTAATTGAAGAATTAATAAACATTTCATTCATAACTTTGTTGTAAACACAAAACAAAATCTTTCTCATTTATTTATATAGGTTTATAAACGTTAGCATTTTGGAAAGATCGATACAAATGTATTTATCTTTTAAATGTGACCGTAAAGAAAAGAAAGAAAGAAGGGTCGTATTTGCTTTTTCACTTGCAATTTAGAAATAGATCGAATTTTTTTGAAAATCAAGTCGGTCAATTTAAAGAAAAAAACGCATTTGAAGATGAATGCTAAATATTTATCCTAGAAAATAAAACAATATTGAAGAATAGAATTTTTGTTAATATTAACATAAAATCAATGATTACATAAAAAAAGAAATACATAATAGTTAATTAATGTGTGTTCGAATACGTGTTGCCTTCCTAGACATCGTGCGCACCGACCCGAGTTCTAATCAGACACCATCCCCGTTATCAAATTATCTCAGCAACTTGTACAAATGAGTCCTGCCCCTTCTGTTCCGACTAGACACATTTACGTGTTATCTTTACAAGTAATTGACAATTATTTATTATTTAAAATGTTTAAAACAATTAAATTGTTTTAAACTTTTCAAATAATATTTTTAATGACAAAAACAAAGACAAACTTACGTGTTATCTTTACAAGTAATTGACAATTTTTTATTATTTTAAAAGTTTAAAACAATAAAATTGTTTTAAACTGTTCAAATAATATTTTTAATGACAAAAACAAATACAAACTTACGCTTTATCTTTACAAGTAATTGACAATTATTTATTATATAAATACAAGTAATTGACAATTATTTATTATTTTAAAAAGTTTAAAACAATTAAATTATTTTAAACTTTTTAAATAAGACAAACAAAGACAAACTTACTTTTTATCTTTACAAGTAATGGACCATGAATTGCCAAATTAACGAAATCGATGAATCTCGTAAAATACATTTTTTAAAGCGGTAGTAGAAGTGAGTAGTTGTTGCAGATATAATCCTACTTGTTTATTACATAACAAGTCCATCATACATCTCCAAGTCAATTGTTATCAGAAATTATCCAATTCTTTAAATGATTTTTCTTCGTTATCATCCTGATTATCAAATAGTTTTAATTTTTTTATTTTCAAGATTATATAAAAAGAATTCTTACGCTGATTATGACACGTTTATGTATGAAAGGAAACTATATTTACATTGCATTTTATATTTTATTGAAAACTCTAATCATTTAAATTGCATGACATATTTTATGCAATTATATTATTTTTTGTGAAAATGTTGATTAAACAATGCTTTTTTCTAAGGACAATATCGTTAATTCAAAAAAGTACTTTCTCTTTGAGTTAGAGTGATTTTATTAACACGACATTTACTTGCCTTATTCGTAATATATACGAAATAATTTTTTAAAAATTCATTTTACACATCTACAGTGCTTTATTTTCATTAAGAAAAATGCATGAATTGTTTTCAATGCATGCATGAAGATATACATTTGATAAAGGTGTATTTTGCTTTTTTAAAAATAATAAATTTTCACTAAGATTAAAACACAAAAAATGATTTCATTCTATTCCCTGCTAGTTGAGTAATAAATATTGAGAATTTCATTAAAATTGGTTGATTTTCTGAATTTTGGTGATTTTTTAAGTGAAGGGAAGGTCAAAATGTGTTTACATTTTGGGTATTGTTCATTGATTTTCCACGTATCTAGTATAAGGGAGGCAACTCCATACGCTCAAAGTGGGCGAAATATACTATTACTTTATTATCGTTAAAAAACAATAACAACAAAAAGAAATTTTATAAACGATCAATTGTCATTTCATTTCAGACGGGTCTTTTAGCGTAACGGTTACCGTTCACAGCCACAGCCTAGTAATTGCAAGTTCGAGTTCAGTCATAGGCAACCATGCTTATGTTACATCACCCGTTCTTTCAGGGTACCCGTTAAGGTCCAACAAGAATGACAAAAAACATAACGTATATGAAAAAAACTTTGGTTTTCTTTATTTGCCATTACCGGATGGTTTACGCCGGCTACGCACACATATTATACAATCTTTTGACATACTTTTGTCTCATGAAAGTCTTTTTCTTGCTGAGGTCACAGACTTGGTTTCCGCTAGAAACTCGTTCGTATATACATTCGATTGGAAAGCAATTTGCTCTGCATTGTCTATCCGAGCGTGAACCGAAGGAATTGTTCTACAAGCGCTTTGGTGAAGTACAAGTCAGGGGATTCCTTCATTCCGCATTTTTAGTCAGCAGACACAAAACTCGCATTCTTCTGGTACATCGATAGTCCGATCACCAAGCGTTTCGGCTCTTTGCGTTTTTGAAACAGTCGTTGTTCAAGTTCCTTTTGCACTGCCGAACCTTTTTCTTTTTAAAAGTTATCAAGTCGCCTTTATTTCTTTCTCGATGTCCCACCAACAATGGACTCGTCCACGATTATTTTTTCCACTCTTCATTATCCTACACTTATAGGCCGCAGTAACGGCGAAACCATGTCTGTGTTTATCTATATATAGATATATATATATATATATATATATATATATATGTATGTATCTGAAACATATATATATATATATATATATATATGTATTTGAAACATATATATATATATATAGATTTAGATTTTTCACTTATAAAATAGATCATTCAGTGAAAACCGGGGTTGTTCCAATAAAAAACAAGCTCGATGATACTCGATTACAGAGTACAGAGCATTTATATGTGATTTTATGAAGGCTTACCAAATCATTCCTTTCAAGACACCAATGATCACCATTAAAGATATTTTTTCTTACAAATACTATTTATTCAAATTAAATGTTTTTTCCTACACGTGTTTCACTACCAAGCAGTTACTTGCTTGGCAGATCATCAGGGAAATTAAATGTCTGGAATACTGGTTTCAACTGCCGACAAAACACAATGTGGCGTTGTAATAGTTGAGGTCACTTAAGAAGAGAAGAGGAAAAAAATAAAAATAAAAATAAAAGTCAAACTTAAAAAGCAAGGAAGAACAACGATAAAAAAAGAAAGTCCTAGAAAAGTCTTAGAAAAGTAGCTTGTGCATTATTTCTTCCACCAAGCCAACAAGCAAATAATCGGTCCCAAATACATTCAATAAAACCACAAAACCGGAACAATGTGCGATAATACACTTTTCACGTCGGCCGGTACAATGATGAATAAATCCCCCCCCCCCACAAGAAAACAAAAGAACTAAATCATTCAAGCTCCCGCTCACAAGTTACCATTCCAACCCAATGATAGTATGGGAATTCTCAATCCAATTTAATTTCCCTGATTTAATTTCCCTGATGATCTGCCAAGCAAGTAACTGCTTGGTAGTGAAACACGTGTAGGAAAAAACATTTAATTTGAATAAATAGTATTTGTAAGAAAAAATATCTTTAATGGTGATCATTGGTGTCTTGAAAGGAATGATTTGGTAAGCCTTCATAAAATCACATATATATATATATATATATGTATTTGAAACATATATATATATATATATATATATATATATATATATACATATATATATATATGATATGATGGATTCTCCCATCGATTTCGACGTATGAGTACCCGCGCGTGAATTTGTAATTGCAAGGGTTGCGCAATCCCAACAACCGCTCTCCTGAGTCGGCATTGCATGATTCTAATGGAAAGTAGTAATACAAGACGACTGGAAACAATGCCGAGATAAGTAAAGAGCACATACAGCACCTGGTATTCCCAAATGGTCACCCATTTAGTACTGGCCAGGCTCAATGCCGCTTAACTTCGGTGATCTACCGGGAACTAACGGGAACCGGTGTGTCAACGTGATTGTGCCGTATATATATATATATATATATATATATATATATATATATATATATATATATATATATATATATATATATATATGTGTGTGTGTGGGTGTGTGTGTATATATATATATAATGTATATAGTCATCAAGACACATCTGTTTTCGCCTGATCAACGTTCTTCAGCATGGCAATTTGCGAAATTAATTTTTCACCACATCAGTTAAAAGTGTAATAATCGCTATCATCTCCCTCACTGCCAGGGTATTTTATTTCTACGCTATTACGTCATTCAACAGCTATTACGTCATTCCAACAGCTATTACGTCATTCCAACAGTAAGCAAAATCATAGCGATTAGTTATATTTTTTTACATTCGCGCTATCATATACCGGGAGAACTCTATTCTAATTACAGAGAGCAATGCTTCACGCTAAGTGGAAACCGTTATTTCTTTATACGAGAGAGCTCAACACACGAATGTGTGTATGTATGTGGGCGTGTACGTGTGTAGTTGATGTATACATGTGTGAGTGTAGTTATGCTCTAAAAATCACCTGAAAGATTTTGATACGACGGTATTTTTTTTTTTTGTGTGTGTTTCGTTTTTTTTTGTTCTGGGAGATTACTCGTTAATATAGTGCGACACAGTCCACGTTGGGTTTCACAGGTAAATAAAAAAAAAAAAAGTATCCAAACAAGAAAAGTATAAGCAATAGATTTATTTACCTGCATTCAGGTGCCCACTCTCGCTTTAAACGCACCAGCCGCACCCAGTCGACCCCCACATGGCATTAAACCCGTTTGCTGACGCTACACTGTACGGTTGTAGACGCTATTCACACCTGCAGAAAAAAAAAGTTAGTCGAACAAAATCTTTTGGGAATAGCACAAAAGGATAGCACCGAAATAAAACAAACAAACATCACACTTGTCTAAAGTTAAAATCGAAGTAACTCTATCATTTAAGAAATGAGTATTGATTTACTCCTCTCCAGGAGTTAGTCACAAGGCCAGTTTTTATCTTACTCCCACAAGTAAGATGTGACCCAAGGTCGGGTCGGGAAAGTGGGGTTTAAAAATTGCCTGGGCAGCCCCGTCGGCATTCCCCGGTAGGGGCGCCTCAGGGCAGTAAGCTATAAACTTAATCCTCCCCAAAGAGGGGAGGCGAAGCCTGGACCTCCTAGAACTGCACAGGACAGACCCATAGCCCGGCGTAAATCAAGCCCCGAAGGCTAAGACAATACCAGTCTATGGGGTACAGTATCCATCGGAACAGATACTACACTTTGATCTTAGCCAAAAGGCCAAGAACATTTCCTATAGTTCGAACAGATACCTTTGAGGATTACATGAGAAAGACCTCCCATTTGAACTTAAAAAGTAACTATCACGTTGGAAAGAAAGTAATGTCGTTTTTGTCCAACACATTTATTTCATCTGAACCATTCACATTAAGGCATTTTTAATCTTTACAATAATGTCCCTCTTGTTCTATGACTTCTGTCCAACGATCAACTATCTTCTTCATAGCTTTAAAAAAAAAAATCTGATTTCTTAGAGAAAATTAAATTTAGGTCATTTTTGAGTTGGTTGTCATTTTCATAAATGTTATTGTTCAAGTGATGCTGCAACGACGGGAAAAGGTGGCAGTTTGATGGAGCAATGTCTGGTGAATAAGGTGGATGAGGCAAAACTTCTCAATTGAAATTCGTGACCTTTTTCTGAGTGAGTTTTGCTGTGTGAAGTCTTGTGTTATCATGCTGAAGCACCACACCCTTCCTATTAAGTAATGCTGGTCGTTTTTTTTGATAAAGCAATTCTTAGATCAGCCAGCTGCGAACAATATTTTACTGCTGTAATTGTTTGATTAGGCTCTAATAACTCATAATGAATCAGTCCTCTCATGTCCCACCATAAAGAGAGCATACCCTTATTTGTGTGTAGTCCTTGTTTTGGAACAGGCTGTAGACTTTGGTTTCGGTCTAACCATTGTAGTTTGCGTTGGGTATTCTTGTAAAGAACCCATTTTTCATCTCCAGTCACAACTCCTGGAAAGCAAAAATGTGCAAACAGTCAATCTTTGATTTCGTTGAGTGTCGGTCAAATCGTTGGAAACCCAGAGTCCAAGTTTTGAAACTTTTGCTAAATCGTGAAGGCGTAAAATAATTGTGGTGTGGTTTGTATTGAATTGTTGAGATAATTCCATGTTAGTTAACTTTGGATTAACTTTAACAGCGTCTTTGATGGCGTTTTTACCAATTGTTTGGTCTTCCCGAACGTCGTCGATCTGACAGAGTAAAGTCTCCAGAAGAAAATTTTGCAAACCACCGTTGGCATTTTCGATCATTCAGAACATTTATCTCATACCCAGTTCCAATATTCCTTGTAGTTTCTGCGGCTTAGTTTCCTTTTTTTGAATTCAAAGAGCATGTAATGTCTCAGATGCTCCTCACTAATATCCATTTTTTTACGGCTGAGACCGTTAAACTTAATATTTTCCAACTAATTACTATGTCTGAACGGCAAAGCAAGATATTAAGACACCAATTCACCAAAGAATCTAGAACTGTGTACAAATTAGGAGGCTGCAAAGTGATGAAGTAAAAAATACGACATTACTTTCTTTTCAACCTGATATAAAATCTCTATTTATATAAAGTTAGGTATGTGAATATATTTATATATTTGTAGGTACAGGATTAGATAATAAGTCTAATTTTATTATTATTGTCAAGTGGGGGTATGTATCTATGTACAATATTTTTACAGCTTTTTCTTTAAATTTATAGTTTGGTTGCATTTGATTACAGTAGTGTGTTCTTCTTCTTTCGTGTGAATCAGATGATTCTGGTGTTGGCATTAGTTTCCCCGGTGTATTTCCAGTTAGAAATCTTTCTGGAAAGACATCGGGTACTTACGGGAAGGACCACGAGAAGGTTGCCAACACCCCTAAGTGAAAGTGATATTGTGGAACCAACTGGATTCGAACTTGGAACACCCAGGTTTTCAGTCCGTGTCGATATCCACTTAACCACCGTCACTTCCCAGTAGTGTGTTTATATAGTATGGCATGTGATGTTGGGTATTGTAATAATTTGTAGTGGGATTTTCTAAGATTCAAATCATTTGTTTTATTTGTTTATCGACGATATACTAATTAAATTCGTCATTAATAAAGGCTGTTTTCTATTTTTTAATTAAATGAGTCTTTTTAGTGGAAGAGATTAGTTTAAACTGTTTAGTATGTTTTTAACAATTACTATTTCGTAGCGATAGGGAGATTCGCTCTTGAAATTTGAAAGACTACACTTTAAAGCTGGTGGTTTTTTTATTAGTAGAAGTGTTTAAAAGTATGATAAGATGTGTTCATAAAAACCTCAAGCAATGGGATTTTATTATTTACGTTTAGTTCCACGGTGACTTTGAAAAAAGGAGTTTTTTAAGGAGAAAGTTACTGGAAAAAGTACTTTATTCACCTGATTCGACGAAGAATCGAAACCGTTTGTGACAAATATAGACCCACATTAATTGTTTTGTATTTAAAGATTAAAAAAGCAATAGAATATATATATATATATATATATATATATATATATATATATACATATATATATATATATACATATATATGCATATAAATAAATATTTATATACGTATATGTATATATATATAAATATAATTAAATATTTATATCTATATATCTATATATAGATATTCATATATATATATATATAAATATTTATACATATATATATATATTTATACATATATATATATATATATATATATATATATATATATATATATATATTTATACATATATATATATATGTGTGTGTGTGTATATAAATAAATACTTATACCTATATATATATATTGGATTTAATTAGTTTCTCTGCGAATTTAAACTGTATTTCCTTTTATTTTTTTTTGTCTTTTTGTTTAAAATAACTCAAAGCTTCTTTAGACTATATATTGGGTATTAAGATCTGTATGGCTAGGTTTCCTTCCTCTTATCTAATTGCCTTTCTGGTACCAAAGGTACATAAGCTTTTTTTTTTAAAATGCAACTTTAATTCCTATATAATTTTATTTCCAGCGACCATATCGCAGAATGGTTATTGGGTGTAGTGTTTAGATAGTAGTAGTAGTAGTAGTAGTAGTAGTAGTATCATCATAATCATCATCATCATCCTCATCATTATTATTATTATTATTGTTGTTGTGTTGTTGTTGTTACTATTACTATTACTAGTATTACTATTGTTATAATGAATTTTATTTGATATGCAAATTAC